>JARYHS010008074.1:186727002-186888484 GCA_031002005.1 Vandiemenella viatica | reverse complement strand
AACTTCCCGCGTCTGGTACTACAGTGGGCCGAAATATCGCCTTTTCTCTCTCGTATGTTGAGGCTGCTTGTGCATATGTTCTGTTGTTTAAGGTAGCTTCCGCTTCCCTTAGGGAAATGTTATTTCTAGTAGCAACTTCTTGAATATTTTTACGTCTATTGTACTCCGGGCATGTTCGGTCCGTGACATAGTGTGCTCCCCCACAGTAAAAGCACCTAATGTCTTGAGTTATGCACTGTGTATCAGGGTGTGTCCCACCGCACTTAATGCAACGTGTTTGCCCGTGACATTGTTTACTAATATGTCCATACCTATAGCAGTTTATAGCATATTTTAACCGACGGGAAGAAGGGTGTCACTTCACATCTCGCCCCCGTGGATATTCACATACCTTGGGATAGTTTGGCTATCGAACGTTAATACACACCGTTGGTAGGTTAATTATCCCGTTTTTCTTTATTTTGTACCACTGTTTTGTTCATTCTCCGGCATTAATAACCTTGACCGGCGATTGAACTTCTGCTACCAGTCTTCCATTGTAATACTTTGATGTACTCCTCGTATTACCCCTGTTTGTAAATTAGGTGGTTAGGATATATATTTCTAAGTCCTTACCGATTTTTCCTGATGATTTTATTATGTTATTAGCAATAGTTGCATTACCTACTTCAATCCTTAATCTGTTTCTACCCGATGTAGCTAATGTTCAAAAAATTTTCCCTTTTATTTCCGGGATTGATAAATGAAGCAACTTTCCCACAGACATTGGGTGGAGCTTACCAATACTATTATTCTTACTCTCGATAAAAAGAATAAATGGGCCATTGTCCCACTGCCTATAAAAACGATGAGGTCTTACTGTTATTGTTATCAGATAGTGCCTGATTACTATTATGCCTTACACTCTGTTGCTGTTGTTCCGGAAACTATCCCCATGTTATTTCTTGTTGAGACGGATTCATAACTGAGGTCCGAACTGACAATTTTCCTCTTGTCTGCTACAAGTTCTACACTTGGTTCTATCGGCCGCTTTCTAAAATTAGTGCCTTCCTTTTCGGCATTTTCCAAATATATTCCATACTTTCGCTCTCCACATCACTTGCACTGACAGTACTTACTGCTTGAACCACTGCCGCTCCGACTGCAGCTACTCCAGTTGACACGTCTGCTGTCGTCGGGGGCGGAGTCGCTCCACCGCCTTCCCCATACTGGCCGCCAATCATTTCCACGCCGTAGGGAGGGTGCCCTCCGGTGGGTGATGAGGATGCACTGTATGGGCTGCCCTGTCTTCAAGCTGGTTTCTTTTCACTGGTTACGCAAAAACTTTCCACACCAAATTCACTCTAAACAGGAAACACAAGACACGTTCACTGAGCCAACGAGGAAGTGATCGCTTCGGCGACTCGCTACGAACTGTGAGACAGTGATATGAAACCTCTGATTTATGTGAAGTAAAAATTCTTGCCGTGGTCTCAAATTTCAACACACAATATTTGAACCGTGGTATAGGCGGTAACAATTGTGTCAGTAAAAAAGTTTCATAGTTAGCATGCAAGGAAACAAAAAGTGGGATCGATATGATTGCCTTGTCTGAAATGCTTGGATTCATTCCAAGCCCACTGCCTTTTGTCTATTAAACTGTCTATGTATCATTCATTGTTACTCACCCTTTGCTTTTATTTAGTACGTTTACGGAAAACATAATTTTAATTTGTAAAGACTGGAAAAATTCTTGTGATATTACCAAAAATTGTGATTTTTTTTTTGTTTACTTTGTTTACTGATTGACTTTTTAGAACAATCTGCACAACATTAAGCAGTTGAACTATGTATACGAGTATTACTATCTACAATACGGTACTTTAAAAAAAAATTTAACTTACACATAGAAATAAACAAAATATAATTTCAATTAATAGTTTAAATATGATTTTGGATTTCGTTCAATTTGAACAGCACGACATTTGTTCACCTTTTCTGCCCAGTGACGTAATCAGACAAAAAAATTCTCAGTAATTGTTCATACCTGTATATAAAAACCTTAATCTCTTGCATTAATTCTTTTTAACGTTTGCCTTCGCTGGAACCGACGAGGGAAAAGAAGAATGGCATACTGAAAACTTTTAGGAAGGTAAAGTAGTTTAAATTGCATTACCAACATAATACTTAACCTTTGATTTCAGTAAAATGGTCATAGAGACGTTTCGTCATACTTCTGACGTAGGAAATTGTGATCTTCAGTGTGTAAAAGGAGATCGTTGTGAACAGTATTATATGAATAACGCGCTAGTTTTTAGAAGAAATTTGATGCTGCCAAAAAATTTAAAGATGCTAGCGTGTTTTATCAAGGAACGCTCCACTTCATTCTAATGTGCTTTATCTGAGGTCGAACAGCGGTCTGGTAATTCGGTAGTTAAGGCGCTTGCCTACAAAATTCAAAGTTCCCCGATTTAAGCCCCGTATGGCCAGACGTCTTTAAGGCCACTGCTCAGTCCGCTTCATATACACCAGGACACTACATGCTTTTTTCTCTCTTTTTAATGGAATTCGGCAACTGAGACCATACAGCTACTTCAATGTGATTATCGTAGCTTCCAGTGAATTATTCATTCAGTATACATTTTTGCAGCTTCTAAGTATGCACACCACAGGACGGACAGGACATTCACACAGACACACAACACTTAAACACCCATGCCCTCGGCCGGACTCGAACTGGCGACCTTAGGCACGCGGGGCCAGTACTCCAGCCCCTATGCTACCGAGGCCGGCCACTACATGGTTAAGATTCCACGTAAAACTGCAGACTTAGCCAAGACAGATAGGAAATGAACGGAAAATCTAAACTCGGTCTCTCGGCGGCCGAACATCCAACAGAGTCTCCAGGTGAACAATGCCCTTCGCTACTACCTTTGAGTGTTACTGATTTCTTGGTGTCCAGCAGTAATAAAGTTAAATCATGAATGTCTGTTCTCATTTGGTGTCAGAAAACTGAATCAATGGGATAAAAGGTATCTTATCTGCAAGTACGCAGAAGCACACATCACTTATGGTACCGATGTGATGGTCCCATCACACGAACCAAAATGCAGATTCACATCTAACCTTCCACGCCAGATATTCGCTAGTGACGACTGCATGTAATTATTTATAGTTTGACTTTGAAAAAACACGTATTTCTGGATGTAATTATGAGTTATGTTTCATAGGGTGGTTTGGCGGTGGGGGTACCAGAACGGCAAGTGCATCGTTGACACAGATAGGGGAAGTATACGGGCCTAGACCTGTAACTAGGAACAGAGCCCAGAATTGCAATGATAACGTTCTAATATTGGTTCTAATGACTCATTTCAATGAACTATTATAAGCTCAAATTTTTCGATTTGAAAATAAAGAGAAATCCCACCAGAAGCTTACAGAAAATAATTTTCAAAGCAATTTGAAGAGCCAGTGCGTTAGGTTTTCAATCGTGTCGAAATTCACATTATCAAAAACTCTGAGACACTTTGATTGATTTAATACATGTGGTCCTGACTGGCGAATTACTGGACTTAAGAGAATCAACTAGGCGTCAAGGCTATTCTGCAGGATTTTCCATCAATGGTGACATCACGTTGTTGTCCGAGGAAGGCGAATTATTGTAAGTAGCTTTAATTTCCCACTAACTGCTGCCTAATGAAGGTGACTCAGCAAAGTGAGCAGTCATGCATCCAGTTTAACGTCTTTGTTCGTAAAGGACAGAACCGTAATATTTAGCGTCATCTGATAGGTCTCCTTACACGGAGTGCTAACACACAATGTGATCTAGCATTAAATTGTAACAAACACCGTACTGGTGGTTAAAATAGTTTTCAAGCTTAATGGAACTTAGACGTAACACCTTATACCGTATATAAGGATATTACCATTAACTGGCAACATGTCTGATGATCCATTAAACGATCACAAATACCTGAGCTGAAGACTAAATTCTTTGTTGCAAACTCTAGCGATTCATTTGTGTTAAGCTCCAATCCTCAAGCATCCAAAGTTTGATCACCACAAAACCCGTTGGTTCGTTCGTATCCATATCAGTGTCGACAGACTGCATCTCCATTTTTTTTGTGTTTTTAATTGCTTTACGCCTCGTTGACGGCTAAGATCATTAGAGGCGGGATGGGACTGGAGACAAGGAACGGGAAGTAATTCGGCCACGACCTTTTTGAAGGAAGCATCCTGGCATTCGCCTAGAGTGATTTGGGGAAACCATTAAAAACTCAAATCTAGATGTCCGGACGGGGATTCGAACCCGCGTCATCCCGAATGCGAGGCCAGAACGTTACCCGTTCACCCATCACTCTCGGTATCTCTATTTGTGAGGTTGCAGCAACAGTGTTGTTGCTTGCACTCATCCAGTTGACGATTTCAGTTCAGCTGTTCGGAGCTATCTGAAGCTCTTACGTTATTAGCTTTTCATGAACCAGTATATCCGTAGATGCCTATTTAGTTGATTTCTATTTGAACCTTGTGGCCATATAATGCATTTTAAGTCAAATCATCCAATTCTATTCTCACCATTGTCAAAATACAGACGTTAGCAAACTGCAACGATATTGCTGTTCAGCGTCTTCTTACCCCGACACATCAACACTTGTTCAGTCGCAACCGGACGACAGTTCTAGAGCTGTCTGAGAGTAACAAGTGGTGCCCCCTCTTAAAAAGTCCGAGGCTGATTATTTCACCGGCAGCGACTATCTCTGTCAGTATACAATGGAATGCTCGTCTACATTTCTACCGTTCCAGTAGTATAACACCTACAACTTTTACATTTTCGTCCCACTTTATTTTTAAATTGGAACGCATATTTATTAGAGGTATTCACGTCAGAATTATTAGCTGGAAATACTTATTGAATCGAGCGGTTTGGTGGCTCAGTGATTACGGCTTCTGACGGGAAATTGAAAGATGAGCAACTCGAAAACCCCTTAACCTGACTTTCACCTGTGGCAAGGCTTGCTGTGTGATGAAAAGTAAACCAGAAAGCTGCCGCGGTTTGAATCCACGTTAAACTGTAGGTAAGGTAGGAAGGAAAGGAACTCCGATATCAGGCTTTGTATACCTCCTTCGGCAGGGCCCAATAAACATACGGCTTGGATAACAAGTTTAGATTTAAAAAAAAAAAAAAAATATTCAATCAGGCAAGTACGAAGCTGACAGCTACTGAATATGAACTCGACGACCGTGATTCTAGTAGTGATAGAGCCGAGAATTTTTCCGCGACTTCCGGGCCAGCTACTTAGCTGATTCAATCATCTTACTACTAAGGCATGTTTTGAGTTGACCAACAGGTACAATTTAGTGTCGAGGTGCTGAAAGAAATACGGAGTCATACTTAGGGAGCGTGCACTAACTACGTGGCTCGGTACAAAAAATGGGGGGGGATTGGCTAGAAGGCTACGCTGGGCTACGTGGAGGGAGAGGGGGGGGGGGCTTTCCGATCCAGCACACGTAGCTTTGTTTTCATAACATTTTTCACAATTAAAATGAAGAACAGAACACACAACAGCATGTGAATATTTATTTGCCTCGGTTAATTATTTCTGTATGTAATTTACAATAGTCTGACAGGAGAAAACAGTACAAAATGTCTTGTGGAATCAAAAGGGATAAAAGCTACGTGCTACGTGGGGGGGAGGGGGGAGGAGGGGGGTCACAGGAGGCCACAATGGAGCTACGTGGGTTATGAACGCTCCCATACGCAGTTCCACTTTAAGAGCCAGTGTCGCTATCTCTTTGGCCGCTTCTTAATCCCTGAAAAGGGAATGATTACTCGCGTACTTGAAACATCCTCCTTAAATTCGGAATTGTAGAGCTGCTCAGGAAAAATTTCATATAGTGCTTTGGATTAAAGCAGCTAGTAGTGTTGGCTTATCTGTTTAACAAATTCTGTCCGGTGTGTACGCTAAGGATTTAGGTGCTACCAGTTACCACCGAGAAATCTACTACGCATCTGTCGTGGTAAACATGAATACCGGTAAATTACAGCCTCCAGTTTTGCTGACAGAGCTCGCCTCCCGTTCGTTGTCAACACTAGCGTCTACGAAGAACGGAATGGCGTGCAGTTGGGAGCTGAGCTAATTAGAAGGGCCTGAGCGTCGAAGTGGATTGAGCCAGCGGGGTGAAAGAGGCAGAACATCCAGGCAGGCACCAGACCAGACGGACACTTGGCGGGTGGGCGCCTTAATTAAGGCAGAGCAGGTGGGGCGGTTTGGCCCTTCCGGTTTACGAGGGCGCCAGCATCTGATAGCAGCAGCTTTCGCCATGTTTACACGAGTTATATCTCGCGACCTGATGCGTACACTCGCGCCAGTAATCTTTAGTGCGCCGCGCCGGAGGCCCGAGGCTCAATTAAGAGTAGAGCGCTAACTGGGAATCCGACAAACAGGTGCTCAGCGGGGACCCTTTTAATTGCTTCTCGCGTCATCACTGTACGCAGCGTATACGTGTAATTTATACATTCCCTGAAATGTTTCTGGCTTTAGGGACCGCGTCTCAACTGGTGTTGCGGGACAACATTGTTGACAGGTACCACCACTTGGCGGGCGTCCATTAATTACCAGTGCTAAAAATACGAAGAGGATCAGGTAAAATCTCACCAAGTCTCATTCAAAAGGTGGTGGAAGATCGATAAAACTCTCACCACAACTTTTTATTTGAGATTGCCAACCTTCAAAAAGCAGTAGATCTAAAAAAATAAATAAAAAAACACACCTTACGTAATTAATGGATCCTCCCTTGTAATATTCTCAAAAAATTATTATTAGTATTGAATTATTTTGCTTTTTTAATTATTAGTCTCATGAAGCCATGGCCGAATTCCTTCCCGTTCCTTCTCCCCAGTCCCATCCAGCCTCTAATGACCTCGTCGACGAGGCGTATAGCCATAAGTAATCAAAAAAAGTATTAAGTAAGTTAATAATTCTATTAATATTTGTAACCTGATTTGTATTATTATCGGGTTTCCACAGACTGTAATTTGTATAGTAAACGGGGTAGCATAGTACTATCTGTAAGTAGTTTTGTAAAATCTTTGGGCCTCGCCATCAGAGCTCAACGAGTTTCTTTTTGGTATATTGTGTGTAACCGCTTAATGCAGAGTATCGCGCGTGTTTAAATGTTCATACAAGTAACTGTCAAAAAATTTAGTGGTATTTTATTTGGAGCCATTTAATGATTTATTCAGTTAACTGTAATATCTTTCAATTTTTTGGCGACAAAAATGATTTTAAATTAAACTACCATGAATTTTTAGCTGGCCTGTGTTGGGAGATGAGAAATGGGCATATCTCGTTCAAATGCACGGTCTTCCTTCAGGTGGTATTGAAAATATTAAGCAACGTATTTTGTCGGTAGCTGTCTGTTGGTTAGCTACTTTAACCCACACTTATTGGATGGTTAGGTCATACACTGTCTTCAGGTATATATGACTATAAATTGGATGATTAAGTAATGGCAAAGCGGAAGTGATATTCAATGTGCGAAGAGAGTTTTGTTGTGGAAGACAGAGCAAAATTGATTGTTTTTTCTATTTTACTGGTAATTTACAACCCATTGGTGACAAGTTCATTCGGAAATTGAAGTGGATCTTGATAAAGGTAATTTTCCATGCTAGAAACGACTTTGTATTCATCTGGATTCTTTTCTTCTTTACCACCTGTTCCGAACATTTTGGGGACGGCTACCTTCAATGAGATATACTCATCGCTGACATGGTTAAATTTTTAACTATAGTTTTAAGGTAGAATGTCCTTGCTGGCGCCAAGCATTTTACATCAGGGTTTCTCAAAGATTTTCAACCAGAGGATCAGTAAAGTGTCAAAAATAATTCTGCGGACCACCAACTTGTATGGAACCAAATTTGTTACCTTATATTATTAATATAGTAGGGTATCATTGTAATGTAATAAATCTAATTATTAATAAATGTTTTGAATTATTACAGAAAAACAGTTACGGAATTACCCACCCTCGCATTCGTGAGGACACCTCGCCGGTTCGAATCCCCGTTTGGGCATCCAGATTTGGGTTTTCCTTGGTTTCCCCAAATCACTCCAGACGAATGCCGGGACGCTTGCTTCAAAAGGCAATGACCGAATTACTTTCCGTCCCTTGTCCCAAGCTCCAGCCCGCCTTGATGTCGACGAGGCATGAAAATGAAGTGCTGTCATCTGTCTGTGAAACGTGTGACTATGTTCAGCATGGGATAAGTATATTTTTTATTTGTGAAATGTGTAGTTTATGAGGTGGAGATTGAAGACCGTCCCGGGATTCGATTTGATGGCTCCGGAAAACTGCCTAAAACCCCATTCAGTAAGCGGAGACCTGGGCTTGTTGCAGCACTGAGCCACGGTTATCTAGAGAGGTTAGTGAGAAATGTGGAAAATCAAAATCTGAAAAGATAAAAAGAGAATCATTCCCGTAACCTCTCGAATACAATACTCATAAGTTTCCGCTCACCCACCAGTATACTGATTGCTAACAGGGGACAAGCTATTGAAATAGTCAAAGAAGAAGGAAGAATGGTATGGAGTAATACAACTAAATCGCAAGGGACCCGGTGAAAATTCGTCCCAAACGTTTGATATACACTCCTGGAAATTGAAATAAGAACACCGTGAATTCATTGTCCCAGGAATGGGAAACTTTATATACACATTCCTGGGGTCAGATACAACACATGATCACACAGACAGAACCATAGACACATAGACACAGGCAACAGAGCATGCACAATGTCGGCACTAGTACCGTGTATATCCTCCTTTTGCAGCAATGCAGGCTGCAATTCTCCCATGGAGACGATCGTAGAGGTGCTGGATGTAGTCCTGCGGAACGGCATGCCAAGCCATTTCCACCTGGTGCCTCAGCTGGACCAGCGTTCGTGCTGGACGTGCAGACCGCGTGAGACGACGTTTCATCCAGTCCCAAACATGCTCAATGGGGGACAGATCAGGAGATCTCGCTGGCGAGGGTAGTTGACTTACACCTTCTAGAGCACGTTGGGTGGCACGGGATACATGTGGACGTGCATTGTCCTGTTGGAACAGCATGTTCCCTTGCCGGTCTAGGAATGGTAGAACGATGGGTTCGATGACGGTTTGAATGTACCGTGCACTGTTCAGTGTCCCCTCGACGATCACCAGAGGTGTACGGCCAGTGTAGGAGATCGCTCCCCACACCATGATGCCGCGTGTTGGCCCTGTGTGCCTCGGTCGTATGCAGTCCTGATTGTGGCGCTCACCTGCACGGTGCCAAACACGCATACGACCATCATTGGCACCAAGGCAGAAGCGACTCTCATCACTGAAGACGACACGTCTCCATTCGTCGCTCCATACACGCCTGTCGCGACATCATTGGAGGCGGGCTGCACGATGTTGGGGCGTGAGCGGAAGACGACCTAACGGTGTGCGGGACCGTAGCCCAGCTTCATGGAGACCGTTGCGAATGGTCCTCTCTGATACCCCAGGAGGAACAGTGTCCCTAATTTGCCGGGAAGTGGCAGTGCGGTCCCCTACGGCACTGCGTAGGATGCGACGGTCTTGGCATGCGTCCGTGCGTCGCTGCTGTACGGACCCAGGTCGACGGGCACGTGCACCTTCCGCCGACCACTGGCGACAACATCGATGTACTGTGGAGACCTCGCGCCCCACATGTTGAGCAATTCGGCGGTACGTCCACCCGGCCTCCCGCATGCCCACTATACGCCCTCGCTCAAAGTCCGTCAACTGCACATACGGTTCACGTACACGCTGTCGCGGCATGCTATCAGTGTTAAAGACTGAGATGGAGCTCCGTATGCCACGGCAAACTGGCTGACACTGACTGCGGCGGTGCCCAACCGCTGCGCAGCTAGCGCCCTTCGATGGCCAACACTGCTGTTCCTGGTGTGTCCGCTGTGCCGTGCGTTTGATCATTGCTTGTACAGCCCTCTCGTAGTGTCCGGAGCAAGTATGGTGGGTCTTACACACTGGCGTCAATGTGTTCTTATTTCAATTTCCAGGAGTGTATTTGCCCACCAAGAGCAGAATGTAATCACTGGAGGCGGCCAACGCTTCAACACAGCTGAGTCACTGCGTCTGTTCTCTCCAGTGCTTGAGTGCTTTTTAATTTAACTTTAGATTACAAGATCAGGCGTTTGTTACATCCTTTAGTTAATTTCTTCAAGTATATTGAGAATCGATTCTTAAATTTACAGCATATGATTTTATGAAGAACAGCTAACATTAAAGTGGCTGAAATTTGTGTTATAGAATAGTGACTTAGTATTCTTGTTATCCCTGAATGTTGTTCAAAATAGTTGAATATTGATTGTACTTGAGTTGCTACAATTTGACCTTACATTAAAAGCAATGAAATCAGTTATCCGTAAAACGTTAATATTTAATTCTAACGACATTCGTCTAATAACACTTCGCCATTTGAACCTAAACTTGTTATACCACCCAATTTTCCGAAATAGATATGTTAGTGTGTGAAACATAAGAGGCATAGAAATGCAGGATCGTGTGCTGACGTCTCCCATGCTCTGACAATAACAGGTTAGGAATCTGGAGATGTATGACGTGTGAATTGTTATTGTAAACTTCCTCCAATAAGGGAACATTGTTAATAAAATGTAAATTTTTATAAACATTCTGTCTCATTGTGGGAGCGACCCGTCGTGGCGGGAGAGAAGCGACACTTCTGATTGGCTGCTGCGGACACCAGGGCGTTTCCTAGACACATGACGATGGTGATCTGCGACACGGCGTGGAGGGGTTCGGGAGTCATTCGGACCGAGTGTGGTGGCTGAACGGTTAACGTTCTGGCCTCGCATTCGGGAGGACGCGGGTTCGAATCCCCGTCCGGGCATCCAGATTTGGGTTTTCCATGGTTTCCTCCAAGCGAATGCCGGGATGCTTCCTTCAAAACGGCCATGGCCGAATTCCTTCCCGTTCATTTTCCCCAGTCCCATCCCGCCTCTAATGACCTTAGCAGTCAACGAGGCGCAAAGCAATAAGTAAAAAAAGGGGGCGGGAGTCATTTGCTGCTACCTCCCAGACCGGCTCCATGACCACAGCGCGCCGCGGCACATCTTGAGTATGTCTTCCAGTAATAGCGCTACCTGTTTGACTGCAGGTCATGGTAAAGACAGTCCACGTCTGATCATTTTCAACGTACACATATGTTTGCTAATAAGCACTCAATGCCCTGTGACACCTTGAGCAGAGACATTTGCCAGATAAGAGGCTTGAGTTATACCAGGTCGTGTGCAGTTTAACAATAACTTTTGGTGAGTAATACCGAATTAACTAGCGCCTCCGGATTCAAGTAAAAGAGTAAAATGAAAAGCAATTTTGGAGTTTGTTTTGTATGAGTAATTGTTTGACATTTTTCGTAATTTAGTAACTTGGTGACAATGTTTATTATTAATCTGATAGATATTTGTATATGCTGCAATGACTCAACCCATTAATATAGGGTATTTGTGTTTGCTTGCAAACTATTTTGATTGTTTATTTTGACAAATGGTAAATACTCCACGTCCGGGGTCAACTAAATGTAAATTCATGAAAACATGGCCAAAATGACATCTTTAGATAAAAAAAAAGATTCTAAATTAAATTCACCATTATCATCAAATATTAAACTAATTAAAATTAAAACAACTTTAATTAGCAATAATAATTGAAGCTGATTAGCTAAATAAACACAGAAAGTAGGTTAATACCTCAATATACAATATTTTTATATTTCTGTTTTCTTCAAAAACAGAGTACCCAGCGTTATTAGAAGGCTGGGTATGAAAGTTCTGTTTTATCCCGTTTGTAAACATTCCGCATCACCATCCTCTTTGGCTGATTAACCTACAGATTCCGAAATAAATGCAAAAAAAACCAAAAAAAACCAGAAAAGTCGCACCTGTAAATTTGTTTTAATAGGGGTGAAATGTGAGAGCGGGTGCAGGTTTGTGAAACAAATATAAACATAATTTTTCACTTGTTTTAAAGTGTATCGGCGCAATGCGCCTTCGAAATCGAGGAAAAACTGTAGAAATGTGTGTCACCACAAAAACTTCAAAAGAATTTCTAAATTTCAAGTTCGAATTTCTTGGTCAGCAATTGTCCGTTCGGAATTGGTACGACGCCGTTTGATAGGAAATTTTATGGGCTCTCTGAATATCGCTATCCTATTTTGATGGTTTCGAGAGTAAATTTTAAATAGGTTGGTTGATGGGGTAGAGTAGCAGCAGCAGAGCCTAACTTTCTTCTCCAGCCCGTAAGCTGGAGAATTCTTAGGTGAAGTGTTTGCCTAGTTGGCATTGCCTTCATTTTTACTGGTTGTATTTTTTTTTTACATTTTTATTTTCTTACTAGGCTTTATTTGGTGTAACATTTTTATTGTTGTTGTTTTTTTTCATCATTTTTTGTTATTATTTTTTTTTTGTATTTGCATGTATATTTGTCCATTGTATACTTATCTTAGTAAGTGGAGCGGTCTGCGGTGCGGTCCCTGATTCACTTCATATTGCGCGAGTGAATTTATGGTGGGATTAGTGCTCTCTGCGCCTTATTGTAGAAGGTGGTTACCAATTTTACGTATCGATCCCTGAGCATTGGCACTTCTGCTACCTGATGTAGATCAATTGTTGGGAACTGCAATGGTAAATGGAGTGCCCTTTTTAGGGCTCGGTTCTGGAGTCTTTGGAGGGTATTGATGTGCGTTGTGGCGGCGTACGCCCAGACTGGAGAGGCGTACTCCATCAGTGGCCGCACCAACGCCTTGTAGATGTGTATTCCTGTCCTGGGGTTGAGGGTGCTGTTGTAGTTTAGGACAGGGTATAGTTCCCCCAGCCGGCGCTGCACTCTTTGTCGTACGTCGTCGACGTGGGCCTTCCAGGTCAGCTTCGCGTCTAGGATGACGCCCAGGTATCTTGCCACTGTCATCCAGGGGATTCTCTCGCCAAAGAGCTCGAGTGTTGGGCACGGCGGCGTTCTTCTTCTCGTCAGCATGATGGCCTGGCTTTTCGACGCATTTATACGAATTCTCCATTTAGTAGCCCACTCTTCTATGTCATTCAGCGATGCCTGTAGCCGTCGTCCAATTATCCCGGGGCAGCGTGAAGCTGTGAAGACTGTGGTGTCGTCCGCGTATAGAGCTGTTTCAGCTTGCTGCCGCATGGGCAGATCGGCTGTGTATAAGCTGTATAGAACTGGAGCGAGTACACTGCCCTGCGGGACGCCAGCACGGATGTATCTTCGTGAGGATGTCGCGTTGTCCACTTTTACGACGAATGTCCGTTTCTGTAAGTAGCTGCGGATTATCTTTAGGAATCGGCCTGGCACACCAAGTGTCGCAAGCTTGTATAATAAGCCTTCGTGCCATGCCGAGTCGAAGGCTTTGGCCACGTCAAGAAGGACCACTCCGCAGTGATCCCTGTAGTTGAATGCGTCTGTTGCCGTTTCCACTACTCTCATTAGCTGGTGCACCGTGGAGTGGCCGGTCCTAAAGCCATGTTGTTCTGCAGGCACCATGTTGCCCTCTTGGATATGAGTCTGGAGGCGTTTTAGTAGGAGGCGTTCGAACACTTTGCTTATTGCTGGCAGAAGACTGATCGGCCTGTAGTTTTGGGGAATCTTCGGGTCCTTCCCCGGCTTGGAAAGTGCAATGATTTCCGCATGTTTCCAAGCCGAGGGAAATGTGCCGCTTTCAATGATGTGGTTGAAGTGTCGAACCAGTCTATCGATGGCCTCGGGTGGTAGGTTTTTGAGGATTCTTTTCGTGATACCATCGTCCCCCGGTGCTTTGTCAGGTGCTCGTCGCCTCCTTCATCCCTCATATAATGACGTAGGTGGTGCCGGACGTGCCGGATGTGATCTTCGTCTAGCGGTTGTGTGACAGGTTGGAAGTTCTGCTCAAAGGCGTTGGCAAGAGCTTCAGCGTTTTCTGTTGGCTTGCAGCATATGCCAGCCTCGGTGTGTAGTGGAGGTATTTGTGGTTTTCTTCTCATTAGCCATCGAGTTTCCTTCCAAGTCGTTCCGTCCTCCACCTGGAGTGTCACTACTCGTGCGTCCCATTCACTGTTTCGGTGGGCTATGACACGGGCTTTAACTTCTCTGATCAAGCGGTTCAGCTGGCGTTTGTCTTCAGGCCTTCTAGTCTCCTGCCATGTGCGTGCGGCTCTGTTTTTCCCGGTGATGATAGCGAGAATGTCTGCCGGGAGTCCTTTCTGCCGCTTTCTGCCCTGGCGGATGGGTGCGGATTCGTCCGCCGCATGTTTGATGCGTTGCGTTAGCTGTTGGAGTCAAGTTTCAGCATTCTCGTCTTCTACCAGTTGGACTAATTCTGCTGTGAGGCGTTCTCTGAAGATTGGCCAGTTTGCTTTGCGATAGTCTCGTCTTTTCTCTTCATGCTATGTAGGCTCTAGATTGGGCACGTCGAGTAGTACCGGCTTGTGGTCAGAGGAAAGGCGGTTAACTACTCTGGCCGTGAGAGGACCCGGCATTCCCCTCGTGATGGCTATGTCCAGGATGTCACCACGGTGACGATGATTCCATGGGGTGTGTGTAGGGACATTAGGTGCTACAACAACACAGCCATGGAGTTTTCTGCCACTGATGATGGTGGATCTGCAGTTCCAGGTTTGATGTTTGGCGTTGAGGTCGCCAGCTACAAGTAGCTTCCCGCGAACAGATAGTAGGGTATCCAGGTCACCTTCGTCGATTTGATGACGTGGTGGGCGGTAGACTGCTATGATATTGATGGGGCCATCACTGGTCTCCACAACTATGCCCTTGGCTTCGATAGAATTCATCGGTGGCAGAAGGATCCGGTGATGTGCCAGTGATGACCGTACTAGTATGGCTGTGCCGCCTCCTGCTGTTGGCCGATCCACCCTATATGTGCGGTAGTTTCGTGCAGTGAACTTGAGGCCAGGCTTAAGGTGGGTCTCGCACATTAAACATACATCTATTCCCTCTTGTTGTAAGAATTCAACGAGTTCTCCCTTTTGTTGGAATACACCATTAGCATTCCATGTACAGAATGATAGGCTACTTAGCTGTCTACGTCTATTCATGCTGGGAGGTGTTTGCTGCTGGGTTTGTTGGAACTGATGTGCGCACCAACAGCTGCTGTGTCAACTGATCTAATTTCGTTGTTATGCTGAGCATAATCGTCATCGTCGATTCCATCATTTTTACCATGTTGCAGAACTCTGGTGAGGACAGGCTGTTGGTGGCGTGGTGATTCAATAGTACTGACGTAGAGTTTGTTAACGTCGCCTCATCCGAGGCGGGCAGAGGCGGCCAGTTCTCCATATTGGTTAATGGAGGGGGTGGCATCCTTGGTTGTACATTTTCAGGTAGAATGTGTTGCCTTTTGTTGCTTGGAGGTGATGGTACTTTGTTTCTCAACCGTTGTCGAACTTCTTTAGCCACTGGACAACCGCTGTAAGATGCGACATGGCCTCCGCCGCAGTTAGCACATTTTACACTGTCACTTCCTTTCCTTAGTTCACAATTTGTTGTTGGGTGCTGTTCGCCGCATTTGACGCATCTGGCAGGCATGTTGCAGTGTCTTTGTACATGGCCAAACGCCTGGCAGCGATGACATTGCGGTGGTCCTTGGTTGGCCCTCATCTTCTCCACGCTGATCGTGAGGCCAAGCATAGTTCTTATTTGGTATATTTTTCTGTTCTCTGGAGAGTCGGGTAAAATTGTTGGAAACAGTGGCATCACGTTACCTGTTCCAGGCTTTCTCATCTGTGATATTGTTGTTATATCGAATCCAGATAGAGCTAATTCGGCCTTTATTTCTTCCACTGGCATTGTTGCTGGGATACCACGTAACACTACCTTTAGATTACGGGTTGGCTCCGAGCTGAAAGTGTAGTATGGCACCTCAGCTTTGGAAAGCTCTTCCGCTATTTTTTTTAATCTTCTAGGCAGTATGTGTTAATTTTGTATTTGTCAATCCCCTGAGGCTTAACACTGATGTTTTTGGAACATTTGCTTTGTAGTCTTTTGTATAGTTCTGGGTAGGATCCCGCGTAGGTTATCATTAGTGGTGGTAATACCCTATTGCAGGGTGGTGGGCGAGGACCCTCATCTTCTGGTGCTTTGTCCTCACTATGCAGGTTTTCGTCTCTGTTGAAGACATCCATGGGTTCGACTGTTTGCATCTGTCTTACTTTGGCTGTCTTCTTGGGCCGACGGAACTGCTGTTCATCGACGGTGGGTGCATTGTTTTGGGTGACTATGGCTGGTGTCAGCTTGTTGTCCAGCCTCTTAGTGAGGGCTGGTGTTGAAGTGTCTGTTGAATCATTCTTCCTCTTGCTTCTATTGTTGTGTTGGGTCTGATCTGGTGCTGCTTTTGAGTCTGTTACGTTGTTGCAGGTGACTGGCGGCCGGAACGGGAGACTAGCACTGTCGATGGTTTTGTTTAGGATATCTTGCCTCTTCCTTTTCGGTAGGTAAGCCAACAGCATGTCCAGTTCGTGTCTGTACAGTGGAAGGTACTGGAGTTCACTGGAGTTATGGTGAGCTGTTGAGCTTGTTAACGGGCTGGATACCTGCTGTTGAGCCCCTTTCTGGGTGTCTTGGTCAGTTTGGTTGCGGTTTAACCGCGTATCGCGACTTATTTCCGAGGAGCCGCACGTTAGTCCGCGCCGCTCTTCTGCATATCCAACTACAATGCAGGGAGTGCTTGACCCGATACCTTTGTCGGCCGGTTCTGGACTCTCCGGAGTTTCTGGTGCTTGCGAGCCTCCAGTTCCGCGCGGGGGAGGTGTCTGAAGGTCGGAAGATGAAGTCGTTTTGTAACCGGAGCCTCCCGACGATTGAGGCAGCATGTCGGACGCGGAATAGTCGACCGTGCCAGAGCAGCTTAGTGTGGTACAGCCCGCGCTGGTGCCCACTGCGGAGTGTGCAGTATCGCTGCCGGTAGGCTGGAGACACAGTGGTGCGCCCAGCACTTCGTACTGGTTGCTTAATTCGAATCTAACTGGGTCTAGTGACGGCAGGGGCTTGCTGGTGCGATGTGCCAGCATATACCCCTCCCTGTCGAGCTGAGTGCCGGCTGTTCTTGTTTTGTGGCTGCCTGATGCTTTCTTCGATGATGTGCCGCTGTGCTGCTCCGTAGAAGTCGGTGCGGGGAAGCTGAAAGCTCCCTTGATTGTCTTCTTCCCTGCCTTCTTGTCCTTACTGGCCGAGGCGAGCTGTGAGACAGGCACGCTGATTTTTGCATTTCTTCCCCTCTGTTCGCTCCTTGGCAGCTTAACTTTATCGCCGAGGAGTGGTGAGGTGCCTCGCTTGGATGCACGAGGATCTTCACTTTGGGCAGGCCCGGTCGTCATCTGTGAGGGGTGTTCCGCCGGAGTTGTGTCCATAATCGAGTCCGAGTTCGGTTGCAGGGTCGTCATACTAATGTGCGAAGCCGTCCTGTTCAAGTCCGTTGCCAATTCCGTGTCCGTCAGCCGGGTCGTCAACACAGCCGCAGCTGTCGCCGGCAAAGCCGAGTGCGCTGGGGCACCCGGCCCGCCTGGCGCGACAGTGCGGCGAGCACTTTCCTTGTCGCACATCTTGACTCAGCGGATGCCAACTCGGAACTGTCTACTAGCCGATGGGGTAGAGTGGCTGGTTTTGTTAACTTAATGTAGACAGCATTTTTCTCTTTGTTTTAAAGTATACGTGTAAAGTTCAATAGAAATGGATAAAAACTGTAGCTTTGTATAAAGAACATTTGCAAAAATTAAATGAGGTAAAGGGATTGAAGGGTTGGGGTTTTGTAAACAGAATGTAGGAAATATATTTCCCTTTGTTTTAAAGTGTACATGTGCAGTGTTCCATCGAAATCAGATAAAAATTATAAGTTTAATAAAGAATATTGCAGTTATGAGGGGTGGGGGTATATGGGGAAAGGGGTTGCGCTTTTGCAAACGAAAAGTAGGCCTACATAGTATTTTTCTATTACTTTTAAAGGATAAGTGAGCAAAGTTCCTTTAAAATCAAACAGAAACTGTTGCTTCGTAAAAGGATTTTGACAGAACTAAAGTGGATTGAAAGGGGGAGAAGGTTTGAGTTTTTGTAAACCAAATGTAACACAATTTTTCTGTTTGTTTTAAAGTATACGTGTGTAAAGTTCCGTGGATATCGGATAAAGACTGTAGCTTTGTATAGGAGGCTAACCATCATGCTGAGTATATTCTCAATCACATTTAGTAGTCTCCAGAAATTGGTCCCGTTTTTCTCTGCTGCTTCTTCTTGCTGCTGGCGTGGTAGATCTTGTCTTTTATAACGCTTTGGTGGTACAGTCGGATTTTGCATCTGGGCGATGCTTCACCGGCTGCTTCGAAGTGTCTTGATGCTGTGGCTGTTTGGGGGACGAAGTATCAATCACGTCTGTGATAACCTCAGCGAAGGATAAGTCTGGTTGCACTGTGGAAGACGCCAGTTTCTTGCTCCTCTGCTTCTTCGTTTTCTTCAGTTTATGGGGATTTCATTTCGTTGAGTCAGAAATTGATAGTTTACAGAACTCCAATATTTGTTGTTGGTTTGACTGTTGTTGTAGACGCCTTTGAGGAGCCTCTGTCCCTACTCCTCTTTGATGTTCGCGGTCTTGGTTATAGGCTGGACAGCTTTTCCAACTAGCAACGTGGCCACCGTGGCAGTTTCCGCGGATTGTTGGATCACGTGCCTTTTTGTGTGTGGTAGTCTTTTGGGTTGTGTTGCCCTGCACACTTGACACACACCGGACGCATTTTGCAATGGCGTGCCACATGACCAAACAACTGACACTTAAAACACTGCTGTGGTCCAGGCGACGATCGCAGTTTCTCTGTCGATACTCAGAGGTGGCAGAGCTTGTCAACTTGAATATTGTGCGATTTCCGGGCAGGTATGGTAACACTACTAGGAAAAGCGATATTATTTCGTTACTGCCGGGACGATGAAGTTGAGCTACGGACCTCACGTCGTAGCCCATTTCTGTCAGCTCTTCTTTCAATGTCTCTGTCGGCAGAGTCTTAGGATTGCCACGAAACACCACCTTCAATAATTTAACCACTCCAGTTGGGAAAGTGGGATGTTGCACTATTGAAGGAGAGTGACTGCCACAAAGTCTTCGGCAGTAGTCGTGCTAAATTCAATTTTGTCGCCACCGGCTGTTTTAGCAGCGAATGTACTCTTGATGACAGCTGCCACCCGGTCATGAAGAGTCTTGTAGTTTTCTGCGAATTCCACTACTATAGGTGGGATGGAATCGCAACTCGGCTTCATTCGCGGCGGATCGTCTCGTGTCAAGGCTGTGAAACGGTTTTCCACCTCCGTCGCAGCTGGGTCCAATGAAGATGGGGGCTTCCCTGTCTTCTCCGACATTATGAAACGTTCCTTCTCTGGTTGCTAATTCTGGGTACGGAAACGACGCCCTGTTTCTCCATTACGCCCAGAGGCCGAAGCTGCAGAATTGTCAGTGGCTTCTATGGTCTTCTTCTAATGTGCCTTACCTTTCATTGGTTTCTTTGGTTTCTTTGCTGTACTAAGTTTCGTCACTGCCAGGCTGACTCCAGTAGATTTGGGCGCATCCGTCTTCCTGTAGTTGACGGAAGGACGCTGTTTATTATATGTCCTCTCTGGTGGAGTAGTGGGACGCTTTCTCGGCATTATGTATTTGCTCCCCGAGTACACGTCACCATGTATACGCTGAAGGTTGGACACAGCGGCTGGTATAGTGTCTTTATCCATTTCCAAATCATTATCCGCTTGCCGGGTTGTGGTACTTGCCACAACATCCGCCGGCAAAGCAGAGTTCAGCGGGGCACTCGACGCGCGTGGCGCGAAAGTGCAACGCGCGCTTTCCTCATCACCCGTCCGTCCGATCCCGCTGGGCACTTAGTGATGGGTGACCGAGCTTAATTTGATGCCAGCTATCGGGAAGCAGTACCGAATTATTCAACTTCGTCACACGCAATACGGAATTCCTTCAGTCAGTTTGAGAAAAATACCTATCTATAACTTTTTTTTTTTAATAACTGCTTAACGTCTCCTATAACAACTAGGTCTTTAGAGACGGGAAAGGATGGGGGGCAAGGAATTCGGCCATGGCCTTTTGAAGGAAGCATCGCGGCATTCACCTGGATTGATTTGGGGAAACCATGTAAAACCCAAATCTGGATGCCCGGACGGGGATTCGAACCTCCGTCCTCCCGAATGCGAGGCCAGAACGCTAGCCGTTACACCACCACGCTCGGTCTATCTATAACAATCACTTATCACACATACGACTCTACGAATATAAACAACGTACATTCATAATGTATCTCAATGAATTGAATACACAATAATATTAACTATAGTACCAATAGTAAAATCGATCGATATATGTTGTTAATTACAAAATATTCACTGGTTTTATTTATATAGTAGGCAAAAAAATTTCGACTGCGAGAAGCCACTTACATTAATTGGCCACTATTGTTTCTGTTTGGAAGAACGTGATTCAAGGAAAAACTACCGCTCTGATTTTCATGTGGTTTGGAGTAATGTACACCCCATAGTCCGAGGTCCATGCCTAAAGTATGGTATAATTCTCTTTAATGTGAAGTTTTTGAACGAAATTCATGCATTGGTCGGATTTAGTTGCTTCTGACAGTAGAAATAGCTAACGTGATTTATGCGGTTTTTTCCGCTTGTGATGTTTTAACTGTAACAAAATCG
The DNA here is from genome assembly GCA_031002005.1 of Vandiemenella viatica. Lineage (NCBI taxonomy): Eukaryota > Metazoa > Arthropoda > Insecta > Orthoptera > Morabidae > Vandiemenella > Vandiemenella viatica. The sequence goes on along the minus strand of JARYHS010008074.1, from coordinate 186,867,749 downwards.
GTTTATCAGGCCACGCGAACGAAGTTGCGTGCAATAGCTAGTTGGAAAATAAAGGAGTCCGAGTGTGCTGCCTTAGGGGAATAACCGAAACCAAGTGGACTAATGATGTAAGATTCGAGCGTTCGAATACGGCCATCAAGATTTTTGATTTTACATGATTTTCCAACATCTTTTCAGGCTAATGCCGGAATGGTTCCTTCAAAAAGCCATGGCCGAATTCTTTCTCATTCCTTGTTTTCAGTCGTTTCTCGCCTCGAATGTTTCGAGGTCGACGAGGCATAAAGTCGGTCAGAAATGAAAGCATTTTGGAAATGTGTAAAGAAACCAAATTGATTCTCAGATAAAGGTGATGCACAATTGCATGATTGGTCACGTTTTAAGACATGTATGATTAGTTAATTTGATAGCTGAAGGAAAAAATTCATTTTGAAAATTGTACAGCAAGACAAAGATTAGATTAAATGAAAATTGGGGTATGTAGCCTACCTCTAATAGTGGAGACTACAGCACAAGTTCCTCTTGCTAAGGGTCGTTAGATTGAGTCCAGCAGCGGGTATGAGAGTTAAATTAATGATGGTTTCGCGTTATTTCATCTTTTACGTGAGTTACTGTTTAACAATTGGAATGTGCAATTAATAGTGGGCGTGATAATATAAATCAAAATGGTGAAAATGGGTGTATGGCTAACCCACTAAATACCATTTAAAAAAAATCAAAAAATCGAGGATGTAGGTTTTAATGTGTATTTTTAAATTATTGTTATGGATTTACACCTCGTTGACGTCAAGGTCATTAGCGGCGGGAAAATACAGGGGGCACGGAACGGCAAAGATTTCAGTCACGCCCTTTTTGAAGGAAGCATCCCGGCATTCGTCTGCAGTGATTTGGGGAAACCATGGAAAACCCAAAACCGAATGACGGAATTGTAATTAGAACCCGAGTCCTCCCGAACACGAGGCCATGACGTTAATGGATAAGAGGCTACAGAGGATTGCATTAATACTAATTAAAGAACAATGAAAGAAAAATGTTGCCTTCAATCTTTGGTAATACATTAGAACTCTCAAGCGTCCGAACGTATTATGGTTGTTAATTCAGAAATACATAAGCGAAAACTGTAACCCGTAGTATTATTAGATAAAATGTCTGCATCAGTAGAAATCTTAACATCATGACTTAACCCAGTGCTGCCATTTCTACGGATTTAGCCGTAGATCTACGGATTTTTATAAAAAGTTAGAATTTGCGGATTTTTTAAAAATAACTACGGATTTTTGCTACTTTTTACTATTTTTCCTTATATTGGTGTTTTTTTAAACTTTGAGCGTATAGTGTTAATGCATTACAGAATTGTTAATATTTGTTAATCGTTTCCTTGCAACCGCTCTTGTGAACGAACGATTGAAATAAAGCTCATATTTTGTTTGATTAAAGATTTTATAGATCTTAAAAGACCGTAATACGGAACAATCGGTGCACTCTTTATGCACGGTGAGTGACACGATCTTTGGCACGGCTTACAAAGCAGTGCCTTCCGAGAAGGCTTAACCAATATCCGAGAGTCAAAGTGTTTGTAGTATTTAACATTTCCTGTTACCGAACAAATGCTAAATTTAATGTCAACAAAGAAAATGGATAATGTATAGTCCCCAACGCCCCCCCCCCCCAAAAAAAGAGTTGTCAAAGCAGCAGCAGCAATGAAAGTGACGATGTATAAAACATGTTCAGAGATATTTTTTACTTTCAATGTAGAATATTATTTTGTATTTCGAATTTTAAAGATCAGGAAATAAAAAGTATTCTTAATTTTGACTCTCTCTTCAATAATTATTGTTTTAGTCTTTTAGTTAGCGAGTCTCCGGATTTTTTTTACCCAATCTGCGGAAATTGTAGTGGCCATCTATGGATATTCAAAGCCAAGAGGCGGGCAGCACTGACTTAACCTTTACTTATCAAAAATTAATCAAGCTGAAAAACAATAAGAGATTATTCGAGTATGAAATTTCCTTAAGTGAAGAAAACTGGCAATGACAGAACCTGAATGGGAGAATCTCAAGGTTTAGCTTCACACTTCATCGCAAGTTTATCTCCTGAAGAGTGGTTTCCACGGCTTTTCTTGCTGCGGTAGCACAATGCCGTTTCGCAATCGCTGTTTAATTACTGGCCTCGACGGCGCTCGTCCCTTCGTTAATAGTGCCGTAATTCGTACGCAATTCCGAGGTGTTTAAATGATTCACCGCGGAGAAAGCGACGTTAAGACAATAATTCTTCGGTCGGTAACAACCTCGTTAAGTCCTGGGGAAACAATGGGCGCTACCGCCTGCGCATCCCGCCTCGAATTAAGGCCTCCGGAAATATTACTTGTTTTGTAACAGATAAATAGCACCAGGAATAAGGCCCACGCCAAGTTAGGGAATCGTAAAGAACAGAAATAGGATTTTCCCTAATCGTGTAAGTGTTAACGGCGGCGCACACCCGTGAAGTTCTCGGAACGGCTTGCAGTAACAGTGACTCACGGAGAGGCTACTGCGTAATGTGTTTCTCACTGCAGTCGATCTGTACTTCTATCATTGTCTGTAGCCAGCGCAGGATAACCAAAGAAGTCTCGCCCGAGACTGGTTTCTGGTCCTGTTACCTTATCATCTAACCGCTCAAACAAATCTGTAAGCAGGAGAGTATTAAATTTCATTTGAGGATTACAGAAGAAAGTAGAATATAGTGGTCTTTGATATTACCCATCAATATTATTAATTACATCAACAGTTTACGGGCAGAAAATTGTTAACAGTCTTGCTGAAGACATGTCGTTCATTTGCTGCAACAGTGACATGACACAAAAACTTCAATCTTACTGGAGGATGAGCGATGTATATTAGCTATGTTATTAGATTCACTATCGGGTGTTCTGTGATTTAACTGTTTGGGGAAGATCACAATAGGTGGGTTGGTGACCTAACGTGTATACCAATGCTATAACGAGTTTTCTCTAGTGTTTCAATAATTCTTGAAAAGTGATTTAGCAGCTTCTCTTTAAACGTCTTTAAAATACTTCATGGAATGACGGCAGCATTATGCTGCAATGAGATTTTTGAAAACCAGTAGTTTTATTTTTACTTAAAATAGTAAATTATGCAACAAGTATTGGTCGTCAAAGCACCCACATTTTATTTTATAGTACAGTATTTATTATTCATATATGCACTTTATCTTGCCCAGCTGTAGCTACATACATAATCTTAACAATTTTCTTAAAAACTATAATCCGCTTTTGCTCAGTTTTAATTTTAAGTACCCGGGTGACCGATCTTGCTCAGCATTCTTTCGATTTCTGTTCAACATGTAAGATTTTGCGTGAAGTTTGATTAAAGTTAAACTTTTTCTTGGAGGCTTCCGGAACTTTTGAACAGTACCATCGCTGATCCGAGAAGCTTAGCAAACATCGGTAGGCTTACTGGTACCTGAAACTTCTACGAGATGAGGCTAGAGCCGTTTCCGAGACACGAAATACAATAATTATTCTCTTTTATATATATAATCGTGCTACAAAATTGAAAAGCAAAACGTTACCTACAGCTAAAATTTCATCCAAATTGATAGAGCCATTTCCGAGATCGTCCTGTTTGCAATCTCATAAATTACTTTTAAAGAAATATCCAATTATCACGTTTAATAGAAATCTTCATACTAATTAGGGATTAGTGATAATTCACTTAGACGTGTACATCGTCAGTGTTAAATTCATTAATTCCGATGAAACTATGCTCATTCCACGCATTACCCTCACACCTTCTGATCCAAACGTGCCTTTCCAAATGATATATATATATATAAAAAACAATTCCAAATAAAAGTAACCTTCACGATGGCCATAAATAAATCACAAGGTCATACGCTTCAAAGCGCAGGATTTCCCAGAACTTGATTTTTTCGTATGGACACCTGTACTTTATTTTTCACGTGTTCATAGATTCAATTAATATTTATGTATGTATTAAAGACACATACGATCAAAAAGTTAACGATAACATTATAACTGCTAACATTGTTTTGAAAGAAGTTATGTAAAGTAAAGGAGTTTGAAAAAATCACTTCTGCCAAAGCCAATTTCTATTTTTTTAAGTAGGTATCTATTTTTTTAAATATTTTTCAGTTAAACATTTAATTTAATGATAACGACATTTTACAATAAGAAATATTTATTACTACTCTTAAAAATAAAATACCTTTCATTAATAAATATACTTGCATTTCCTTATTTCCACATTATTATAGTACCATGCCGTGACTGACCACGAAACTGTGAGAAATATTCGTATGGATCAAGTAGTAGCTATACAAGAACTGTTCGTTTAAAGATATAAGAGTTCCTAGTTGCAACCAAAGAGAAACTAACTATCAATAGGCTTTCAGGTACCTTCAAGGTCTACGAGATGGGGTTAGAGCCGTTTCCGAGATACTAAACACAAAAATTGTTCGTATTGTGTAAAATTGCGTTTCTGCAGGGAAGACACTTATATAAATAAACTTAAAAAGTAATACGATATCTAAATATGAAATTTCGTCAAAATCGTTAGAGGCATTCCCGAGATACCAAATATATACATACGTATATACAAGAATTGCTCGTTTAAAGATGTAAGATTTGTAATTTTTGTACTTTTGTAAAGCCTATCGATAGTATTACATTATTAGGGATGTACTTTCAGTATTCTTGATTATTCGATGAAATGTTGTTACGTAGCTGGCTGATGTATCTTCCAGTTTCCAGAACATTCGATCAGAAATCACAACCCTCGTGCCTTTCCATGCGTTTACAGCCTTCTACTCACTCTAGTAAAGGTTTGCTGCACATGTATCAAAGTTTAAAGCTTTTTTCTCAATTTCGTACTTCCTTTGATGCAGTCGTGCTGGAATTAGGCATATCTCAAATGGTTTGCTCGTTGTATTTCTGATGTGTACAGAGATGATAGCACATTAAATAATTGAGGCAGACAAGTTTCTCCTCTACTGTAATTTGCTTTTCATGTAATAAATTATGATCACCCAGCGATCGGATAAGAAGTTAGATAACTAGTGTGTTGTGTTTTGGTTGTGATCTTGCAGAATCTGAATAGATGCAATTGTAAAATCGTTTGTACTGAATAAAGACTGAAAGCGACATATTGTTATGCACACAATTTTTTATATCGTTTGTCATTCTCTCATGACGCTCTGAATAAAAACCGACTCTAGAAAATAAAAACCAGAAAAGTCACATGAAAATGGATGCAGCTAAAAGTTAGATATTAGAACGAATAGTGTTTCCTTATCTTGCAGCTGAACTAGGATTTCTGATCAGCAACTCCATGATTCAACTTACTTCAGCCCAGCAAGAGTATATCCGGTACACCAATGCCATCTTTTCGAATAGTATATTTAGCGTAGCCGAGATTCAAACAGAGCCTTCCTGGTATAGATTCAAGCATTGTGCACTGCTGTCATGGACACCTCGAACAGTGATAACTGGAAAACTAAAAACAACGGTAAGTGTACTTTAGCGATAAGAACAGTGATGAGTGACAGAGTATCAACATGCTATGTTAACCAGATATCGTTCGATAATTACAGCATAGGGCCTACACGAACATGTGATTATGTAAAGATTCGGAGTTAGCTTTTCCTTTTGACAATTTAATATAGAAAGTAAAATAAATAGTGTTGGGTTGTTCAACTGCGGTATGACCTAGTTTCGATTAGTTACGCATTCATCCTGTATCGTGGCTAAACCTTTAGTTTTACATAAAGTCCAAACCACGGTGCGCACTAGTGTGTCTCATATTAACAAATCAAATCCTGTAAAAATTTCTTGGCGCACTGAAATTCCAACTCGGCATCAATGAGCTACCAAATTAATCTCCCTTTGAAAAAGAGATATTAATGGTTCTACCATTACTTCGGTGGCCCCATGGATACATACGTCTCGTCCAGGACCAGCAGAAGATGGAAAAAAAAAGATATGTTCTGAAGACGGTTGAAATGATTTATGTATCGTGTGTCACAAATAAGGAATCTGAAAACGGAAGAAATTTTTTCTACAGCGGAAATAGCATGTAAAGTGGCTTAATACACATCAAAGTGTGACTGAGGTGTAGCAGTCTCTGTGAAGTATCAGCTTCGGTGTTTCTATCCGTACTTTTAGTGGAAAATTAATAGTAACAGAAGAGATGATTGTATGATAAATATGGGAGAATATATGAAAATTAAATTCCAAAACCAATACTGCATCCAATGCATGGATGTCAGGCTGCTAGAAAAAGCACTCTGGTTATGACCTTGTTAGTAAGGTCCACAATGTAGAGGATCATCAGTTACAGAATTTCGAACTACAACAGAATGCTTCATGAATGACGCCTGAGCCCAATGAAAATATTAACGTTTTTTTTTTTTTTTTTGACTGAGCGCCTGCCATCAATCAGCGCATTTGAATAATTTCATGAAATATAGTTCATTCAGTTACATATATTGGCGACTAAAAAGAAAGGAATTATGTGAAGTTGTTTACGCACCTAATCTCCTATCTTGATGCTATTCAACTATATTTACATATATACTCTGCAATTCACAAAATTGGGGGTGGCAGAGGGTGCTCAGCTAATCTCTTTGTTGTACATTCCAATCGCTAATGGTTCGAGGGAAAAAAGAATTCATATAAGAATCATTGCGGCACCTTATTTCTCTAATCTTTCCTGTCATTCCGGCTCAAATAAGTTGGTGGACGAAGTATTTCACTACACTACACTAGTCTACTAATCAGTTCTGTGACGCTTTCATAAGGACTGTAGCAAGCGGTCACGAATCGAGCGGCTCTTCTCTGTACTTTCTCTATACTTTCGATCAACCCCTTACGAAACGGATCCCAAATGGCACAACAATAGTCCAAATGTGGACGCACAAGAGATTTGTACGCTATCTCCTATGTTTGTTCATTACAATTTTTCAAGATTCGACCTATGAATTTCAGCCTAGAATTAGCTCTACCTACTAACAAATTAAGAGTGTATGTCCCATTTCATGTTCCTTTGTACTATTACTCCCAAATATTTCATAGAATCAACCATATCAATAACTGAACTATTAGGAAATGTATTTTGAGGAAAGAGATTTAAATATCGTAAACATCTTCTACATGATTCTCTCTTGGAAGCTTCTGACTGCGGATGAAGTCAACGGCTGTCTCACGAACTTTCATCTGCTTCAAAGAACAGTAGCTAATATCTATTTATCGCGGAATCCGTTCTCGTTGGTAAGAGGTCAAGTAATCGGTGACGATTCATCAGTGATGCGTCTTGACGTGAGGTGGAATGCGGCTCAGGTGCGTACATCTGTGTGGAGACGTGATGAAAGGCCAGGTGAGGGGCGACACACCCAGGTTCAGAGACAAATGCCGGCAGTCCGTCTGCGTCGGACCGTCCATTGAGGTTCTGGCCTGAGCGATGCCACACGTCCTCCCACGGCAAGTGCTTACTACTCGTCACCCTCACACCCAGACGAGCAACAAGTGCACTGCATATCGAACTCACTCTCATCTGCTTCTTTGTGTCATGCCTGTCGAACATTTTGTTGCTGCCGCTGGTAACAGAGAGTGGGGTCGAATTTCGAGGGTTGCTTGTACGAATCCGGCCTACAGAATGGTTAACGGTACAATTACTACGAAAAAATATTATATGAGAATAATTAAAGATCCTGTGAGTGTCCTTTCCAACCTTAAAGCTTTTTTACGAAAAAATATAATATTTTCGATACAGTAACATTTTCGAGTGTTAGGGACACAGGACAGACCAGGCTTCGCTGATGCAAATTCAGCGTAAGGTTGTTTGTTCCTCCACATAATGCTTACATGCTGACAGAAGGAGTCACCTTCAAGTGGATCGAACTGGAATCAATGACGTCAAACACAAGGTGGCGTGTGGTCACGGAATAGTTTATTCTCTCTCAGTTCATCAGTAACAGTTTAGTTGACAAGATGGGTTAACTTGTAGCTAAGCCGTTCTCGTCAGCCTAGTCTAGCCAGCAATACATTCCGCTAAGTTCAGTTTGCCATTCTATCAGTCAACATCAGTGGCCATCATTCATAGACGTGAGTCGAAAATAGCCTTGCAGTAGCACGCCAACGATTGTAACATGTACAGTCAAGTACTACAATAAACAGGTTGTGCAGCAGTTAGCGTCGTGTCATTATTACAAAGGATAGATTATCAGCTAGTCATTTCACAAGTGCTAGCCTTCCTATCCACGTTGCTGTACGTAAACCAGGTCGTGTCAGACCTGACGTAATTTAACCTCTTATTAGTAACATGAAGACGCAGACAAAGCCATCACTTGAAGCAAGAAGATAACGCAAGACGGATTACAAGAGGATTAGCAAATCCCAAAGGTCAGTCAAATTCACCGCGGGGTCCTACCACTCTACAACCGCCCACAAAGTGTAGACCACTCCAGACCAGACACCAGACAACTGGTGTCAAGGCGTGAAATACAATCGCGGTATCTGACAATCCTATTTTTTATTGAAAAAAGTTGTTTTATTCAAATAAACTTTCTTGTATAAGACTGGAAAGCAGAACTCTTAAACTGGTAAATCGTATTCACTTGTAATCACAACTAGGAGTAGCCTAAATATACGGTAGTGTGCATCCGGCAGGTTACATATTCTGCAATAACTACTGCGTTCTAAACAAGCAACATTCTGAAACTATTTCCTTATGTCTATAGTCATGTGATATCATGCTTGACGAACATTACCAAATTTGTAACAACTTTCTTGGATATGATTCAAATGTATAGTTGATAACATGGTTTCAATAACATATACTGTTAATAATAATTAAAGAGGCAGCCGAAAACTTAAGTAGCAGCAAATGTGTTCTAAAGAATATTCCAAACGATCTGTTTAATTCTAGACTCTGCTGACAAGATAGACGACGAACTATTTTTGTGTACAAATTTCTATTGAAGTTACGCAACTGTAAAGTACATATTTATCTAGTATACCGGTAGGAGATAGAAGTAAGATCCTATTCGCATATTATACTCAGCTCTTTGGCTCACTAATGTTGGCAATAATATGACTGTGACATTTTCAGTCGCCATATGCTAAGAGACTAATTTCTTAGACGAAAAATTCACTGCAATGAACACGAGAAGTCGTCGAATCCCAGCGCTGCACGAACAAACAGTAGTAAAACAATTGTTTGTACGTTACTGTGTTTGATAGTTAGAGGCAAACGGTTCATATGATGGCCCAAGTTATGAGTTCGTTTAAAGTGTCCAGTAATGATAGGCTTTCAAAATAATATGTTTCAGTTGAAGGAAGTGTGCTTTCAATGGTGTTTTAGTTTGTGAGAGGCGACAAACCAAGTTAATAAAGTTTTATTTGAAATACTCCATACTGTTGGCCCGTATAACTTTTAACAGCCTTGACGGAAGTACAATAGACGTGAATCGTAACACATCATCTTCCATTAACGACAGCAACGAAGTACTTAATCCAACTACGTATTTTGGTCGCAGGGACAGGGGATTAGCCTCGTGGGCTTAGTTGGCTGCGATATCGTACTGGTGTCCGACGCCAACTAGGTTTGCTGGTTTTAGTCCTGTTGGTTGAAGATATTTCAATTATCAGGGCTGTCCCGGCAAGGCAGGAGAGCTGGTGGTTCACAATTCCTAATCACTAGATTGTGGGTCAAATTCGTGGGCTAAACCACATACCTTTTCACAGTGCGTATGGGGAAGGGATATCCGCATTAACAACGGCTGAACTTTTGCGTAAAAGTCTACCTCCGTAACCGCAATTTTTAATGCGGATTTAAGGCGGATGTTTTATTAATATTGAAATATACATTATTATTTTCTCTTTATACGAGATTCTGCCCGTCGAGGATTAGCTAACAACAATCTGAACGGTGTTATTTCCTAAGCGACGAATTTACAATTTTGAACTTACATGTAAAATAAAGCGGTCTATTCACGGTCCAACTTACAGGACATCCACGTACAACTACCGTAGGATTCTCTCACTCATTCACGCAACATGAAGGAATCCAAAAACATTCCAACCAATCCTTTCCACTCATTCTAAATTCTCTCCGCACACTATTTCTTTATCGCACACTAGGAGGATGTTGCCACCAATCATTATCCAACGCCTGTGTTGGTTGTCTGGGAACCCAACTACATCAAACACGTCCTAGGTGTATTCCTGTAACGCCTTTCACTTTTTTTTTCCTTACGGCTTAACGCCTTGTCTACGGCTAAGGTAATTAGAGACGGGATGGGACCGGGGACAAGGAACGGGAAGGTATTCGGCCATGGCCTTTTTGAAGGAAGCTTCCCGGCATTCAACTGGAGTGATTTGGGAAACCATGGAAAACCCAAAGCTGAATGCCCGGACGGGGATTCAAACCCGCGTCCTCCCGAATGCGAGGCCAGAACGTTAACCGTTCACCCACCACGATCGGTACGCCTTTCACGGCCCATCAAGAGTCCTTTATCACAAAATCGGATCATCGCAGGACCCACAAGTTGGACTGTGAATGGGCCGCTAGAGCGGTGGAAAGGCGGGTGGCAGATACTGAGAATTGCAGTGGAGTCGCCTTGTGCTTGACGTTTGAATTAGTTGAGCTGCGAACTCCGCAAAGTTTATATGACAAATATAGTTTTTTAGACGCGTGTGTAGTTATGTAAATAATTTAATTGACTTGTGAAATCATCCCCCATTTTTCGTTGTTAAAAGATGAGGCAAAAAATAAATCAATAAGGAAAAATTATATGGAAATAGACTTTATGAAAAATGTAGAATCTGGCATAAAAATATACTTTTAATTATATATTTATTTTTGATAAAACATTAAAATGTAAAAAAAAAAATAATTTATTTTCCACCTCAGCTTCCGCAAAACATCCGTCAAACACTGTACATGCCAATCCGCCAAGATGGCCTCCGCTGCAACCGTAGTATGGAATGAGGGAATACGACAAACCGAGCGCTGTGAGTGAGTGGTTAACGCTCTGGCCTCGCATTCGAGAGGGCGCCGGTTAGAATCCCCATCCGGGCATCCAGATCTGGGTTTTCCATGGTTTCCATCACTCCAGACAAATGCCGGGACTCTTCCTACAAAAGACCATGGCCGAATTCCTTCCTGTTCCTTGTCCCCAACCCCATCCTGCCTCTAATGACCTAGACGTCGACGAGGCGTAAAGCCATAAGGAAAATACCTAAAAATACATACGACAATGTGATGGTAATTCGTCTGCCAGCTTAGCGGCCTCTGTGTCTATCGGAAGAGTAGGCCTCTCATTTCCTTCTTCTCTCATCCACACCACACACACTGCTCTGAACACACATACTATCACAGTCATCCACTTATACAGTTAACAGTAACACACAATAATTGCATTGAAGTTATTGCGAAGTTACTTTTGATTTTACATCATATGGCACCTACTCCGAGAGCACATTGGTCTTCCTTTCTCGATTAGGCGTCACATCTCACGAATTTGAGTCGCAGTATATTGAAAAATACTTCCATAGAATTCAAATGACGTTGTGAACTCTTTACTAAGAATTCCAGATATAATCGCCTTCCATCATAACACCCTGGTAGGACTGGTGGAGACTGAGGACGTCCCAGCATCCGCCTAGGTGACTGCGGGAAACCGCTTAAAACCGCAGTCGGGATGGCTGGGACCCGGGGCCAAGGATTTCAGCCGTTGTACCTCCCCGGTCAGATGAAGTGGCGCTTTAATTGAGCAAGCACACTGGCGGGTTAATAAACATATTTGGTAATTATTTTAAGTAATGGAGCGGTCTGTGGCATCGTGGTGAAAGCTTCTGACCGGAGATCGAAAAGTCCTCGCTTCGTGTGCCTGTCACGGCGGGGATTTTAAAAGGCCTTTAACCCTATCTTCATGTCTGGCACAGTTTACTGTGTCATCTGAAGTACGCCAGAACGCTTCCGTGGTTCCGATTCCACGTTAAACTCTTGGCCCCATTTACCCGATAGGATTTCCGGGTTAAGTTAAGGGTACCATGACAAAGGCATTTGCGCGGGAATTAGAAACCCTGTCAATAGGCGGCCGAACTACACTTCGCGGTCGCTCGGCCAGTAATGCCTAAGCCCTTTCATTCATTTAAAATAATAAAGGAGAAATTTGAAGTTTTTTTAATACCACTGTAAACATGATAAAAATCGTAATGATTCAAAAAGAGCCTAAATATATAAAACACTCCTATTGCTCCCAATAATACAACCTTTGTCTAAATGAAAAGCATTTAATAATTATTACATATTTCGCAGTACAAAGTCTATCTTACTACAAATCCATAGAATATTTTTATATTTTTAAAAATTATTTTTCATTATATTTCATTAAACAAAATTATTCTCCTTGTGATTATAAAACTAATAAACTAATGAATGAGTGAATAGAGATTAAAAATTCAGCAAAACTGTTTATAGTTTCTGGATCGATAAGCTTAAGGATACTATCTGAGCATTCGGCTTGATCCTCATGGAAAACCGACAGGATGTTCGTTATGCCGTCGCTGAGATTCGTACTAGCTATTCTCGTAACTCCCCGTGTCCAGTATGGTGGTGATCTAAATGAGTGCACAAACCGCCACGTATTGTTAACGTCCAAACTACTTAGGACAAACCTCGCTGTCTCCTACCTTAGTATCTACGTCAGTAGTGGCTTCCGATTACCTGACCATTGTGCCGTAGTATAGGCAAAGCAGTAGGACCGTATGTTGCAGTCCGTACTGTGTTGGAGTGGAATAGCACTGAGCATACCAACGTAGTCACAACAATTTAGGGAGCGTCCATAAACTGCGTGGTTCCTTCTTCGTGGGGGAAGGGGTTGGCTGGTAAATAAGGTACAGAACACACAACAGCATGTGAATATTTATTTCTGTCATTTAACTATCTCCGTATGTAATTTACGATAGTATGATAAGAGAAAACAGTACAAAATATCTTCTGGAATTAAAAGGGAAAAAAGCTACGTGCACTTGGGGAGGGGGAGTTCACAGGAGCACAAAATGGAGCTACGTGGTTTATGTACGCTCCCTTATCTCCTTCATATAGCTTGTTCCACTGTACCTGATTGTATTAATAGTTTCGTTTCTTAACCGTTTTGACTCAGTACCGTTATTAGTAGGGTATATACGGAAGTGAAATTAGTAACTTAGTAAAACAGTAACTATCTCAGTGAACGCTGAAATTATACTCTACTGCAATGAGATTCACTCATTTGATTTTCTGCTAGGAAATGGGGAATGGTGTTATCAAGTACCGCGAATGAAAAAGTTAGGATAAGGTTAGAAGCCATTCAAATAGGTTTACACATAATAGCAAAAAATGCACAATAAATACCGAATTAAAATCGAATTTTTGTTATAACTAGAGCTATCATCAGAAAAATTGTTACCTTTACCACTTTTTGAGCAGAATTCTTTTAAAAGAATCACTCTCTGAATCTAATGTCTACTTGAAATTTCATAATAAGGATGGTTACACTAGCAGGTTCCTTCTCTATTGTGTCAGTTTCGTTTACTGTCATTCTAGAAATATTTTTGAAATGCCAGAAAATAATTTCAGATTTGTAACTCTTACAGTGGGAGTACGAAATAGTATCAGGAAACCATAATTTATATATAAAAAAAGTTTTATGCTACCGTGATGAAACTCTGAAAGAGTTTTACTTGAGCTTGACTAACCCTATGTCAGCGGTGAGTGGGCTTGAGTCCAATGTAATCACCAATCTTTTAAGGTACTGTTCTTGCGTCACACAGATATAAGAACTGAATAGAAACAACGATAAGCAGAATCAGGTATGAGAATATTTCTGATAGAAATGGTGATATAAATCACAGTTTTCATCTGTCTCTTAAAAAGAAAAAGAAAAAATGGCTTTTCTGGCTGAGACACCCATCGAGGTTTTTGACAGAGTTTCAATAAATCCGGTAATCACGGCAGATGAAAGGAAAGCCAAGCCACGATATGTTCTAACGTCAATTCATACAAACAAATCAAAGCTCTGTCTGTGTTGAAAGTCAGTATATATACAGGGCGTTCGCCGGAAAACGCTACCCTTCCAGTCTGTTGCCGTCGGCAACTTGCTCGGTCAGTCGTGCCAGCAGTTTCCGGCAACCGGCACCGTGAATCACCGCACTGTTTAACACCTCCGCTGACCCAACAGTGCAGTGCAGTGACCCTTACATTGTTAAGAACGGTTTCTTTGCATTGTAGATAGTTTGTGACTTCAGTCTCTTATTAATCAGTGTTGTGAATAAACGTTTCTTTGCGGTTTGGCTGGTTTGGGGCTTCATACTCTTATTAATCTGTACCGTGTTTGAGTGTGAGTATAATTATGGTACGTTACAGTTTGCAACAAAGAATATTTCTCTACGATACATATGTGAAGAAGAAGTCGCTTAAAAAGTGTCGCAGTAAATTTCGTCGCGAATTTCCTGGCGCTTTACTGCCAGCTAAATCAACAATTCTGCGTCTGGTTAAAAAAGTAAGAGAAACGGGTTCATTTTTTAACAAAAAGAGACTGTGGATCAACCGTATTCTCACAGAGGAGAAAATTAACGATATCGCTTTTCGACTAGAACAGTCACCCAAAAAATCATTAAGTCAGTTAGGGCAGCGTGTGTCTCGAAATATGTTCAGAAGATGTGAAATGTGCATTACACAAGAGGGTCAACACTTCCAGCATCTTTTATAAGGTAAGCTAATGAATTACGCTACATTTAAATGCTTAGCACACAAGTTTCTGAAGTTTATGAAGCGTAATTATTATGAAATAGTCCGCGGCCGACGGTCGAACAATGCCGGAAACTGAGCGCTCGCTCGCCGGGAGCAGTTTCTTCCTTGTAGCGCTAACAGTGGGTTGCGTTTCCCGGCGAACGCCCTGTATATATATTACCGTAATGAATCAGTACGATGAGGATCAAAAAAATTCTTAGGGGTTAAATCCTGCACGTAACTAAAGTACTCAGTGGTCTTCAATTGCTGTCTGCTTAACAGCTGTCATATTTTATATGTCGAGAGATCAGCCTGGTTAATATTTCATTATTAGCAACGAGACTCCCAAGACCCTGCATACGAATTTCATCCTATCAGTATTTCTAAAATACATCATAGCATTCATACAGGAATTGCAGGGACTACAGTTAACAGGAAACTAAAGCTTGCTCTGTACAATCACACCCAAGGCTACTAAGGAGATCAAATATGAAGGCAATAGGTATTAGGTGCTATGGAAAATTACATAGACTCTTTTTGAACATAAAACTTTAGTAGTTAATGTAGAGCTACAATAATAAAAAAAATTAGTAATATATAAAAATTTTAAAAAAAGTTGCTGCACGTAGATCTCTAAGATGTCACTAATAGATAGTAGTTAGTAGTGCCATCTGACAGCGAATCGTGTAAACTTTGTACTAATATGTTCCTTTGGTTATTCTGTAGCTCTGGGACAACCGCTGCCTTCACCTAAGAGATAAAGGAAATCCTTAATCAGGATGAAATTTTAAGCTGCATCTCTCAGGAAAACAATGATAGTGATTTAACGCGCTCGGTCAATCTGGCGGGTCCACGTTTTTCAGCTCACGGAAGCAGACCTTTCTGGAGTGTACGTGACGGCTTTCCTGCAAAAATACCTCTCGCCCCACGGTGCTAGAAATATATTTTTATCGCCGATATTAGGTCCAGTAAAACAGGAGTAGAGGTGGAGCAGAAAAAAAGGGAGAAAGAGAGAAAATAGAAATAAAAAAGGGGAGAGAACCCTCCGGATTTCTTGGCAGGACGTCGACCCTCCGCAACCTCATATATGGCGATTAGGGGCAGAAAAACGCGCCGTGGACAGCGATATACGGCCGAGGGGGTGGGACCTTGGTGGCATTCCAAGAGGTTTTTCTGCCAGTGGTCACTGGGATTGCTT
Source organism: Vandiemenella viatica (assembly GCA_031002005.1). Classification (NCBI taxonomy): domain Eukaryota; kingdom Metazoa; phylum Arthropoda; class Insecta; order Orthoptera; family Morabidae; genus Vandiemenella; species Vandiemenella viatica. Next base: position 186,851,762 of record JARYHS010008074.1, on the reverse strand, counting down.
GTTTACAAGAGGTCCCTGTTTATAGGGGTCCGAGCCATAAATCAGTTTTATAGCCCGCTCGGCGGGGTGGTGGTGGTGGTGGCGATTCTCCACGGAGCCCTCGCGATAAGGCCTCGTCCCACGGGGGGCGCAGTCACGGTTTTACAGCCGCGAATCCCAACGTCTCACTAGGACCGACGACCCGCTGCGACGACCGTGAAACACTGTGTGAACTGTCAACGCTCATGTCGGGCGGGGACTCGAGGCGGTCTCACGGGATCCTTACGCTGACATTTCCCACGGGGATCAGATCGATCAGAAAGTAAATCTCGTGGCCAGTCAAAATGTACAAATAATAAAAAAGACAAATAACAATAATTTTCGTTTTTGCCTCTCACAGTCTCTCAGCGTAAGTAACTTTCGCTTACATTCTGTCACCATCCCACAAACACACCGGCACACTGGAACTAAACAAAAATCGTAAGCTACTATTTTCTTTGCGTAAAATCCTCTCGAGCTTTCCACCGGGATAGTGCGTCAGTAAAGATCCTTGCCGGAAGATGGAGCCAAGGCAGGCTCCGAAACGTCGCATTGTACTTTCACTGATCCCGGTGGGAAGCTCGAGAGGATTTTAAGCAACTGACTCACCGAGAAAGCCTACATTCTCACTATTTTCTTTGCTTCTAGCGTTACGTCTCATCGAGGTCCTTAGAGGCGGGAAAGAACTTTAGGAAAGGAACTTGGAAGGAATTCGGCCATGGTCGTTTAAAGGAGTCAAACCGGGATTCATCTGAAGTGATTTGGGGAAAGCATGGAAAATTCAAAACTGAATGGCCGGACGGGTATTCGAAACCACATCCTCGCTAATGCGAGGACAGAATGTTACCGCTGACCCACCACGCTGTGTGTTACTATTTCTACTAGAGAAATTTTCAGAATTTCTGCTGTTGTGATACACTTCTTCCTATCTTAAAATTGTGCCACACCAGAAGAGTAACAATTCAAGTTCTTTCTAATGAGCAGCGCCAATAAGCAGCAGTGACCTCTATGGTACATTAGCTGTTACTGGCCTTCAGAATGGATTTTCTGGTTTGAGCACCGATTGTTGGAGAAGCTTCACTATTCCCTACTTCCCTGGTAGCAGAGAGATGGAGCACAATTACTAATTATTAGATTTCGGTAGCAAAGCCAGAGCTTTAATGATAAAACCCTCACCAGTTCGAAAGGTGTGAACGAATACGAAAATTTCTGGACATAGGGATCTTAATCTGGCGGTTTTATCGATTTATTTCTGAGTAGTTGGCCTGAATCAGTCGACACCTAGCAAACCCTTTGCATGTCTCGCGTACAACGTGAACCACACAAAATACCTGTAAGCACCTTCGATACTCATCTATGTACATAATAATCATAGTTGGAAGAACGCGCAAAAAATATGTGGAGGATAAAATCCGTGATAAACGCGACGTCTGAGAAAGCAGTAATTGCTTTTTTAAAAAACAAAAAAAATCCCCTACGCCTAGTCATTAGAGGCGGGAAAGGATGGGTGCCAAGGAACGGGAAGGAATTCGGCCATGGCCTTCTGTACCTTAACCCAACCTTAACCTCTGGTACAGTTTATTGTGTAATTTGAAGAAGGCTGTAGGCCCTAAATCGGTAGGATTACCGGGTTGGTATACGTAAGGACCAGGCCACCCTACCTCCAATACCAGTCTGGGTATACGACCTTCGGGAGGGTTCAACCAATCTTCTGTTTGAGGATCACGCTTAGCTTAATTTTCGTATAAAAAAATTGGGGAAATTTAAAAATGATATAAGAAGACGGAATAATTACATGTACATCAATAAATACATTTTTTACAACGCTTTACTCCAAAGTGGATAGAGCGGTGTAAACAACTGTTATCACTAGAAAAGCCTAAAATTGATTGTTCTATGAATAACGTTCATATTACACTGTATACCGGATGAGGCTACTGCCACTCTTTTCCTTCTTCCACCGTCGGTAAATCAGTTATTTATGTTTCTATGAAAGAATATTTTTTATTAAATACATGCTTGCATTGTTTTAAAGTAGCGAAATGAGAAATACACGAATTAAAATAAAAATCAATCGTGAAAATTTAGTAAATAAGTAGGCAAGTTTTTGAAAATTAGTTTTGGATATGCCTATTCTCATTTAATATAGGTCTACCATATCAGAGTGTTGTATGTACGTAAAGTTTTTTGATGTGGGGATAGGTCTATCCTGTCAGTGTTGAATGTATATAAATTTTTTTTTGATATGTTCAAGAGATCATACTTGAAAATGCCGTTAGTGTAACAATAGTTTCGGAGCAATTTTGATTATCTGAGTGATAGAAGAAAAGACAGGTGATATCCAGTACACACAACTTAGTCCTATCGTCAGGCCGAAGAACGAAATATTTCTTCCTCTTCCTGTTTAATTTAAAATCAAATATAATTAGATGTTACATTTTGAAATTAATTTTTTCTACTGTAAAGTAGAATTGACATTCATTTTATTTCTTGTTCTTACTTCCCAATCACAAAGTTCATATAAAAATTACCCAGAAGTCTTCTTAGTCCCCGTTAAATGCTGCACATTTTCCCAAAGTAAGACTAGCTTCCTTCTAAACAGCTAAAGAAATTCCCCTTCAATCATACGGAAAGTAAATGATTACTTTTTGATTACTTTTAAGACATCTAAGTCACTGTTAGATACAACATCTGGTTGTTCCTCAATGTTTTTGGCGACTTTTTTTGTGTCTAAAACTTTTAATTACTTTGACGAAAGGACAATATTTACGCCATGACTACAAATTGTTTATTTAAGGAAGAAGTAAGTTATACCGTCAAATCAGTGAATATACGACATAAACCTTACTGACCTTTTAAAAGAATACTAAGGTCATAGCAAATTGGATGCAGTTGACGTCGGAAAAAATGTAAGCAGTAGCCAACCTCCTGGAAACTACGTAAAAGAAGTTTAAGCCATGCAACTCGCTGTAGTTCCTTATAAATTTTTTGTGCTTTCTATAATATCTGTTACTACCTCATTGTTTATAGCACCATAGTCACATTACGCTACTTTCAATTTTTTTTTCGTTGATATTACAATTAAAAATTAAAAATATCAAAACAGAAGTAGCAGAAATTTTCCTGCGTGGGATAATTGAAAACTTTTCTGCCAATACCACATGAATAATGGAGGATGTTTTACTTTGCTCTGAGCCTCTTTTCAAACGGACCGTGATGGGTGAGCCTCGCATTCGGGAGAACGCGAGTTCGAATCCCCATCCAGATTAAAGTTTTAAAAACCAGTCCATGCGAATGCCGTGATGGTTCCTTTAAAAAGGTCATGGCTGAATTTTTTCCCGTTCCTTGCCCCCTGTTTCTTCCTGCCTCTAATAACCAAGACGTCGACGAGGAGTAAAGCTAGAAAAAAAGGTCGATTCAAGATTTACCATACGTTCTTTCGACAGCATTCACACCTCTCAGATTGAAGTAGCAGTTACGGACAGACTTTCTTCACACCTCTTCATCTCCGAAATACTCGTACTTTACTACTGAAACATGGCATCCTACAACCGATCCATATAGACATAGTGATGCTATGAATCAGATTCAAGGGGTCGCCCTATGGATCTTACTGAGCAAATTTGAAATGAACTAGGTGGTAGGCTACGTGCAAGTGAACAGTGTTAAAATTGTAGCTCCATTAATGACTGAATGTATGTAGACTACCAAAATTAAACTTTACGAGTGCTAAGTAGTGAAGAAAGTGTATCAGAAGCTAGACAGCGATGTCCCTTTTACCACGACTTATTATTCTCAAGTGATAACCCGCTGTCTTCAAAGATTGTTGTAGCAAGGCAAATAAATTCGTTTATCCATTTAATTTATATTTTAAATAACTTTTTTTTGCAGTATAATAACCTGGATTAGGAAAAAAGTTATAGAATACAAGACGGTTTAGAATGTGGGTACATATCAATAAAGGAACCAGTTATTGACAATGAATATCGACTTTTAGACTCGTAAGAATTTGTGCGTTTTCATTTGTTAAATTACAAGCATGAAAACAGGATTTTTGAATACATCCTATGTGAGTTTACCGCCACTTGTGGTTGGTTTTCATAAAATATCTTTTATCTGAAAGGCGAGTCTGGTTAGAATATTGATTCCGTACAGATATAAGAAACATTAACATCAACACAATCATATCACCACATTGCACGGGAAAATAATCGAACCCGATTACACAGACAGTCCATGACATACTGCGGTACGTGATACAAAATCCGGGACAATAGTCAATTCACAAGTGGTCCACCATTTACTCGTTGGGTATAAAAAGTAAATAACTCATAAAATCAAAGAAAAGCTCCATTGTGTGTCCAAAGGTATACTAAAAGTCGTATTTTTCACCGCGCACGTTTATCTGTTACGATGACATAAATATTAAGCAGGATATACGACATGCCCAAGAAGGAAATATACTTCATGTATGGATTAACAAAATATCGACACAACTTAAAACCAGACGAGAGGTGTTTCGAAAGTTTTAATCCTTTTCTAAAGACCATTGTCATTGTATACTGTGTTATACCAACATGAACTTATCGGATTATGGCGTCTGACCTATTTTAATTCAAAACCAGCTTTGTTTTAAATGTTCAGCGTTTTCCTTAGAACCGCCTGAGAGCTTTGCATTCTTCTCACGAATTAAATTTTTGTGTCACGTTTGTACAGTGATTTTCTTGTTAGTTGAAAAGTTTTGTAGATCTTTCTTTGTTGCTTGTTAATTCAAACTAGACTGAATACTTTTAAATTAAACGTCGTCTACTATAAATGTTTTGATTAATGTTCATTCACCAGACTCGTTTCATCATCTTGATACGTAGAAACATATTGATCAGATAACTATCACATATCAGCACTTTTTGCTCAACTATAGACCCGTGTGCATTCACAGAAAGGCAATTTTGTCGAATGCAGAAAAGTCATGGTCGTAATGAATTAGAGTCACAACGTTGAACTCTGCCGTTAATTACGGGACCATGCACCAGCCAGACGTCCTGTTTCGGACTGGCTTGTGATAACTACCGCAATGCTCACTACCACAAGGAAAAGATGCGAACATTAATAAAAAACAGTTGTTAATAGATGGTGATTAATTTAAAAACATTTATGAAGTAAAATGTCCTACAACTAAGTTATTATTTTATGCAGAATGAAGCTTTCACGCATCTGTGAAAAGTAGTCTCTGTGGACCGAATTTCCTTCATTTATTTTCTTCACTGCAGTTGTTTCAGATTCACATATGGAGTTTGACGCTGTAACCATCTTACAAAACTTCACGATGTTACTCTGTTCATTGATTACCAAATGTTCTTTAACTGGTCCCACTTTTACTTGAAATTTCGCTTACTCTTTTATTTCTCTATCTGTGGCAGGGACATAGATAATGAAGTGACCAGTTTCATCAGAATGGTTAAAAGAACTTAAATCCATCTTCCTCTTGACGATTATGAGCAAATGTGACTTAAACTTTTCTTTGAGTGAATTATTTCTCCTTGCTTTCTTTGCATTTTCTCGATTTGTTGGCTGAAAATGGTTTGAATCTGTTCAGTTACTTTCTCTTGCAAACTATACAGTCTCTCAACCATACGGACTTTATTTATCCATCATAGGACTGGTTGTCTAGTGGTTCGTATGGTAAACTATTGTCGGTAAGTGGGCAATAATTCAATTAAAATTCTAGATTTCAAGATGGAATGAAGTAATAAATTTCTATATGTTTAATATTAAATAACGCACTAACTATGGAACTATCCCCAACCCGTTGGCTGAGTTGGTGTGCGGTTCTGTGATGGTGACCGGCGCTAGTGTGGGGTTAGCTAGTTCGAATCCTGTTGATAGAATAAATTTTCAACATAAGGACCCAGCAGGCAGGGTAGGAGAGGTCGTGAATAGCAGTTCAGAATCACCAAATTGTGCCCCAAAGTCATGGGTTAAATCTCAGATCCCTCCCCATTGTATATAATAACAATAATTCCAGGTAGTCGTGATGATCTGGTGACAGGGTTTCTATTGGCAGTCGTAGCGGCCTTAAACTGACCCGGTGATCCTACCGTGTACTGGGGATCTACAGTTTAACATGAAATCCGAACCACGGAAGCGTTCTGGAGTACTTCACATTACACAGCAAACTGTTCCAGAGGTGAATATCGGGTTAAGGGCCTTTAAAAATCCCCGCTGAGACAGGGATTCGAACCGGGGATGTTATCCAGTGAGCCATCAGACCAGGAGTGTGGGCTTACGACACTATTGCCGGTCGGATGGAGACGTTAAGCCTGATGACCTTTTGATATCTTTCGGATGAGCAGGACTGAACAGGGCGGCACCTCTCATTTCACACAAACAACCCTCTATACTTAACCTACACAGTATTACACTAATCTATGTCAACAATAACACATACTGGGGAAGAGAATGGGAAGCCACTCCAGTTCATCTTCCCAAAAGAGTTCCCATGGAGTGGGAACATCCTCCATGGTAACTGCATACGCCTGGCATGGGGTGTGGCATCATAAGAAGAGGAGATCGAACTAAAACGAACGTTGCTAGATGTGGCTACAAAATAGTGTTTCTTTCTTGAGTGGTATTGTTGTCAAATTTTCGCAAAATCACATGTCTCATCGTCTGTGGGACAGGTAAGTTCTCATACCGCGCAATTTTTTTCCCAGATAATCCTCAAAATTTTCTTCACCGTTATTTCATGCTTGGGCGCTGAGTAATTCCTACAGTTTGGTACAGATGTAGATTAGTTGATCTTTTTCCGTTCCGGGTCCGGCAGTCGTGTGGACACGCTGTGTTGAGGGATGTCGGTCAAGAGGTGATGTCCACTCGCGTTGACCGTTGCACAGCCCGTTATCCAGTAGCTGATCGCGGGTAGCGTCCAGACGTGTGCAGTGTCACTCCGTTTAATGCGCTTGTCTCCTCTAATCGCGGCTGCGAATTACCGAACACTGTTTGGGGAAACGAAGAGCTGCAGGAGCGAGGTTTTTGCTCATCAGCACAGCAGTGGTGATGTAAGGTCGGCTACAACGCCGTTACTCTCAAGTTGGCGGGGAAACTAGTTCATGCTAACGACCTCGCTCCAGCAGGATGTACGTCCAGTTGTCCGAATTACTGCTTTGTTCTGCATCTTGACCAGAATGACTCGCAAATCTGATGCCTCAACATCCGCGCTGAACTCAGAAAGTGTTAAAACCTCTCTCAGCTTTACGGAGCTAAAGATACATGTGAGGGTGGTTTCAGGACAGGTTACGATACTGCAAGACATAACTTAGCTCCCTTGTACTCAGACCACAACGATGTTATATGGGCACAGTGATACACCTAAATAGAGTCATATTAATGCCATATTTCGAAATAGTGATAACAATTCTAACCCTCATGTCACTAAAAAGTGGTCTTCCGTGTAGGGTAATGACTGTGATGAAATTTGGCGCATGAACTGTTTCTCTGTTTTGAATATGGAGATGCAACAAATGATATTGTGAAATTCGGTTCTCGCTAAATCAGGCGCCTCTTACAAATCAAACCTGCGGTTCACTAAAAATTGCGTCCCTATTCTACAAATGTATCACCATGTTAATAGATTGGTATACCATCCCTCCGAATGTTCTATAAGGATATTTGGGATTTGATCAGTGCGTTTGGTACATAACCTGGGAATAAGAAATTATGCCTTCTCACCTCTCCTACCGTGCTGTACAACTTCGGAATAGTGAAATTTTCTTTAACTATGAACTTGTGTCGAGCTCCAGATACCGTCGCGCTTTCTTAACGTCCTTGGCAATGTTGTGTGCAGAGTTGATACAGTTAAATCGATCATTGAAGATACTTTTTCAATTATGAAAAACTAATTGTTATGCTTATTCCTTTTCTGGAACACTTCCAATATTCTAAGAAAAATAGATACAAGTTTTTTAAAAAAATTGTTTGTATCGCCCACTCTTTATTTAGAAAAACAAATCTTTATTTTCTGAAATAGAAAGTTAGGAGTTTCATTTATTTTTGTCTTATTATCAGTAGGTGGGCTGTGATTTTATGATCACGGTGAGGGAAGAAACTTCTTCATGTCGAGATCTATTTGTATCCAACATTTAAGCACTAATTTGCAATAATCAGTTACTATAAATGGAGAACTCTAGTAAGCTCCCATCTCTTTTCCTCGGTGATAAGCATTCCTTGACAAATTTGCCTATCGAGTTGTTCATTGCTTCGTAAATAGTACACCTTCTTAGCTGTGCGACTTAAAACTATGCTTAGCAGACCTTTAATCTGCTTGAAGCGGCTTAAATTCAGCATTAGCCGTTGAAGGCAATCATTCATTTAAGCTGGTTGTCTTCCGTGCATCCATCAGCCGCTCCGTTGTTGTCAAGACACGTTCCAGCAGAGACACATGGCAGGCGAGTCCCCGCTGTGCTGATGACTCTCTGGAATGCAGCAAGATCTTCCTCCCACGACCGTAGCCAAGGAATCAGCAAAATAATGTGTTTTTTTTATGCTGGTAGCCCAGTGCTTAAGGCGCTTACTTTCAAAACGTTCGCTGCTCCGGTCTCTGGTTCGATTCACGGCAGGCGCAGGAATTTTGAGAGTTGTGTTTGACCATATGAGCAACGCCAGGCCGCTCCATGGTTCGGATTCCATGTTAATCTACAGGTCCCTAAAGGAAAGAACTGGCCGTCCTACCTCTGATAAATGGCTTAATATGCCTCCTATGGGAGGATCTAACCAACCATCGGGTTGTGGAAGTTTATGTTTTGTACAAGTACGAATATAATCAATATTGGATATTAGACGATATATCGATGACGGCTGAAGACACGAGTCCGAATAAACGCAATTCCAACATGCATTGGAGCATTTATTAAACAATAATTTGTAGTTTATAATTCACGACATGTATGTTCACCCATTAGTTGATAAGTAACCACAGATGTCATGCGGGAAATAACCCAGACATTCACTCGCCGAAATGTCACAATAATCTCCAAATTCTGAAGCAGATCTGGCACTAAAAGCCTGCCTTTCAAGACTAAAGATTGTTTTGCTACAGGATGGCGATCAAACATAGTTCCTGTGAATAACTCTGTCTTCATTCGATGCCTCTGAACTTCCCTTATGCTGCTTAGAATTTCAGACACTCTAACCGGAATTATTGCATGCCAGACTTCAGAACTCCCGATAAGGTCCCGTTCTTGCGAAGACGTTTACTGCCTATCTTGAGTTACCGAGTGCTAACCATGTCACCTTTAGATATAATGCTTTGTATACTTTGCGTGAGAATGCTCTGTACCTAATCCGAAGAGATTTTTATTCCTTTACCGAGACTAACCAGTATTCTTGGAACAAGATCCACCCATTGTTCGCTTTATGCATTCATATGTCGTTGCTGATAACCCGAGACTTTCTGAAAACTTATTTTGAGATTCATCTGTTACATGTACACAAAAATTGTCGTTCCATAACGAGATGGTAACTGAAAGTGAAAACGAAAGTCTCAGTATAATATATTTGAAATGGATTCGTGACTGAATTGATAATTTTATATATTTATTAATGTGTTCTATTTACTTTGAAAAAGAAATATCATTATTCTTTTTTACCTTATTGCTTCATGCCTTGTCGACGTCATTAGAACGGACAAAGCAACTTGGCGGAAAGAAGGGGAAGGAATTTAGCCATGGTATTTTGCAGGAACCATCGTGACATTTGGCCAGAGCAATTTTGGTAAACTATGGAAAACCGAAATCTTAATAGCTGGCCGAGAATTCGAACCAGCGTCCTCCGGAAATGCAAGGCCAAAGCGTTACCGTTCAGCCACTACGCTTGGTTAAATAGATGTCGTTATATGAAATCAATATTCTTCTTCTTCCTAGAGTTTTCCAACTGTTGCATATTTTCCGCTTATACTATTTTTTTTTATTTTTTTATTTTTATTTTTTTTATTGGCTTTCGGCGACTAAGCCATTCAGCCAGCTCAATGTGTTTATATCTCTTCATGTGAATTTTTTTTTTTTTTTTTTAGTTTCTCCAGTGCGTTTATGCATCCTATGTATAGACACCACAGGACGGACAGGACATTCACAAAGACACACAACACTTAAACATCCATGCCCGCGGCCGGATTCGAACCGGTGACCTTCGGCACGTGGAGCTAGTGCTCTAGCCCCTACGCTACCGAGGCCGGCACCTCTTATACTATATAGTTGCGCCAAATCTATTTACTAACCATCTTGCTGCAAAAGACTGTCGCGGATCAAATGTGTCATTATCTGTTTGTAAATGGCGTTACTTTTCTTCGCTGTGGTTAGTATCACTGTTCCAGCATTCGCCTATATCAAGGGTGGCCAACCCAAATGATCTTGCGGGCCACTTTGGAAGTGTATCATAACTCCGCGGGCCGCATTTAAAATTATATGTCCCCACTAGAGACTTTTTTTGAGGTGAAAAATTGAAACATGAGTTATTATTGTGTTTACTATTATTCTTACATGTAAACATAGATAATATAATAATAATTATACAAAACGCACATTGTAAAGAAATATTTAACACTAAAAATGAAATATAAAAAATGTTTTGTAAAAGTATGATGAATCTCGCGGGCCGGAAAAATGTTCAAGGCGGGGGTTGGCCACCCGTGGCCAATATGATTACGACAAACCGCCTAAAATCCAGAATTGGTGCGGTCCTTACGTCAGGCCAGAGATTTGAACCCCAGCCCATTATCCCTTCCCCGTTACTGTATATCGGTGCTAGATCGTCACGGCCACACTGTACGGTGATTAAAGTAGTAATTATACCGTCCATAGTGAGTAAAGCCGGGGAAAAATTGTGCTCAATAGCACGGCGAAATAGATTTTATTACTTCTTTCCACACAAACTCTAAGATATAGGAACAATATCTAAGATTTAGCTACGGTAAACTGAAATAGCTGCCTCCTCTTTTGCATAAAAAATGGTACTATCCAAAGGGGAACCAGCCACAGTCTCATTCTTCATATCCGGGAAAATTTGAACAAGATTATCTGTTAGATATTTCTGGGGGTAGTAGGGTTTTATTACGAGTGGGAGTAGCAGCGGACCTCGAGCTGATCCTTGAGGTTAGTGACACTGTGCCGCGGGGTGCCGGCACACGTGAGCCGGCGTTCTCCTCGGTCACGTTCCGGCGCGTGAGGACGCCTGCACGACTCGTCACGGGCGTCGAGACGCTGGGTGCTGGCGGGCCGGCTCTTCTTTGTGGAGCTCCGTTTAGTTTCGCAGAGCGAGGCCCTGCGGGCGGTGCGCGCTGCGCTGTGCTCTATTTGTCGACGGGGCGGGCGGGGTTTGACAGGCGCGGGGAAACACGGGGGCGCCCCGCCGAGACGCTCCCACGAACCCACACTCTAACACTTATGCACTGCGGAGAGAGGCAAAACAAACCTTCGTCCTCACATTGAGTTTTTTACTCTGCACTTTAACAACCTCAATATTCTGTTCTGAGATGTAAATGTAGTTCGTGGTTTTATGATAAAATGTACCTTCCATTCCAAAGGTCACCGAATATTTTTTTTTTTAAGTGGGCATACATAAGTTTACTCGAACTATTTCCTCAAAAATATTTCAAATGTTCAAGCACACTTCGTTATAGATTTATAAAATACTAACTGTGTCCGCGACTTCGTCCACACAGAATTTGAAATCTCCGCTGTCAGTTCACATAAAAACTATCAAAGAAACATCGAATTACTGTAGAGTGTAGACCATTTCTTCTTCACTTGTTTGGGAAAATAATGAATATTATTTAATAATTACGCCATTGCAGCTGCTTTAGGATTTTATTTATTTACAGAATCGTTTGTCCTTTGACCTTGCTTTGGTCATAATCGTACATTCCATCCGGCTTTTTTTACTCTGAGGCTTATGAGTAATAAATGTTTTCTGTGGAAGGGTTACGGAAGCCTTGATGGCATAATATAAATAGTAGCTTGATGGTTGTAGACATCAGACATATAACTTTGGATCGCTGAAGATATCTCGACGAGAGACGAAAGACGTCCGTAAATCAATAAAACCCTAAAGCAGTAGCATTGACGTACAAATCAAGTAATACTCATTATTACATCATAGAAATATTGGCTGGGTAGGAAAAAACAGAGGAGTAGTTCTGTTTCCTCTTTTTTCTGGATCTTTTACTCACCTTCTAAACGTAAGTTGTATGTAAATGTTTTCAACGTTCGTTCGCCTCAGTTGTTTTTATCATTCCTGCAAACTGCCACTGATGTGGAAGATTTTTTAGCTGTTGATCACCCACAGGCATACTTCGGTATTGTTAATATAGCTTTTCTGCAAGCAATGTTTCAAGTGGTGTTGCCTGGCCTGTGTACAAATCGAAAGACTATGGTAGTAAAATATCTAACTGAATCGCAAAGTCAACATTTAAACTTATTGTCACCGCACATATACAGTTAATTGTTGTAAACATTTTGAATGTGAAAACGTTTGCGCCATAAAATATTAAATGGTTAGTTTCTATGATGGAACAATTAAATTAGCGGAACATTTTTTTAAAATTATTTCTCGATGTATCGTTATCACATCGAAACATAACATAACTTACGAATAGCGCAACATAAGCTATCACACAGTTTCTCTGAAATGTTTTAATGTTGCTTTACCCGGCAAAAACGTACAAAAACTTATTAAAAATACGGTTTTGAACTTTATATCATTGATGCAATATGATATTAATCCGGATAAAAAGTATTAACGGATGACATAATCTATCGAAATGTGCAAATTCAATGGAATTCATTCAGTAGGTTTTACGTCGCTCTCTCTCACACAAAAAAAGATTCCAAAATATCCTTTTTTATCCTCTGTATCATCGAGAAATATGCTACTAATTTTTTTAAAAAAATATCCTCTGTGTTAATTGATGACATAAGCTGTCAATATGAAATTTTTTATTTAAAAGCGTACGTCAATGTTTGCACGATTCGAGCACAGTAGGACAAAAATTCACGGGTTTGGCTACTGTACCATAGGAAACTATATATATTGCTAATCATGACAAAAAGAATCCTATATATTATCAGGTGACATAAGTTACTATTATGTGAAGGCTCGTTAAAATACATCCATTAGTTTTTGCGTAATGAGTGGTCAAATAGAAGAAAATTTCAAAATTCGCTGTTTTGGACAAATAATCTGAAAATTTGTAACTTATTGGGATAAAACGTATTCTACATCATGACCAATGACACCTATGTGGTTTCATACTGTATGAGGTTTTGTTAAAATCTGTCAGTTCGTTTTAGAGTGGTAGCGATCATACACGGACACACTGAAATTCCAAATTTTACTTGTTTCATAAATTGCAATTGCTCTTTTAAAAATAAAATTCCATGTAAATTAAACAATTTTTCTATGATTTTATTATATTGCACAGATTCCGTATGTCTGTATCAAAGTATATTATTACAATACAAACTTATGGAATTCTCGGTCGACCAGCTTGCAGTTCCTTAAGAGCTGCAAGACGGGAGTTAAACACCTAGTCGCCGATATTTAATTTTAGACCCACGCTGTGTCTATTTATACTTGAGTATGCAGAAAATATCGAATTATTAGCTGTAAAAGACTATTGTAGGGTTCTTGTAGGCTGATATGTTTTATTAAACGTTGTGGATATTCATTTAGATGTTACAATTTTCTGTTGACAATGGAGATAGAACAAATCGGTGAGTAGCAATCAAACAAAAAAAAAAAAAAAATTATTGCTAATGCTCTTTTTTAACATACTGTGAAGCAGCCAACTAAGAATTTAAAAAAAAAATCTTCAGTGTTTTACAATATAGTAAATTACCAAGTAGATCAATAGAAAGTTCTTCAATATAAGGCGAAACAATTATGTGCAAAACTAACAAGCTATTAATCAGTAATTCCATTACAGTCACACTATTTTCCTTTGTTTAAAGAACACTTCTGTGTTTCTATATATTTCTCCTTATCATTAATATGTCAATACATACGTACGCCTCTACGAATTTTTCTGTTCATTGACTCATGTTACGCAATTATTTTTTAATTTTTTTTATTTTTTTTTGTCTGAATCTTCTCACTTCTCTTTCAGCATTTTTCCTTTGTATTTCTAGCATTTTCTGTGCGTTTGATTTCCATGATATAACAAGTATGAAGCATGTATCGTAACTTGTGTAGAGCTAGTTTCCTTTTAAATGAGTCCTATCTCATTAATTTAGTTCTTACAGTTATTTACTAGCCCTTCGTTTAAGTTTATTAAGTTTAATGAAATCTTATATATTACGTGAAGCTCGCTTATTTTTTAGTTTGATTTTCGGTCTGCAGTTCAATAGATCCAAACGAGATCAGAGACGATATCCCTGTCGACATCACAATTCAAATTTCTTAATTATTAAAAAAGCATAAACAAGTTGCATTTTTGTATTCAATAGGTGCATTTTAACTTAATAATCTTTTTTGTTTCTTATAAACTGTATCTTTTTAATTAATTTATTTCTATCATGAAATTGTATCAGCGTCCCAACGCGCATATCTCCTATCACACTAAAATTCCTATTTCTCTATAGAATAACCAAATTTTTCTCTGTTTTCACACATTTAATACATTCATAATAGCCGTGCATTTCCCTTATTTCTTTGACTTGTTCTTGGAAAGTTGGCCTGATGCTTGCACTAATGTGGTTGGTGCTTTCAGTGCTTACGAACTAATAAGTGAGCTGCACCGTACAGCCTCGTGTACTGGATTGTTCTCGATTGTCGATTCACCCTTCCAGATTTCTATATTCCATGGCTTCCTGAAATTACTCTATGTGAATATTGTTACATTTCCTTAATGGAGGCCATTATCAATATTTTATTTAGTCATTGTCAAAAAATCTCTCTCGTTTCTACTGATCGCTACGCTGGCGAAATTTGTTACTCAGATTGAATCTCAAGTGTAACTTAGTAGGTAGCTTGGGTGTCAGTTATCCTGTAGTTCGAACACCAGGAATATCCGTCTAATGTTATTAGTGCCAACAGACATGGATTTAAAATGACTCATAACTTTTTTGTAATAGCTTAAATTCAAGGTCTAATTGAAACTTATATCATTCTGCGCTGAAAATCATGTTTTTTTTTCCTATTTTAATTTTTGATGCCTTTATATGCATTCCCCGTCCACAGGACCAGTTTAATCCCAAAATATTTAATCATCAATATGTAATTTCAGAAGACTGAATTTAGTGATGTACGGTTTGAGCACTTGATGAAATAAATTTTCAATACTTTTTGATTTTTTAAAATTATTATTATTATTTACACATGTTGCCTCAGGTTGGAAGAGTAGGAGTGTGCTCAGGACCACTGTCAGATTCAACACCCCGTATTATATAAACTAGGTTAAAAAAATAAGTAAAAAAAAACCTCTCAGTGATTTTAAATTGTGTTATTCATTTTCCAGCCCTTTGTGTCTCGAAGTAGTGTAGGTCAGTTGGGAGAGAGTATCTTGTTCATTTCGAAGTCAAAAGGAATGGATCATCCTATAGATTAAAAATATATCCCATTAGAGATTATACTTTTAGCAGCTTGTAAGTATTAAGAAAGAGATTTATATCAGTGGACAGAAACCTTGGATTTTTAGTCTTACGGCTTATAGCCTCGTTGACGTCGAGATAAACGGAAGAAGATTTTGGACAAGATGCGAGAAGGAATTCGGTCTTGGCTTTGGAAAGAAAAACATCCCGACATTCGTCTGTAGTGATTGCGGAAAACAGTGAAAGTCAGAATGACAGGACCGGAGATCGAACTCATGCCCTCCCAAGTGTTAATAGCACTAAAAATTTAAGAACAGTGTGGTAGCATGATTAACAGAGGCGGCCTTTGGGGGTGGCGAACAGGGCAATCGCCCAGGGCCTCGCTCTTGGAGGGGCCTCGCGCAGCTACCCGAGTTTATTAAAGTTTATGTTTACAAAAATTATTTTATCTTCAGCTATTAGTGGTAGCAATAAAGTTGGTTAATTAATGGTATAGTATATATTAATTATTAACTAATCAAAATTTCTCAGTTAGATTAATTGAATGTCACATTCCTATGATAGCAGGAGAAACATCTGATATTGATGGACAAGAACTGTATGAATAAAACGAATGCGGTATATCGGTGATGAGATAAATAACAGAAAAAAACTGAGTTACTGAAGTGTGCCCCACTATCGAAGTAGTCTTGAGAATTGCCGCCACATGTAATACAGGTGCGTCCGCAGAAAGAAGGTTTCCATGGTTAAAAAATATTAAAACACATTTGAGGAATTCGATGACACAACATTGGTTTTCAGCCCTTTCTATTCTTTGAATTGAAAATGAAATAGCTCATTCGTTAGATTCTTGTGCTTTTATTAAATATTTTAGTCTCAGGAAAAGGCCCAAACATCATTTTTAAACCCCGCGTATCTTCCAATACCTTAATGTACTTCAGTTTTATCCTTAATAATTTGTCATTTTTATGCTTGTTAACTTTTAATAGCTCCTCTAACATAATATTTTAAAACTCATTTATTTATGATGTTTGCATTTTCCGTTGATACCTACGATTAATATATTGTGTACAAAGGACAAGGGCCTCGCAATGGCTAAGGCCGACGCTGATGATAAATCAACAATTTATGGGTCCAAATTATACATCACTAAGCATTAACGTAGTCTTAACAACAGAGCTGACAAATGTAGTAATATTAAGATTGACGTTAAGCTTAAGAGGCGTTGGTTTGAATCCCCGTCCAGACATCGTAAATTCGGTGTTCCCTGGTTTCCCGAAATCACTCTAGGCTAGTATTGGAGTAGTAGCTTACAAAAATCACAGTCGAATTTCTTCCTGTTCTTAGATCCCAATAGCGACATGCCGTAAAGACCGAAAGGAAGAAGGAGAAAAAACGAGGCGTATATAACAATGTGAATATTAACGTGACTTTACCACCTGTCTCTGTTAACAAACCCATAGTCAAAGTGCGGGCCGTACAAGCCGATATCCCTGTTCAATATGTAAAGCGTACCTTTAATAGCAACGTCCCAGAAGATAACTGGAATCGTTTCCGGTTGCCTTCCCTAGTGTGAAAGTATTCGTAAGTGTACTGTAGGTGTGAATGACTGCGATGGTGCTCGTGTCCAGTGTAGTGTCTTGTTTGAGTAGTGAATGACTGAAAAGAAAGCAGGTGGTAAAACGAGGTGTAGGCTTACTCAGGCCTGCTCTTCTGGATACACCAAGAGTACCCACTGCCAGTGCGGTTTGTTGCTAACAACATACTGTGTTTAAAAAATAAAAAAATAAACGTTGTTAATTGATGTTGCTTATGCCAATGATAAAAGAAAGGTATTCAAAACTTTATGTTTGTAACTGTACATTGATTAACTGAAGGTAAAAGATGAGACAAAGCATTAATATTCATTTCGTTAGTATACATTACTCCACACAAAATAAATTCAGGTGATCAAGTCCGGAAAACTACTAGCAATATACTTAAAATGCAGCTGTAGTTTTAAGCAATCCTTGAAACAGGCAGTCGCGATGATGGCTCTCACCATTTCCTGTGGTGTTTTAGGTTCGGGATTAAATCCGCAAATGTACTTAATTTACATAAAAAAAAAGAAATAAAAAAAAAAACAAGAAAATTATATTTCATAGTAGCTCAGCAGATAGAGGTGGGTCTCCGAATTTTGGCAAAAGTAATTTTTTGTAGTTCTGAAAGTTACATGTATCGGCAATGCTGATAAATTGAAATAATTCTATTGACAAAATAGTGAGCTTAAAGTCTAATCTGTAGACTTCCACACAGATTACAGTTTATTATAAACCTTGGTAGTTAGTTAATTTCGGGAGAGCTTTCCCATCAATGAATTTGTTTATTCGTGGCTTTATAGAAAAATAGTTGTGCTGAGAAATATCTAGAAGCTTTGTTAGTAGAATCAAAACAATGTTGTAGAACGTGATTTTATTTTGCGTACACCTGAAATATCACGGAGGAAAATCTGCTGAATGAAGGGGTTCGGATTCAACCTTGCCCAAAAACTATCTTGTAAATAATGACATGCTGCGAACGTGTGTCAGCGTAGACAATAGAAATACGACAACATGTTCAAATTAAAAGTAAAAGCTAGTTCAGGCAGTGTAGAACAGTTTCACCAACATTACATTGTAACCGGGCATTGAAATTTTGACTTTCATGCAATTAAAAAAAAAAAAAACCTCACAAACCTAAACATAAAAAAGTGCATAGTATGTCTTACAACCGTGAGAAGAAGTTTGTAGGGCTATTTCCCATTAAACATTGTAGAAAATTGTTAAAAAAAAATCAGAATTTTATATTTATTAATGTTCTTAAATGGTGCCAGGATTTACGAGCATAAAAAAGTCTTTTCGCTAAACATAAAATTTATGTTTAATAAATGTAGTTGATTTTGTGAGCTACATTATTATGTTGTGACTAGTAGTTAACCGTGACTTCATCTGATTGGAAGTATGTTATGGTAAATGAGTTATCTTTAATTATAGTAACAGTAATTACAATAAATATTTCAATAATAAAAATTTATAGTTGTTCTATAATAAGAAATTAACAGTATTTATCCTCTAATAAAGTAAAATTATTATCTGTTTGGATATTGGCTTTATTTTGACGATATACTCACTCGATCAATTATTCCTGCTTTAAAATAGAAATTTGCGTTAGTTAAAACTAAACTTATGCGGTATCATATAAGTTCGTTAAGAATTATTTTTAATTTCCTTTGTTTTCACTAACGCCGTAGTACTGATGCCATTATTTTAGCCAAATTTAAATAGTTTCAATGGGTCAAGTTGCGAAGGTAGTACAGTGAATGTATCAATGCGCATATGGAAGAAGTTATGATTTTCGAACGGCAATATTAGTGAAGATAGTAGTTAGGTTGAAACGCAGCCTAGACCAGAAAGACAACCAACAAGCGTTATTAAAGCATAAGGCACAATGGATTTAGTGTAGCTTAAGGTTCCTAGTTCTTGATTGCATTGGTTCCATATTTGCCGTCATTAACTCAATTTCCCGTAAGAAATTCGAACTTGTCGATGTAAAATACAACTAAAAACGCACATTACAAAATCACTGTAATGAGCGTATATACGTGTACAAATATATTATGTGAGGCCAACTAGTACCACGTTAACCCTTTGTGCAATTGGGAGCGAACTTCATCTTCTTTTGATCCCAGAAGTCCTTCATTGCTTTCTGAATGTACCTGTTTGCGCTCCAAGGTGTACCGCGTCGTCTTTTGAAGTGTTCATTTCGACTTGTCCCATTTATCGTAAACTTCCTCCGAAAAAGATAATCAAAGTTATTTATTAACAATTCTATTTAATCAAGCAACTGCGAAAAATAAATTACCAGAACTCTACATGCAACCCGTCATTTCTGACTGACTTCGAAGCTAGTTGATACATAATCACATTTAAAACAATAAATTTAAGAAGAGATTTCTATTTCACACTCCTGAAATATTAGTTTATGAAGTTCATTGAATACGTCATTACATTTGCTCTGATCTCCATAAAAGTGTTTTCGATATCTATGAAAAGTAATGAGTATAGGTGACAATTCCGAAACAAAGATTCTTATTACGTTTGATTCACGTAGTCTTTTTATTTTAGTGGTAAAAACTGAAGAGCTAAATAACCGAAGTGAAAAAATTAAACAAAATCCAAGCACGATCGTAGTGTGATCTTTTGTCAGTGTTTCTTGAAAGTAGTGTTCATTTGAAATACAGAGTGAACCGTGGCCCATATTTCTTTTATCTCGAATGTAACGAGCCGCGCTGTCGCCACGTTACAAGGTGCATTTTTATTATATATGTAATAATATAAGAGTAATTTACATAAATCTTGGGCGACCACGTGAATAGATTTTTGTTGTAATTTTATAAAGTACGCAAGATTCCAAGTGAGGACTGTAATGAAATGGTGAACTTATACAGTGTATCGTAGCAAAGCGAATATTAAAGAGTTATTGAGCTATGTAGGCTAGAAGCTAATCTTGGTCTTTCCGTCTTTCCGAGCCATGGGGACAGGACGTCGCGGATTTGGGATTTGCCAGACCACACACACTGCTCCCTGGGGATGGGTCACTCACCGAGCGGGAAAAGCCTGCCGTCCGAAACCCGAATGTTCTCTCGCCCCGGCGAACTTAGCCGAATATGTCCGACCTCTGTTGAATTCCTTGGCCAAATCACATATCGAGGATATCACGTGACATTAGGTGCCGACCTGAAGGTCCAATCAAAATGAGCGTATAACTCAAAATCCTGGGAATTTTTGTTGTATGTGAGCTTCGAGACTACAAATGGGCGGAGCAAGAAGTTTCCTCGTGGACCGAAGAGCGAGGAGCTGACATTCTAACTTCGATCGCACCAGTCTGAGGTTGACTTGGAAAGTTGACTTCTTTCGCTATCTGCAGCTTGCCTTGCTGGAGCGAGCGTATCACCGCAACACAGCCGGTAATGCGATGATGCGCATTGCCAGACCAGAGATGCCTATAGCCGACTTGTGAGATAATCTCACATATCGTGGGTCCGCTACACTCATCACAGACATCAGACGCAGAACTACAATGGTAATTGATTACGACCAAGCCATGTGATTGTGCATTCCGTGAAACAGAACCCGTAAGCGACTTTGAGAGGATAGGTCCATGTTCTCACTTTGTAATTGTAAAAACCCCTGAGCTAGCGGCATAATTTGCCAGAACTAGTTATTTTCGAATGATATATTGTTCATTCTGGCGCCCATGATTTTCTTTTTAACTGTAAAGTCACAGTATTATGATGCCTTTGTCTGAGGTAGTCATAACTTGTATTTTTCATTGTTTCCAGTTGTCATTATTTCTTGCATTTTGATTCTGAGATATTTAAAAGTAAATATACAATTGTTTGCTTGCTCATGACGGCTAATTGTAACTCTGAGCGTTGCTTTTATGATTTTG
Source organism: Vandiemenella viatica (assembly GCA_031002005.1). Classification (NCBI taxonomy): domain Eukaryota; kingdom Metazoa; phylum Arthropoda; class Insecta; order Orthoptera; family Morabidae; genus Vandiemenella; species Vandiemenella viatica. The sequence continues at coordinate 186,830,697 of JARYHS010008074.1, read as the reverse complement.
CCAAATTGTGTTAATGTTAACGGTAAATTCGCTCAGACTTGTAATCGCCAGTGATAAGAAAATAAATGTCATATTGTGACAATTTTTCCTAAATTCCAACTAACGTCGAGATTCTTGCATAATTAGTAAATTTTCACTCCTTCATAAAAATTAAAATTAAAAATCCACAATTATTAATCATAAAGGTATGAAAGATAATTGTAATGTGGTTTGCCCACCAAGGCACCCACCACACGAAGTGATTTTAATTTTCTGTTCGGTTCCTCGGTTTATTTAAGTCATACGCTTCATAATCTAATTCTGCAGATTTTAATCCTGATTACTAGCTATAACATTTTCAAAACAACATCCAAATTGCTACGGTAGCTTCTGTGTTATACCGTTTCAAATCTTCAGACACACGCACTTGCTTACAGATTAATAATAGGAATGTGACCACTATAGTTTTGCATGGCAGTGGTCGGAGTGTGAGTGTTGCGTATTACCTGTGGTGGCCGCGTGGCCGTGTTTGGAGGCTCGGTGTTCCGCCAGCCATGGCTCGCGTTACCGGGTGTCCGGTTGCTGCCTCGCTGGCTCTCAGGTACACCGAGGAGTGCCGGCAAGCCAGCGAGCTTCACCGCTAAACGGCATAACCACTAACCTGCCTGCGTCCTGGCAACTTCTTCCGCCCACAGTAGTTTAGGCAGATTCGGGATTCACTTCCAGATCTAACAGTTACTCCACTATATCATTAAATTAAATCGGGCACTATTTAATGTCTTCGACTGTGATTAGTTCAACATCGACGAAACACAACGCAAAGAACCGGAATGATAATGTTCACGTCTTTTATTAAATGATACATTAACCAGGAGAAATTTTCGGAAATCGTTGAAAAATAAGTTTAGTTAAACTGTCTGGTACTTCGACTAAGATTCTTCCGATATCAGTCAAATTTTATCCTAAGGCATATCCTTGCTACGTTCAATGTAAAAAATATAAAAATCTTCTTTTTCTATGAATGCTTTGCCCATGTGAGGGCGTAGGCGGTTGCAATGGTAGGTGTTTGCACCTCCAAGAGAACGTCTGGGTAGGTGAACTGGCCAACTGGGAAGGTTTCCCGTTGCCTTCCTTAGTGTGTCAGTGCCATCATCTCCAATTTCTTCAGATTTTCCATTCATATTTTTGGAAAATTAGATGGTTTCATATCTCGAGAAATACACAACTAAAGAAAAATGTTTCAAAACAACAATGATTTTATTTTTGAATACTTGTCCAGCGCTAACACACTCGATTGATCAAGAAAAAATATCATTCCTTTCGAGGCGAAAAGAGTACCTTGATTTTCTTTTCTAATACTTGTCTACGGATCTATTTTGCAGCCGGTATAATACATTTACCTGTGAAATTTCATATCAAACGATGCAAATGCAGCGAAATTACCATATTGTGGCAAACGAATAGACATGACGAAAATAAATGGGATTAGTTTCCCATTTTTGCTACAGAACCCTATAAAGGATTCTCAAATTTCTTACATCTGTCTGTGTGCCATCTGTACTTCAGAATTCCTTGGTGGTTTAGTAAAAATTAAGTAAAAATCGTAGGCGACACTAGGACAATTAATGTAATACATTTAATACATTTTTTCCATGCAATTATAAAGATTTTTCGTAAGATATCTTCTCTTCTTCAGATTTTATCCAGCATCCTTTGCTCAGTCTTTTCGCTATGACATTCTTTCCACATACACATGATAAAACTAATTTGACCCACCGAGCGTGGTAGGTGAACGATTAACGCTCTGGCGTCGCATTCGGGAGGACGCCGGTTCGATTCCCCGTCCGGATATAAAGATTTTCGTTTTCCATGGTTTTCCACAACAAATCCACGTGAATGCTGGGATATTTCCTTCAAAAGGCCATGGCCGAATTCCTTCCCGCTCCTTGTCCCCAGTCCAATACCGCCTCTAATGACCTCGACGTCGACGAGGCGTAAAGCCACAAGTAAAAAAAAGTGCATAGGACCAAATTTCAGAATGTTTCGAACTTTTGAAGAGTTTTTCGCTGCTGTATGAATTTTACCCGTGTGTCTTTGCAGCAGCCTGTGTCATTACTTGAGGTTTACAAAACCACAATTATTGAAAAAATACAATATGTGTGTTTAGGATATGTTAAGTTTCGGTTTTTTATTTTAAGTATTTCATCTTACGTTCCAGATGTGTTTCGTCATTTGTGCATTATATTTAATTCCTAAGATGAAAGAATTTCCATAATTAATGATATGTCATTTTGCTATAATTAAGTTTGATAGTAGAGGAGCTGTTTTGAGGCTTTACATTAATAAATAATATTTATTTAATCTCATACATCAAATTTCATTCTTATGCAAACCAGCTGCCTTATTTAACCATAAGGACCTTTCTCTTTCCAAGAATTATCTCCTGTGCACTGAACGAATCTCCTTTCTTTATGCCACCTAATAAAATAGTGCAGGAGTGTTTAGTGATCCAGGGCACCTCACTTATCCTTTGGATTTGACACAGCTCCAAAATATTGATTCGTCAGAATTGATCAACGACCCATCGATTCAGAAGTGAATGGGAAATTGCTGTTTTAATTATCTGAACGGTAAACTGTCTGAATAACTCCTCCAGTAAGATCTATGGGTGGATTCATCTTACCAGTTGTGTATTTTAAACAAAGCGGAATGTTAAACACGAGAAAAACGCACAAATGTCCGGTAATTACACAAGGAGCTAGAAAAAATTTTCCTGAAAACTTTTGGTGTTGGTGAGGTTAACTGAAAAAACGAGAAGATTCATTGCCAAAGACTGTAAGATAATTATTGCAGAAACTATCGTGAGAACCAAAGAGGGGTAGTTTGTAAGAAATAATACTAGAGTAAATCGTGCAAGCTACTGTGTACATTATTGAGGCAGAGTTATATTTACCAGGACAGAGGAGCATAAGAACGTTTACAGAAAGTGAAAACATAGACAATATTTAAAGAAAACGGAGATCAAACTAAGTATAAGAAAAAAATTATGAAAATTGATGGATTGTGGACGATAATATAACAGTAGCGAGAGAACGGAAAAAGGGATAAATAGCACTCGAACGATTGTCCGTGATATGGTAATAGTTAGTAGCTTTTTCCTAGAGAGATAACACCTAAGAATTTCAAAGCAAGATTTTTTTCGTCGAAATACTCATGCAAAACAGATAGCTGTTGTCTATCATATGGTAAGTGTCAAACAAAGCTACACAAATCGAGTAACAGGCTGTAGACCATATTGGAGAAGGGATATTGTATTTTAATGTAAATGAATTTATTAAGCATTGGTTGTAATTAGAATTCTTAGAAGAAAATCAGCGGAGAAATACTATAAACAAGCAAAAACTAAAAGACACAAAAAGTTTCATGTTTTTCCTCTTCCTTTTCTTTAGTGCTTCAAGGTTCGTCGACGAAAGGTACTTAAAACATTGCTGGGAGAGCAATGTGAACAACTTGTGAGAAACTAAACGGTCAAGCCCATACGTAAGAACCATTCGCCTGATGTTATTTCGAGTAAGATAGAAAATCGAATTATGGATGGTCGCACCGGAGCTTTCGATCGAATGCTAGGCCTCAGTGTTACCACTGAGCCACCAGCGTGTTGGCAGCGTAAATAATGTGATGATAACTATACTGACGAAGAACTGGGAATCGAAGAAATATTAATAGTGAGGTAACATTACAAAAGACGATGGAAGTACTTAACATATTTTATAAGTAGAAAACGCGGGAAATACAGCAAATTTCCAGAAAAAATGGCTGCAAATTAATACAGAGAAGAACATGAAATTTTGTTTCTGTGTAGAGTGGACGCAGTATGTATGAAAATCAATGGAAATGAAAAGACTAGGGGGATATGTTTAAATATCAAAAGTATCGATTACAATCGTTTCTACATTCGAAAGAGAGAGCAGAGATATAGAACTTAAATACTATTCTGAAATACTTGTCTTTTCGCAACATCAACCGACAGCAAACTATCGAAGATTTATATTTCAGCAACTTCGTCCACAAATTAAAGAGCAATAATAGTTTATGAGGCAGCGCAAGTAATTAACAATTTTTAGAAAATCGTATCACATCACCCTGCTGTAGAAAGCACTATCTGACAGTCACGAAAACTAAATTACCTTTTACATGAGAAACTCCTTAAAACTTACATGAGCCAGAATCGCGGCGCAATCACGGACGATGATACATTGTTGCAGTAATCAATTTGAACTGATGATGATAGATAAGACAGCTGTCGAAACGTCGTGCATGGTGGAACTTATCCGCGTAACACTCGAGAAGGATTTTTAGTTTCTTAATTTTTATATAGGTAATTTGTATAACACAAAACAAGTGGAGGAGATAAAAGATGAAGTCCAACCTGCAAAAACGGAAATTCAGGAATATTAAACAACGAATTCTTTAAGTATGGTTATTATATGAAGATAGTCAGGTAGTATTAAATAATCCAAGATATTTGCAGTTTAAAAAAAATGTGGTATATGATTCTCAGATTTAAGAACTGCCGAGAAAATTCAACACATGTCCATGAAGTAGTGTAAAAATATTAAAAATAATTGATTTCAAAATTTGAAATCAAATATTTTTAAAAATATCTTGTTTTGGAAGTAATTACAACTGACGTGCGGTGAAAGATATATATCAAAAGAATAGTATCATCAAGAAAAGCTTCATTCTTCACTTTAAAACACTCACCTGGCTTCAAAAATAAAAGCAACCTAAAATATTATGAACTAGACACAACAAAATTACGACCATTTCGTATGTGGTTATAAAGAGAGATTTCGATAGTTCGTCGAGAAAAGTACTACGTGAACATGTTCCAGAAAATACTATGTGAAGGAAGAAGTTTGTAAAAAATGCAATTTCTACAATTATTAATACAGTTAGTGTCTTAAAACGACGTACACCGAAAACAAGAGACAAAGAGTATATCATTTACAGTACTTAATAGAAAACTTTGACTAACATGTAAATGTGTAGCTAAAGAGATTTCTCCATCAAATCAACGGAGACGCTGGAGAAGAAATTAAAAATACATAGCATATCTAGTTATTGAAAAACACAACTTTCTTTATTCTACGTTTCATTTGTAACTTTTTTTAAAGCTTATGTCCATGAACTTTATTTGCTTAATCCGATTTAATTTAAGTATTCAACATAGAAAAAAAAAAAAACATTTTTTTTGTAAAGAATTTGGCTGCTTACAGGCAGCTTAGAACTATCATGCGTAGGTCTCGAAATTCTGAAAAGTATCAATCAGTCATGTATAGTCTTTTTTGAGGTTGCTGTCTTCTGGCTCACATGGACTCCACCTGAATGTTCGGGGCAAGCGGAGGATAACGCAAATGATTGCCAGTAGCATCAGGAGAGGCAGGTTGGATGTGAACCCCATCCCAGTGGTAATTGGTGGTAGGACTCAGTCTTTTTTAGGCCAAATATCAAGAGTAGGAAGAGTTATTTAAGAAATGTACATAATCATATTACAGTCAAAAATAAAGAATGTCAGTCTAAAATAGCTTTGTTCCATCAGAACATTAGGGGTATCTCAAGCAAACTTGATGAGTTGATAATGTCTATAGAAGAAACCCAAAAATCATTGAATCTTAGCATAAATATCATATGTCTGACAGAACATCATCTAAAGAATTGTGAAATATGTTTCCTCCCTTTTATTGGATATAGATTAGCTTCATGTTATTGCAGGTCAGAGATGAGAATGGGTGGTGCAGCAATATATGTAAGAGAAAATACTGAGACAAAATCGTTAGATCTAAGTAAATACTGTATAGAAAAAGATTTTGAATGTTGTGCAATACAGTTAGAATTAGAAAACAATTATAGTGCTGAGGAGACTTCAGTAAATTTTGTAATAAACTTGAAGCGGTTCTAATAAATTTATCACGAACTAAAAGGGAAATTATCCTCTGTGGAGACTTCAACATAAATTTTGCTGTAGAATGTAACCAGACAGATTATCTTCTAGGAATGCTTAGATCATTCAATCTCTATCAAACTGTAAATTTTCCAACTAGAACACAAAAAAAATAGTAGTACCATTATTGATAACATTTTTGTAGAGCACAATAAATTAGAAATACATGGAACAATTCCAATGGAAAATGGTTTGTTAGACCATAATGCTCAAATAATTACTTTGGATGTTGTGGGAAATGAAAATAACAAAAAGAAAGGATTTGTCAGAGTTAGGCCATTAAAGAACAATTCAATAAAAACATTAAATGATGAACTTCTCAATGAGGACTGGAGCACTGTTTATAAATTAAAAGGGGTAAACAATAAATTCAATTACTTTCACCAAAGGTTTTTGGAAATTTACGAAAGGTGTCTCCCTACAAAACTCGCTCCAATTGGTCAAAAACGAGTAAACAAAAATTGGGTTACAGTTGGTATTAAAACATCTTGCAGACATAAAAGGGAATTATATGTAAAAGTCAGGAATACTGATAATATGCTTCTCAAACAACATTACAAAACTTACTGTAGAATTTTAACCAAAGTAATAAAAGAATCTAAACGTTTTTCCATAAACGATGAGATTAGTAGTTCAGATAATTAGATAAAAAGTGTTTGGAACATTATTAAAAGAGAAACAACTGTTTCATCCACTAAACATAAACCTATATCTATAAGCATTAATGATAAACTTGTAAATGACCCCTCTTGTGTAGGAAGTGTTTTCAATAACTACTTCTTAACAGTTGCTGAAAAAATAAAAGGAAAATATAATGGGAATATGGATGCTATAGCAATACTTAAATCCTTGTCACCAAAAACAGCACCTATGTCTCTATTTCCCACCAGTCAAAATGAAATTGAAAAAATTATTAAATCCCTCAAAAATAAATAGTCTTTTGGTTATGATGAGGTTTCAACCCATGTAGTGAAAGAATGTAACACCAGCATTAGTAGAGTTATTAGTCATATTTGTAATAGTTCTTTTGAAGAAGGTATCTTCCCTTACTCACTCAAGAAGTCAATAATCAAACTGCTTTATAAAAAGGGTGATACCTCAAATATTGAGAATTACAGACCCATTTCACTTCTACCAGCATTTTCAAAAATCTTTGAAAAAGCAATGTACAGGAGGGTGTATGCACATCTACGAAAGAATGACCTACTCAGTAAAGTACAGTTTGGTTTTAGACAAGGCGTTTCAATAGATTCAGCAATTTTTGCTTTTGTAAACAACATACTGGAATCAATGCATAAAAAATTAAATTCCCTAGGTATATTCTTTGATCTTGCTAAGGCTTTTGACTGTGTTGATCATGAGATTCTACTAGGTAAATTAGACCACTATGGAGTTAGTGGTAAGCCAGGACATTGGTTTAAATCTTACCTGGAAAATAGAAAGCAATGTGTATCACTGAAAGATGCTAATACAGGAAATGTTATAAACTCAGAATGGGGTATAGTTAAATGTGGTGTGCCTCAGGGTTCAATTCTTGGCCCTCTGCTGTTCTTAATCTATATAATTGATCTCCCACATATACTAGGTGATAATGAACACATGGTGCTCTTTGCAGATGATACCAGCATATCGTTGAAAGACCCATCAGCACAAAACCTCGAAAACACAGCAAATGATGCTATAAAGAAAATTAACTGGTGGTTTAATGCCAACAAACTAATACTTAATGTAGAAAAGACACAGTTACTTCAGTTTGTTACAAAAAATAAAACAAAGGACAGCTATAATGTGATATCAGAAGGAAAAGCAATCAATGAAAGTAATTTCACAAAATTCCTAGGTGTATGTATAGATAAAAAAATTGAACTGGAAACAGCATATTCAACAACTTCTTAAAAAACTGAATTCTGCAACATTTTCACTTAGGGTAATATCTAGAATAGCTAATATAGAAACCAGAAAGTTAGTATATTTTGCATATTTTCATTCCCTGCTCACTTATGGCATCTCATTCTGGGGAAACTCGTCACAAGCACAGAGGGTATTTAAATTGCAAAAAACGTGCTATAAGAACTATTTGTGGAGCAAGCCCACAGACGTCGTGCAGAAATCTATTTAAAAATCTGGGTGTACTAACACCAGCACAGTATGTATACTCTGTACTATCATTTGTAGTGGAAAATCCTGAACACTTCAATCTTAATGCTGACATACATAGCCATAATACTAGGAATAAATATAATATCCACAAGGATTACAAATCACTGTCTATTGTACAGAAAGGGTTAACATTTACTGGAGCTTCATTATTCAATGTCTTACCAACAGAAATTAAATGTTATCTACAAAAACCCAACTACTTTAAGTCCAAACTGAAAGAGTTTCTGCTTCAGAATCCATTCTTCTTCTTGGAATTTGGTAACTAAGAATGACTCATAAAATAGTATATATGGTGTATGGAAGGGGAAGGTGACAAAGTTGTCCACAATTACTACAATGATATATGGTTTTTCTTTCTGTTGAAACTTTTGACAAATGAAGTAATTACACTGTTTACAAAACTTCACTTATATATAGTAACTAACATGGGATATCATGCACTCAAAAACTGCTGTAAAAAATTATGATACTAACAGGTTTTTAAGTAATTGACTGCTTATGAGTTGTGGTAACTGGTTGGTAAGAAAATAACTGGTTGTTAGATGCTGGTAACAAGTTTATACACTGTTCCACATAATAAGTATTAACTAACTCGGGATTGTACAGGGCGTTCGCCGGAAAACGCTACCCTCCCAGTCTGTTGCCGTCGGCAACTTGCTCGGTCAGTCGACCCAGCAGTTTCCGCCAACCGGCACCGTGAATCACCGCACTGTTTAACATCTCCGCTGCCCCAACAGTGCATTGCAGTGACCCTTACATTGTTAAGAACGGTTTCTTTGCATTGTAGATAGTTTGTGACTTCAGTCTCTTATTAATCAGTGTTGTGAATAAACGTTTCTTTGCGGTTTGGCTGGTTTGGGGCTTCATACTCTTATTAATCTGTACCGTGTATGAGTGTGAGTAAAATTATGGTACGTTACAGTTTGCAACAAAGAATATTTCTCTACGATACATATGTGAAGAAGAAGTCGTTTAAAAAGTGTCGCAGTAAATTTCGTCGCGAATTTCCTGGCGCTTTACTGCCAGCTAAATCAACAATTCTGCGTCTGGTTAAAAAAGTAAGAGAAACGGGTTCATTTTTTAACAAAAAGAGACTGTCGGTCAACCGTATTCTCACAGAGGAGAAAATTAACGATATCGCTTTTCGACTAGAACAGTCACCCAAAAAATCATTAAGTCAGTTAGGGCAGCGTGTGTCTCGAAATATGTTCAGAAGATGTGAAATGTGCATTACACAAGAGGGTCAACACTTCCAGCATCTTTTATAAGGTAAGCTAATGAATTACGTCACATTTAAATGCTTAGCACACAAGTTTATGAAGTTTATGAAGCGTAATTATTATGAAATAGTCCGCGGCCGACGGTCGTACAATGCCGGAAACTGAGCGCTCGCTCGCCGGGAGCAGTTTCTTCCTTGTAGCTCTAACAGTGGGTTGCGTTTCCCGGCGAACGCCCTGTATTTGTAGATTACAGGAAATATTGGTTATACTAATGGGTCGTAACTAACTTCTTGTCAATATATAACATTATAAATTATATAGTAATATTGACATTACTAATAAATGTATGTACTGTTCCACATCCCCGAGATTATTCTCACATGGGATCAAAGTGAACATATCTATCTATCTATCTTGAGTCATTCCAAATCTCCTTTTGCTTCTTTCAACCATCCTAAGATGTTTTTAGTTAGGAAAATGGAGGCTACTATTTTCGCTGTCAATCTACGACAGTCCGTTATGTAGGGCTATAAGTGTTCTCAAAATTCTTATTGTGCCTGTAATTTCAACTAAGTTCTTTAATAAATTTTAATTTCTGTTCTTTATTCAAAAAGTCTCTTTCTTCCTTTGTGGCCCTAAAACTTTCCTAAGTACCCCTTTTTCCTTTCTTTCTTCTCCTTTTCTTCTTGTCCCCTGTTTTATTCAATATCAGGCGTTCTCTAATCAATGAAGTATCTCCAGTTTAATTACTGTTGCATAGTGTCTGATTTTTGCATAGAATGATATTGTATCGGTGTTGCGTGCATTAAGGCGGCCACACACGCTCCGGTACACCGGAGAGGTCTACCTGTACAGGTGGACCTGACAGGTAGACCGGAAACCTACGGAGTCCACACACGTAATGGTAAACCGGACAGGTGTACCGGAGCACAGACGGAGCCCACTATAACCATGGAATCGTCAGAGGATGATGCTTTGGCAGTGGTAGGCTTCTTAATAGCTTTGAAATGTAAACAACAAAGAAAAAAACGTGAAAAGTGGCGTAAAAAGTGGTTGTCGAAAAGAAAAGAATAAACTCATATTAATTTGTTGAACGAATTGAGGATAGAACCTAAAGATTATTGCAATTACTTGCGTATGGATGAATCAGTTTATCTAAAATTACTTTCAATGATTACTCCATTAATCCAGAAAAAGGATATCATAATGGGAAGTGCTGTTTCTCCACACTAAAGACTTGCAGCAACTTTAAGGTTTCTTGCAACAGGTAGATCATATGAATGCCTTAAGTTTTCTACAATAATATCGCCTCAAGCTCTCAGCGAGACGCATTGTTGAAAATGCTTTTGGTATATTGGCTTCGCGATTTCGCATATACCATACACAAATTAATGTAGAACCAAAGAACATAGAAAAATTAGTGATGGCAACCTGTGCCTTACACAATATTTTGATTGAACAAGTACCAAATTCCTATGTAACTTCAAAGTGTTTTTATAAGGAAGATACTGAAAACGGGAATTTGTGTCTGCAGGCTATGATACTTTGCGTTCGAACATGGAAAATTTAAATCGCCAAAACCTGGGAAATATTGTTAATGGCGCTAAAAAAGTTAGAGAAGATTTCAACAACTACTTTACAAATGTGGGTAAAGTGCCATGGCAAAATAAATTTGTTAATAGAAACAGATTCACCTAACATTGTTATAAACATTAATCTATGCTGCCAAGAACTTAAATTGTACATTATTTCCAGTTAAAATAAATAAAAATTCAGCAAAGATAAATTTGTAATTTATTTACCTCGCAATCACTTTCTTCCTCATTTATGTTGGAATTCGATCTTCTTGGGGTATCTTGATCACCCAGAAAATCAAATAACTTGTAGTACCAAAGTGTTATTTTATAAATTGCATCTGTCGACGCTCCAGACTTCAACGAGGCTTCATATTTTTTTTTTTCTCCTTTCGGACGTTGCTTCTTAGGTTATTTATTTTTTTAATCACAGTCTGCTTATTAGCGTCAGATTCATACTCTTGTAATTTTTGCAATAACTTCGTATACGCGGCTTCTCTCTTGGGGCGATCATGGTATTCCTTGCTCTTAACACGCCACAGACAAGGTTCTGATTTATAAATTTCCATAAATTCTTCTTTAACTTTATTAAGCTTGCGATCTGATATGGTGTACGTTTGTAACTTGAAGCAAAACAAAGAAGAAAAACTGTTACGACACTGCACACAACGCGATCTCTCTTCCACAAAGCTATAAATGAGACTGAAACCTGTACAGGTCTACCGCAACACACCCACACACGCTCCGGTCTGTAGTCTGGTGCAGGTAGAAAGAATTGATTTTTCATTCTTCTCCGGTTACCTGTACAGGTCCGCATACCTGTGCAGGTTTGTGGCACACACGCTCCGGTCTACCTGTACAGGTCTACCTGTACAGGTAGACCTCTCCGGTATACCGTAGCGTGTGTGGCCGCCTTTAGTCAGCAATTTCCCTCTTCAGTCTTTCTTTGCTTCTTGTATTATCCTTTGCATTTCGCTGTATCTACTCTCCCAAATATTTAAATTTCTTAAAGAGTCCAATTTATACCTGTTGTTTTGCTCTGTTTTCCTCTATTACGTGCAATCTATCATACGAGAGATATTTTGTCTCACATCTTCCTATTCCAAGAAGAATTCCTTCTATGTTCTTTTTAAGCAGTGTTTTCTCTCACTCTATGATCTTACGCAGTACCAAACTCGACCGGTTTGGTGGGAGACCGTAACCATGTCGGATTACTTTATTAAATTTGAAGGGTTCAGAAATATCGCCGAAGAAATTAACTCCTGAGGTCAATAATTGAGAGAGTCTGTTAAACCAATTTTCTGATTTTTTAATGTACCTCTCGTTTCTTTAAAACAAAAAAAGTGTTAATATGTGCATGGAACCGCAAACTTTCTTGAAATCAACTGACTATGTGGTAATACGAATATAGGAAAGGTTATATTTAATCTAATATTTCTGGCTCTTTCTAAGGTTATTTTTTTTGTGAATATATGCAACAGAATAATTTTATGAATTGTAGCACTACCCATCCCACCAGTGATCCTAACATGCCTATGTTTTAAAATTAAATACATATTTGTACTAGGCAGGTAGTGTACTCGCATGCATGATGAGGAGCCTGAAGGAGAGAATGTCTTGTAAGGAGTCGAGAAGGACATGTGTGGGCGGAGAACAAATGAGACTCATCAGGCACATGTGCGACTCAGTGATGCCGGTATACCAGTGATTTAGACCATCACTTAACCGGGTGAAGCATAAACAAAGAAGATGAACATTCTTAACATGGAAATCGGAGGATTCGGAAAAAAAACTGGTATCTGTAACGTTATTCAATAGTAAAAACTTGACAGACTTGGAATGAAGGTCCATTAGTTCCTTTGGAATTGGGCGGTGAGCTTGTTTATTTTGATAATTGCATGAAAAAAAACTAGTGAAATTCGAGAGATGTTATTAGATGTGTGTAGACGGGACCATGGATGTTGGTATTTCTCTCTGTTCTATTCTCATATTCTCAGAGTGGCATTTACCGTGGTCATGGTCATATAAAATACAGTTCCATGCTCAGCACAGTCGGTACCCTCCATCTATGGTTTGTCCAATATTTTTGTCCCTATCATAATACCTTGCGCTATTTGTTCAAAATATGTTCAGTGATAGCTGGCCATGTGTGTTGACATACTCTTGCATACCAATGAATTTGTTTTTTCTATGTAGATGTTTCCACATTGACATGGAATTTCAAATACTCCAGGGCCTGTATTTCGTCTCTGAACATATTTTTAATGAGTAATATCTGCTGTTGATGACTAAGATAAAAGCATTGGCTATTTGCCATTAATAGTATGAGAAAGGGTGGAGATATTTAAACATCCTCTGATTATAAATAGGGATGGAGTGTACGTATTATGGAAATGTGTGGAAATGTGTTTTATATAACCATGGAAAACGCCTCGCTGAGAAATAGAAACATAGAGGAATTTTAGTCCACATTCTGACCGGCAGGTGACGGGTGATTTTGGGCGTAACGTCACCGCGACTAACCAGCGTAACGCATCACAACACCCGATTAAACAAACGAAGAATAAGTCTCCTTCTGCGAAATTCACTAAAAGTTTGAATCAAGAACTTTGGACGAACATAAAACTACATTAAGTTGGTTATTGGTCGTCTTTACGTACTTTCTTCTAAATGTTTTAAATTAAAGACCATCTATTAATAAATATGCGTTTTTTTTCGGTGTTAATTTCCAGATGTTTCTCTCTTATGGTAAAGGCTATCGTCAGCGGCTGTAAACGTATATGACATTATTGAGGACATTTCAATATCTATATAAATCACTAATCTTTATATAGATACTTTCTAATTATGGGCTTAATTGTATTTGTTAAATATCGGAGGGGAAAAACACTTAAAGCATGCCCCCAGAACCCGAGATTCAACATTCCTCCTCTTTTATTTGTTGGGAGCTACACTGTACCTTTTTGTGTTTTCGTTCATTGGATTACGTCGTAGTATATTATAGGTAGCTCTGGTTTAAGCGTCATCTGAGCTGAACTGTTTATTTTTACGGCGGTGATAACTTAATGTCATTGCTTGTATTATTGTATCTGCGTTAATCGCATGTTAAAATATATCTCTGCTTGTCCGATCATATCGCAGGAAGCATTAATATTCGTAAATCGTTCAAAAAAATCTGATTAGTTTCAGAGAGGCATATATATTTCGTAAACAACTGTCCCCTTAGTGCCTTTTGATTTGTTATCAAAAGGTTGTACTACTTTGCTAGAGGAAACGCGCAGCAGATTTTTAATGTTTTTTTTAAGGGATCGTTCCCAAATACAGAACGCTTACACTATGAAGAATATATTGAAAAAAATAGTTTCTTCATGAACTATCACAAACCTCTCATGCAAGTAGAAATGATCGCAAATTACTCAGTTACTTTCGCAGAAGCAACAAATTTCTCAAAAATGTTTACAGTACTAAACTGTGAACAACATCCATTAATTTAATTCGAAAGACTTTTATTCCTTTCTAACAGAAATTATGGAGAAATATTTCTTTGGTTTCGGGTCAAAATCTAACCCTAACCCATGAGAGTCGAACACGGTTGCTTTATGGGTTTTTATTATACGTTAACGATTATTTACTGTGAGTTCAATGATCTAGTGTTTCATTGTTTATCCTCACAGGAAATGGGGATCTGTGTCTTAACGTGGTGTGAGAATAGTGGTGTACTTTCGATAGTCAAAGTAAAGTTTGCAGAGGTTACAAAACCGTAAAAAATTTAAAATAACTGACAGGCGTTCGGCCATGACGTAACTAATTTCAAGGGTAAAAGAAATGGTAGTGCAAACATCAGAGGACCTTAAAATTAGATGCTGTAGCACTTCAGTCGGTGAAATCCTTTTGCGAAAACTTAGCGAACTGAACTTCCTAGAAAGAGTCTTCTAAAAGAGTATAGTATAAGCCGATTTAAACAATACAGTACATACAACATATTAAAATTAGAGCTAAACGTTCGCTGTATTAATACGTGCTCCTTACCCATCACAACAAACAATATATGCTACTACCAGCAGAGATAACAACAAACTCCAGGCTGCAGAAATGAAGTTCCTGAGGACAGTTATACAAAAACCAGAAGAGACAAGATCAGGAATGAAGTTATCCGTACAGAGATCCCAGTCAATGAAACCTAATGCGATTGAGAAAGCAATACTGCAATGACAGGGACATGTAAAACGGATGAATCCAATAAAAGTAGCAAGAATATGGCTGAGCAAAGAAATTGAGGCTAAAAAAGTTAGATTCCGGCGCGGAAGGAGATGGTTCGATCAGGGAAAACTGGACTTGGACGAGATAAGTGTACCATGGTCTAACGACCAAGAAGAGGAAATCTACCTGAGCAGACAAAGGTGGCGATCACTCTTACAAACGCATCGGAAAACTGGAGATGGATAAGATGATGATGAATACTCTTCAACAAATCACCCAATACTGAGTATAGACTATTCATTCTTTGAGTCGTTAGAAGCTTACATAGTTCAGTAGATCAAATGAATGTGTGGAAGTTGTGCTACAAATACCAAAAATCTGACATATGAGTTATTGGTTCACATCGTTTACAGAATCAAACTAATAACAATTATAGAAAGAGTTAAATATAAAATTTTCTACGACGCGTGTAGTTAATATCAGATATATCATATCATCAATATCATGCAGATATTGTAATTCCAAATAGTGGTGAACATTAAATTTCCTTCGTCTTAATAATTCTTAAACCAGTCGCAACTTCCAATTAGATATAACATCAAAGGTTTGGCTACGCCTGACAAAATCGCCAGCTACAAAAATACAGACAACAAGTCGAAAATAATTCATACGTAATGTGATGTTTAGTTGAAATACCAAACATAAGTTTTACACGCAATAAACTCCGTGTGACATCAAAAGTGTAGAAAACAATAAGAAAAAAATTTTCAGCCATCTACCATGTAATAGTATTGTTTCGCATAGTTTACTATTTACTCAGGTAAAAGTTAAATGTTTCATAGCTCATGTTCATTTTATCACGAGAGATTTATAATTTGAGAATAACTTCAACAGGCAATTTTGATGGGAAAACTTAATTTCGACAGTGAAACAAATGAAAAGTTAGTAAAATTCCATTAGCTCAAAATTTATGAAACAATGGAGCTCAGGACTAAAGATACGATGCTTCCTTGCAAGAAGTCTTGACCAAAAGATAGAAACATTTAAAACGGATGAAAATAACGGATACTTACTGGGTGTCAGATTACTTTCAGCTTTTATCAAAATTTTATCAAACACTTCAGTAACAAGATCCTTCCGTCAGCAACATGATTTACAGAAACACAACAGTGTTTACCAATTCGAATTTTGATCGTACATTTAGCAGCACAGGTTGATATTTCTATGCCAGTCTAGCTGTTATTCATTTAAATAAATCAAACCATGTCTTCAGTTAGCCTAAAGTTCCTGGTTCATTTGTGAACATTATTGCTGTGATGAGTCTCTCGATTGGTTTGATGCGATCCTCCATCCCTTCCTATCTTGCGCTAACCTCATCTCATCATACCACTTACAACCTGCAACCTGAATTATCTGTTTCATATGTTCTAATCTCTAATCTCTGTCTTCCTCCCCAGTTCTTACCTTTAACTGTTCTTTCCACTAAAAAAATAACCAATCCCACATGTTTTAAAATAAAATCCATAATCCTGTCTCTTCTTTCTGTAAGACTCTTCCACAGACTTCTCTCCTCACCCATCATTTCTAAAACAAGTTTATTTCGTACTTCATCTGTCGATTTAAAATTCAGCACCTTCTATAGGGGGCATCCATTATTTACGTGAGGTGAAATAGGGAGGGGAGGGAAACACCGGCGTAAAAAAAAAAAATTAAAATGATAATAATAATAAAAAAAAGGATTTCAAAAAAGCTGCGAGGTTGTTTATCAGGGGGGGGGGCTCATAAAAATCTCACGTCTTTTGAGTGGGGGGGGGGGGGGGGGGTTCGACCAGATCTCACCAAGTCTCACCATAGTCATGTCATTAATCGACGCCCTCGTAGCACCACTTTTTAAATGCTTCAATTTTCCTTCTTTTTGGTATTTCTAAAGTCCATGTTTTACTACCAGAAGGTGCTGTGGTGCACACAGAGTTTTAAAAACAGTGGTAACGAAGCATGGAGTTTTAGTTGTTATTATGTGTCGATTGTTTATACTGTATAACTGAGAAGACAAGTTAGTCTGAAGGTGATGTTGAGTGGACTACTGAAAATAGAACGTGACATTTCTAGTTGCCACTGTATCTGCCGCGCTTGACATAATACACGTTGCATTTCAGAACAGTTTGTGTAGTATCCTCTCATACATAGCAAGGATACGGAAGAAAAATGATCTGAGCATGAAGCTGAGGTATTTGTGACAAGCCAATACCCCCTTTTCTGATGGTTTATTTCAACTGAATTTTCCATTTAATGGATTATAACGTTTGAAAAGACGAAAAATATGAAGAATTTCTGATTTTTAGACTTAAGTTCTCCAGTTGACTGTTTGGCCCGCAGAAAAGATGGGTGGTCGTCGGGTGCTGACCTTGGTGGACCGTGAGGTCGGTGATCCCGGGTCCCGTTACGGGATGGCTATCTGTTTTGTGTCTTGCGAACCGCGTATAATCTGCGACTGTGGTTCGTAGGGTGGTCCGGCACTCAAGGATCCCTCGGGAACTCTTGACTAACGGAATCATCCCTCGCTGTGCATTGTGCAGCCGACATCACCCGTGTCATCTGGTCAGCAGACTGGACGTGGAGTGGAGCCTTCCGAGAACTCGGGTCACCAGGGCGCCATCACTCCCGACAGCGGCGCGGAAACAACAAACTCTAACAACACAGTCAAAATGCATTCCTGTGTTGCTGATAGCAGGCATAGAATAATAGGCACCACCCGATACAGTCTCTGGGTTTTAAGGCCAACATTATACTATAAAAGATCATTGTCAAATATCTTTGATAAAAGACATTAAAAAATATTTTACAGTGTAATGACAAATATTTTATAAAATGTAATTCGTTGGCATTATATTTTATAAAATATTTCTTTTATAAACTGTAATGCCAACAAATTAAAAGATTTCGTCAACCTGCCAAAGAAAACAAAGAAAATGGTGCAAGCAAAGATACTGAAGTTTGTTAGGACTGCCGAAACCATGAAAATCTTGATTTCTGAGTACAAACAGAAGAAAATGTTATACGGTCAGAAACGTATAGACTAAACGAAAAGGAATAAAATAGGTGCGCACTTACGCAAATATTGCGAAGTTATTTAGTTCTACGAAAGAAGATTGTGCTGTTGATGACGTGAAAAATAAAATTAATAGATTAGGAAGCTAGTACTTGTCAGGTTTCTGGAATAATAGCAGAGGGAACGCTCTCAGCAATACGGGTGTAGATCCGCCACCAGCAATTGATTACAACCCATTGCACCTACACTATAAAAATAGACACCCAATAGTATATATCGTTAGGTTCGAGGGTAATAATTCTAATATAGGTACAATTTTTTAAATATATTGTGGTAATACTTTATTGGACCTAAAACGCAGCTTCGACAGTAATTTTTATGTGTCACGCCCTCACATTGCAGCAAAGGGTGTAAGATTTTCATTATTTACAATGAATTAAGTTACTTTTTATGTTACATTTTAAAAAGTCAAGCCAAGTAGCTCTGAATCACGAGCTGCTAACTGTGGAATGGACGGCCACAGTTAAATGATTGATATCGCGGATGATTTGTTTCGGGAATCTGACTTCTCAAACTGCTCCCTAGGTACACTCAGCCTACCGCCCAACGAGTACTGAGAAGTAAATAGCTGGAAGGTAAAGTGGCTGGAATATGACGTCAACCAAGTCACCTGCGCTTCAGAGCTGAGACCACGGAGTGGAATATGTTTCTATACCTCATAGGCCTCATGCAACTGGTCTTTTGGGTCATGAAGGCTATCTTTATCTTTATTTATGTGTATAATCTACGTCACAGAAATCACAAACGGCAAAGTGTTGTAGCTAAGTTCTTTACACAAATAATCTATGAACTCACTATTTTGAAAAAATAAATTCAAAGCACCGAAACTGAATATGTCACTTAAATGGCAACTATTCTACTTTACATATTGTTTGTGTTTAAACGTTGCTAACATAACAACTATCCCACCTTACATGACGTTCGCGATTCCAGGCTGCTACAGCAAAGACAGTACGCTATCCCGTTGCCGTAACGATTAGTATATCTCATCACCAAGCTGCTGGGACTGACAATTGTGATATCTTCCGGCTCGAATACACGAATGTAGTGGTTGTTTATATCTTTCAAGAGGTCTCTCTCTACCTCTTTTTCCTTGTGGTATATATACAGGGTTATTGTAAATGACTGTAGTGATTTCACAAATTTATTGGATTGCTTTTGCTTCTGGCCTTATTCCTCGTTTACATCGAGGTCATTATATTTTTTGCCTTATGGCTTTACGCCTCGTCGACGTCGATGTCATTAGAGACGGTATGAGACTAGGGACAAGAAACGGACAGGATTTCGGCCACGGCCTTTTGTAGGAAACATCCCGGTATTAGTCTGGAGAGATTTTGGAAAACCATGGAAAACCCAAATCTGGATGCTCGGACGGGGATTCGAACCGGCTTCTTCCCGAATGCGAGGCCAGAGCGTTAACCGCCCATCCAAAACGCTCGGTGAGGTCATTAGAGGCGGGAAAGGATTGAACAAGGAACGGAATGAAATTAGGCCTTGGCCTTTTTAAGGAACCATCACGGCATTCGTCTGAGTGATTTGTGGAAATCATGGAAGGACGGGCGGGCTTTCGAACCTGCGTTCTCCCGAATACACAAATTTACTGTGAGCATATTATTTGACATATGGTCACAAAACTTTAGAGTGGTATAGAAAAACTTAAAACCTTTTACAGCCACCTTTCAGATTTCTACCTAGTTTGTGAAATCTTAAACAGAAAATTGAGGAACCGATGGTGATCAACAATTCCAATCGTTGCCTCCAAATTCTTCCGAGCCAATCCCAAGCAATTTTTTTTGTATGGGGTAATGTGAAAGATTCAGTATTTAAGCTTCCTCTACAAAACAAACCTTCCAGAAATACCAGCTGGCATCAACAGTGCTTTTTAAGTGATTGAGATTAACAGAATATCTTCAAATCCCCACAAACGTCTTCACCTGCCACAAAAATTTGTTGCTTCCACTTCAGTTCGTCTTGTAAGAAATATATTAAGAGTTCAGCAGCCTGAAATGTATAAAAACAATAGTAATATATTAAAGAATTTCAGACCAGTGTCTTCAAATTTTTCTTTTGAAATCAGCTAACGATTATTCATGACTACTTTTTGAGATAATCACAGTTACTAAGTTAAGAATTTGATAGCTCTTATCACATGTTTTAGAGAAATTCTTATCAAAATGAGCCTACTAATATTTCGGATGACTCTGTCAATAGTCTTCAATGCAGTCAGTAAAAGCTGTGCACATTGGAAGGTTAAATTGGCTTCAGTTTTAAGTAGCTGTGGGAATGTGAATATACAACAGGAACAGGATCTTCCTATTCTGAATCCATGTTGACAATTATGCAGAAGGGAAGCGATAACGTAGAAGGAGGGCAAGACACACTATTCATTTTAGAAAAGAAGACCACTATCCAAAATATTCAGATACTAAAACAGTAGTACTTAATCTTCCATAGCCTGTATATGACAGCGATTCTGGTTTTGTTTTCCTGTTGGATCAAAAAGAATGAAAACATAAAAATATTTTACAATACCAGCAGTTTGGTAAGAAAGCTCAGCAAACAATCTGGAAGACAGAGTCAAGTTCCTTGCCACTATAGTCTGGCTAATGCATTATTTCTGATTGTGATATGATGCGTTTAGTAAGTATTTTGTCTGCTTAATAGCTATCTCAGCAATCAAAATCACCATCGATGAACTCCCTGCTGAGGTGTTAAGTTAATATTGTTTTTGCAGGAGAAAAAGAAGATACAAATCAGACATATATGAAATACATTGGCTCAAATTCACTAAAGTTTATTATATTGCGGCTTAACATGAGTACACACTAAAATACTTATTTAGCTTGTTAAAAATGTTTTTGAGGTAGAACTAAATAATCAACGCAACACGTTAGACCAATACGGGATTTTATTTTAAAATCTTGTAATTCACGGAGTTACATTCTTAACTCATCTGTGCGACAAACTTGTGAAAAGCGTAGTGAGTGTAATGTAATATCATTCTGTTCGTGTAGTACGTATTTTTGAGGCGGAAATCATACCAGAATTCGCATATATGACTACAAAAACCGGTCTGAAAACTATAGACAAACGTGGGCAGAATTTTCACTGATGCCGGTTGCACCTTCCCGTGTCACCCACAGGGAAGTTGCTGAGTTTTTAATGTAGGCCTATAGGTGATCATAGAATCAAATAGCGTAATTTTGAACGCTTACATAAGTTTATTCTTGTGTTATTCTGCAGATTTTTCTCCTCACCGAGCGTGGTGGGTGAGTGGTTAACGCTCTGGCCTCGCATTCGGGAGGATGTTGGTTCGAAACCTCGACCTGCATTTGAGGTTAGTGTTTCTATGGTTTACCGAAATCACTCCAGGAGAATGCTGGGACAGTTCCTTCAACAGGCCATGGTTAAATGCCTTCTATTCCTTGCCTCCAGTCTTTATTGGAGTTATCTAAAGCCAACAGGTATACAGTAAATAAGAAATGATAGTATGTGTTGTTTTGACGTACAGCTGTGAGGGTCGGATGGACAGATGAGTGCTGGATCGTGCAGCCACTTTGCGCAGCTGCCTCGACTTGGTCTGCAAACACTGCAGGCCAGCTGTGGGGCTGCAGCTGCACTCAGACCGGGTGAGGAGTGCGACTAGTGAGCCGCTTCAGAGCGGTACAGTGCTCAGATGGGCAGATAGCACAGTGTAATGTATCTTATTTACCGATCACAGAAGACGTATTTTTTCCTGACAAATCTGACCATGAATTATAGTTATTAATTCTGTAGAAATAATATCAAGCAAAAAAAAAAGTTAAAAATTGTTAAAAATAAAATATGAAGACATCAGAATGATGATACTAAGTAGTGGTACATACAACTCGGTCTTATAATGATTAGTATATTCTAGGATTCTCTTTGTTTTAAACATTATTTCACTAAACAATTGAAATTCTTACAAAAATATGGGAGAGTAAATTAACAGAATGATTTCTAGCATGACTCCCTGCACGAAACACATAACTGAATTAAAAAAATGCATCTATGAAAAAAGAAGTGGAAAGGCAAGCTGATTTGATTTCTCCGTGGATAAAAGGTTAGCTCATACTTCAGCAAGGTAGTTACGATTCCTTTCCAGTTTATTATTATTATTTATTTATTTACTTTTAATTTATTTATTTTTTATTTTTTTGGTTTTACGCCACGCTAACGCCGAGGTCATTAGAGAAGGGATACGACTGGGGACAAGGACTGAAAGGAATTCAGCAATCTATCCCGCCATTCACCTGCAGTGATTTGGGGAAACTATGGAAAACCCAAATCTGGATTGCCGGATGGGGATATGAATCCGCGTCCGAATGCGTTACCGCTCATCCACCACACTCGTTTTCATTCATAAGTTTGCGCTATGAGAGGGAAGCGAAGATGCGAGCTGTCTATGAAACGCGTAATGCATGAAATGTTAAGTGTATCATTTAGCATATGTGTACGAGGCTGATGGTAGAAACCTCCCTGATTTCGCATATACGATTAAAAAAAAAAGTCCTGAAAGAACCGAAAACAGCTTAAAAAGATTCTAATACAAGAGAGAATCAGAACAAACCACAAAGGAAGAAAATGGATACCATCTTGAAGAAGAATAGAAATGACAAAGAAAGTCAGAGAATGAGTGATTATTGGGCATATCTGAATGACCAATCTTAGTACCTACATTACTTTCCGTGTCCAGAAAAAAAAAAAACGGTACCTCAGATTCTCTTCTCTCAAAATTCAGGAGCTATAATCGCGCCAATCTAAGTGAAATGTAGAATATCGCGACTTTTAATTGGCTCATTGGGAAGAAGAAAAACACTGCATTCTGGATGAGATTAAATTTACCACATAAATTTCAACTATAAACAATAACTTCGTATAATTTCTGACGTGTTAAAATCAATATCAGTACAGAAGCAATGGCTTTTGAAAATTATCTGAATTTTAGGATCCACCCTGTTTTAATGTTTCTACATTTTGTGCTGTGACAAATAATGTAAGAGATGGTGATATAAACTGAAGAGCAAAAAAACTGGTATAGGCATTCGTATGCAAACACAGAGATATGTAAACAATCAGAGTTTAGCGCTGCGATCGGCAACGCCTATATAAGACAACAGATGTCTGGCACAGGCGCTAGAGCGGTTACTGTTGCTACAATGGCAGCTTATCACTTTAAATTAGTTTGAACGTGGTGTTATAGTTGGCGCACGAGAGAAGGGACACAGCATCTACGAGGTAGCGATGAGGTGGGGATTTTCCCGTACGACCATTTCAAGAGTGTACCGTGAATATCGGGAATCTGGTAAAACATCAAATCTCCGACATCGCTGAGGCAGAAAAAAGATCCTGCAAGAACGGAACAAACGGCGACTGAAGAGAATCGTTCAACGTGACAGAAGTGCAATCCTTCTACAAATAGCTGCGGATTTCAGTGCTGGGCCATCAATAAGTGTCAGCGTGCGAACCATTCAAAGAAACATCACCGATATGGGCATTCGGAGCCGAAGGCGCATTCGTGTACCCTTGCTGAGTGCACGACACCAAGCTTTACGCCTCTCCCGAGCCCGTCAACACCGGCATTGGACTGTTGATGATTGGAAACATGTTACCTGGTCTGACGAATCTCGTTTCCGATTGTATTGAGTGGATAGACGTGTACGGAGACAACATCATGAATTCATGGACCCTGCATATCAGCAGGGGACTGTGGAGTCTCTGTAATGGTGTGTGGAGTGTGCAGTCTGAGTGACATGGGATCCCTGATACGACTCTGACAGGTGACACGTACGTACGCATCCTGGCTGATAACCTGCATCCATTCATGTCCTTTGTGCAATCCTACAGACTTGGGCAATTCCAGCAGGACAATGCGACACCCCACACGTCCAGAATTGATACAGAGTTGCCAGGAAACTCTTCTGAGTTTAAACACCTCCGCTGGCCACCAATCTCCCCAGACATGAACATTATTGTTCTGGATGCCTTGCAGCGTGCCGTTCAGAAGAGATTACGGATTTATGGACAGCCGTGCAGAATGCATGGTGTCAATACCCTCCAGCACTACTTCAGACATTAGTCGAGTCCGTTCATTATACTGTATATATAAATGGAAATTTTGAGCAATTTTTTTTTCTCCACTGTCCATGACAAAAAAATCAAAATTAACGTTGTTTGGCACTCATACGTAGCGAATATCAAAAAGTTATAACACAAGTATAAAACATTAGTGGAAATATAAACTAACTGGTAAGGGCTCACGTGGTCTTAATGACCTTGTGACAGGGTTTTTATTGGCTGCGGATTCCTCCTTGTCGTAATCTGCCTTAATCTAACCCGGGAGTCCTACCGGGTATAAGGAACCTACAATCTAGGTTGGAATCCGAACCACGGAAGCGTTCTGGCGTACTTCACATTACACAAGAAGTTGTGCCATACCTGAAGATCGGTTAAGAGTTTTTGGAAATCCCTGCCGAGACATGAGTTCGAATCGAGGACCTTTAGATCTCCAGTAAGACACCTTAACCACTGAGCCTCTAGGCCGCTAACAAAATGGTGAGTGTAACATCAGTAACTTGGAAAATAGTTAATGCTAAAAGTAAATTTATAAATCGCTTGAGCTTTGTTCCGAATCACATTATAACCTATGAAATATTGGATTTGAAGGTCATTTTGGACGTTCGGCATCCGTACGGGATATGAGATCTTTCTGTCTTGTTAATAACTAGTCATTCCAATGGTAGCTACGTTAGGCGATTCAATGCGTGCTGGTAGACAATACCCGCTGAATATTTTTGTGAATGCAACAATATCATACATTTCCACTTCCTTATCGTCTGATCAACAATATGAGACGCAAAAGGCTCTACAACGTCTTGCGTTCGTTACACCTGCACACACAAAACACTCTTCTTTCTTTTCATTCGACAGGTCATCAAACCGCCGACTCACCAAAAAGACGGGGAAAAAGATCGATCTTGTGGGAAGCGTGTAACGCCGAGATTCCCTCAGTCGGATGCGAGCGGAACGCTCTCCAAAATCTCCGGCTAAACTCGGCTCAAGACAAGGGATCAAATTCCCGGTAGAACAAGAGGTGGCGAGGGATTATTGTTGGCGGAAGGCGCGACGGCGATTTGCCGGCGGCGGGGGCGCCTCAGGTTCCCCCGCGGGGATCCGACATGCTCCACTAATTGTCCGCGACCGGTATTGTATTTGGGGCTTCCGCGACGAACCAGGAGTTCGGCCCCTCGCTCTCAAAGGAACCAAGCGAACAGAGCCGTTGTTTTTGCCGAGTGTCTTGTGGGAGCCGGTCGGCGTGGCCATTAGGAGTCAGTCCTCCCACGGAGCGTCTTAATTACTGGTTCGAGGCGCGACGGACGCGCGAGAATCGATCGGGGGGGCGTGGCTGTTCGGTCGGTAAGAACACCTGGCCTCCGAGACGATCAGGTCATCGCACAGTGGTCGGTCGGCACCCTTTGTCATGCCGGTAACATCTGGGAAATTCGAACTTATTCAAGACTGGTTCACCATTTGCGCCATCATGGCCTAATGGAGCAGAGACGCAAACTGCAAAAGCTACTGCTGGTTCTCTACTCTCAGCTTAACCCATTTGTCTCGAAACTAAGAAATTACATCATTCGTCTTCCTCACCTTATACCCAATATTTTGGTGTTTGGCTGCCTTCGATGAGTAATTGTTGATACGGTAAAATTTGAAGCTTTGGTTTTACTACTTCGTACCTTTGCCGACGCCAAGTATCTCATACCTACTGCCAGGTCGTAACTACGTGCTGATGGAGGAAGTGAAGAATTGCCGTGACCCTTAACACACTAAGCCACGTCATCCATTCTGATGGAAATTTCAACGAGCGCGTATCACAGTACGTTCTAGCGTTTTCTATTGCACGGGAAGATAATTATATTGTTGATAAATATCCATAATACGTGAAATCGGATGCCGATTGTAAAGGTAAGGTGACTGGTGAAGTAGATCACTCACCATTTTGCTTTATCATGATATCCTAAATGGAATCAATCAAAGGCTGAATTCATTGGTACAGAACCCAAATCCTCCCCTCCATTCTTCGTAGGGTTCCATTACATAATTTTCTTTTTGTGAATATAAATACTGATGAAGGATGGTGGAAAATTCAGGTACGCTCATCCGAAGGACACGAAAAGGGGTGGTGAAGTGTTACGTCTGCTTCCGGTTATCGAACTTCTGTCAACTGTGGCGCATACTACCACTGAAAACATGCGGATTAATTCAGGTGACTAGTACACAAACTGGTGGCTAAGATTTCTACGCCGCCACCTCGCTTAGTCCGCTGGCTAAGGTGCGATTGTTGAAAGTTTCTTCCACTAAGGGCTGTTGAACCAGTTAACCTTTTTCCCAACGCAGGGTCCTAGGAACCATGTCTAAGATGCGGGCATCGAGGTGATTACGAAATTTTAAAACACACATTTTTATGGTTGCTAGCCGTTACCTACGACTTCGCTCGTGGATTTTCAGATTATTATTTGCCACACGTATTATCTCTGTCATGTATGTTTCATTGTAGCCGCAAATTTTTGCACAACTGTAGCTGAATTTAGTTCAAATTAAATTTCAGTTCGTAGTATGAGACCTATACGATCTTTTCATAATTTTCCGAAGGGGGCAGCCAATACTTCAGATATTTGAGGCGATGTGGAATCTGATGAAGGGTATTGGGAATCAATTTGTTTGATGGACAATGTGGTCTTCCTTTTTTTCTCTGCGCCTCGTCAACGTCGAGTTCATTATAGAGGCGTGAAAGAAAAGGTAAGGACTTCAGCCGAGGACTTTCGAAGGAAGCAATTGCACGGGGTGATGGGAAACCACAGAAAACCCAAATCTGGATGGCTGGAAGGGGATTCGGACCCGCGTCATCCCGAATGCGAGGCCAGAGCTTTACCACGCTCGATGACAGTGCTATCAGCACGGATAAGAAGATGAACTGTGCGAAATATTGTTCGAAATGGTTGGGACGGTGTGGATTTGTTATTGAAACGAAATTCTACGTCTTGAGTTTGGTGCTAAGTCAGGGTTGAGGCTGATTCGTCCGTCGGATGGGGATATTAAGCTTGGAGGCTTTCCTGATGCCCTTCGGAAAAGTGGGCCTGAACCAGCTGGCTCCGAATTTCACCCTATCCCTTCTTTCATCTCTCATCCACAACACAAATAAGACTCAGCACTCAATAGATACACCAACACAGTCATACACTTTTACAATAACACAAACAGTGTCATTGCATAGGAAGGCAACGGCTAACCATCCAGGTGGATACATCTCCCCCAGTACGATACCATGAAGGGGTAATAATAATTCCCTGTGGTCGTAATGTCCTGGTGACAGGATTTATATTGGCTGCGCATTCCGTCCCTGTCGTAGCTGGCTTAACCTAACACGATAGTCCTACCGGGTACAGGGCACCTACTGTTTAACATAGAATCCGAACCACATTACACAGCAAGCTGTTCCAGAGATGAAGGTCGGGTTAAAGGCATATGAAAATCAACCCCGAGACAGGGATTCGAACTGGAGTCCTTTCGTTCTCCAGTCATTTTAACAACTGAGCCATCAGACGGCTACAGAAGGGGTAAACATCCCCTTTGGTAATCGCCTACATTCGAACACAGATGTGGCACTCATAGAGGAAGGATATAAACGGGATATATCTGGTAAAAAGAGGAGCACCAAAGAAATACGGAAGATTAATGTCATAAAACACAAGTGAGACAGAGATCCGAGAGAAAACGGTAGGAACCAAAAGGCGACTACTTCGGCTGGGAAATATGTATGTTTGGTCCGAACAGTATTATAAATAGATATACGTAAACTGGAGATGGGCAGATTCAGTAAGAGACTGCTGGCCACGTTGTGGCAGCAACAACGTCCTGCCCTCGTCCGAACAAGAGCAGAAATAGCAGTGCGGGCGATCGTTTGTCACCACGTGGCCGGAGGCCGGGGACTGTGATTGGTTTCCGGTCGTTGGGGCCGTCGGAAATGTTAGCGCGCGAAAAGCGAGCGTGACCCTTCAGACGGCCCGCCAAATAAATGACCGGGCCCCACTCCGAGTCTCAGCCCGCCACGCGACTCATTACAGGCGAGATGTGTCGCCCCGATAACACGCCCGTGTCTCGGACAGCCTATCTTGATTGCCCAACACCAACCACCCGCCTGACCTATTTCGCCACAGCACTCTAACTTATGCCGCGTAGTGTACAGTGTTTGTTTACATGTTAGGGTCAAAGAACGAAAACGCTCATAGATCAACGAAAACAACAACGCGTTGTGATTTCTTCAAAACGGTCACAACTCTTTCTTCGCGTCATGGAATTTACAAAAACAGCCAGAAAACGTTGTGGCTAACTCAAGGTGGCCACGACACAAATTCGCGTCGTGGCTCTCATGATATTTGACCACTACACGTTGTGGTTACTAAAGCCGCGTTCCCACGACGTCTTGTAACGAAGGCTGGACGGGACGGGACCTCATTAGCCGAAGTTTTGGGACGAGCACGCGCCGCAGGTTAGCCCTCGCTTACCTCGCCGTCACCTCGCCACCACGTTGCCTAGTGTTGTTTGGCACAGACCACTTTACAGCAATAGAAGGGGTGCGCGCCGCTGTTGCAAACCGATGGCAACAGTGCTCCACTACGCACGCCTGTGATGTTTACCGACACAGAGTGGGTAGCTGCGTCTCGTCCCCGCTAGCAGAGGCAGCGCTGTTCCCTTACCGTGTTGTTGAGTATTCGACCCGTCCCGTCCCGTCCCGTCTTCGTTACAAGACGTCGTGGGAACACGGCTTAAGAAAGGCCACAACGTGCTCTGAACGTTAGCTGATACAGCCACAACACGATGGATAGGTTTTAACTACATATTCTGAATGTTAACTAATAAACAGGTGATGTTAAGAAAAGAAAACACTTTTTTTCATTATCGTTTCTTATCTTTAATCATTGTCTGATATAAGTTTCCAGTAAAATTATTAGATCAAAGAAAGTTGGCAACAAAATTTTTAATAATGTTGCAGAGTTACTTATTTTTACAAAAACTATTACCATGTCATTTTACCGAGTGTGGTGGGTGAGCGCTAATGCTCTGGCCTTGCATTTGGAAGGTCGTTGGTTCAAATTCCTGTCCGGCCACCCAGATTTGGGTTTTCGATATTTCCCCAAGTGCCGCGTTGCTTCCTTTAAAAATGCCAAATCCGAATTCCTTCCTGTTCCATGCTCCCAGTTCATTTCCGACTCTAATGACCTCGACGTAGATGTGGCGTAAAGCCATAAGCAAAACAAAATAATATTTTTTTAAGAAAACCGTGACATTTTGAGTTACATTTTATGTTCTTTAAGCACCATTTTGCATTTTTTATCATTACTGCATCTATTACACTGACATATTATATTAAATAAAGCTTTCATTTTTAACTTAATAACAAGTTGTGTTATTTGTGAAAATGACGCCTCAAGCTCACAAATATTCAGGAAGTAATGAATATGTTCACGTTATCTCTGGAGAAAGCAACGAGAGTGAGGGATTTGGTGCAAATGTTACTTCTAAAGTCTGTTTTAGAAAGTGTAGCATCCATGTTGAGAGAGTAAGTGTCAAATCCGGAAAAACAGGCACATAAAGCGATTTCACTACCCAATTCAAAATTTACTGCAGTTAGAATTGGTCCTTAAGTTTTAGTTAGCGTACCCAAAATTGATGAGGAGTCGCAGCTCCAAGAAATGTTTTAGCTGTTGTTATGAGCATTAATCTACCAGGTCTCCATCATTTAGGAAACAAGAAAGGTCTTCTCGATCTACTTTAAGCTCGTAAAGAATCTACAATTTCAGAAAATAACTTTATTTACGTTCAAGACGTATTCTCAACATCTTAAACACTTTACACAACATCTATGGAATTTAGAAATTTCTTATAATATGTCACTGTACAAGATACTGTATTGATAAAAAAAATGCAAGTGTTGCTATAAAAAAGTTAACTGTAACTCAAAATGTCATGGTAACAGTGGTTACAAAAATAAATAACTCTGTAACATTATTGATACTACAATATTATTTATACCTTACTAACAACTTTCTTTGTTTTAATAATCTTACTGTTAACTTATATCAGATAATGATTAAAAATAAAGAAATGATAATGAAAAGAGTGTTTTAATTTCTTAGTATCACCTAAATATTAATTAACATTCAAAAGACTTACTTACAACCTCTCTGTTATGTCGTAGTTGCTTCAGTTAACGTTAAGAACGCGTTGTGGCTTTTCTTAATAACCACAACGCGTTGTTGTCAAATATCATGAGAGCCACGACGCGAATTTGATGTTGTGGCCATGACAGGAGTAATGTGTTTTCACAGTTTTAAAGAAAGCACAACGCATTGTTGTCATTTTTCTTTTTGCTCAATGTGTTTTCGTCCTTTGAGCCTAACATACTTAGCAAGGAACTGCGGTGAAGCAAGTAAATCTCAAAACAGGGCACAAATTTAATTTCTTGTATTTTATTACTAATTTACGGCTCACCGACAAGGACTATTAAGAAAATCGTACAGATGTTTTTGAAATAACCAGTCCAGCATTTCCATGGAGTGATTTTGAGAAAAAAGAAATATTGTGGATGTAACTGGCTGCAATCTCAATCATATTAAAATTAAAGGGTATGATATTATTCTGAGGTAGTGTTGCCGCCTATGGGCAGTTTCGATATGTTACTCACGCAACCCGTCCTGTGATGCGAACGACATACAGTAGTTTAAAGTGGAATCCGACCTATGGACGAGTGTACCTGTAAATAAATTCAAACGAATGGTTAAAAAAAAAATAAAAAAAAATCATAATCTGAACAGGGAACCAGGAATTTTTAAAACAAGTTCTTAGATCACGAAACTAACTCTTGTGATATATTTACCTTAATTCTTTGCAATAACAAGTTATTTATTTATTTATTTGTCTGTACATTCTGATGGTTCTTTCACAGAGCGTACAACGAACCGTTATTTCTTAATACTATAATAACATTTTATACTTAACAAAATTGTAAAAGATAAACACAAATCCTATATACTACGAAATGGTACAAATAATTTACAGCTATTAGTACACACTCTTACTAAAACCTTTTACTAAAACATGTTACTAAAAACTATTACCCAATAGTACTAAAGAACTAAACTACTTTAGCTTTCAAAAGTTAAGTTCGTTTATCGCTGGCATCCGTTGAAGAATAAGCTTCGGTAATTCCAGAAGCTACACTTCCGGCATCAGCGTTCCACTTAGTTGAATTTCCGAGGTAGTTTTGCTCATGAGCTTCACTCTGTACTGTTTGATTCGATCAACTAATGCACATTCAAACAGTTTATGGTCAGGTGTTCCTGGGAATCCGAAGGTGCATAGATCATTCTCTGCCCTATTGATCCTGTAGAGATACGTTTCGTACGGTCCATGACCGGTGAGGAAATGTAACAACCCTCGGGATGGATTGAAGTGCTTCATAAGGATCCTCACTCTGATTTCAGGAATTCAAATACTCTCCTTGCCGTTTCCGAATCGCAATAACAAATACAAACATTACACGAATGGAGCTTTTCGTAGCGTAAATAAGCGGTAAAATTTTTTCGGATTCTAGCCAGGTATATTTACAAACAGGCCACACGTCGACAGTAACAGTCATTGGTGTCTTCTTCAGATGTCGAAGTACTGACGGCAACGGAAAGATCCCGTGCTCACTATTTTCAAATCTGCAGTTATCATGTTGGAAGAAACTTCATTTCTTTCCAGATTTACGTAGCCTCTTATCGGAAGTTACAAGTTATTTCTAAGAAAGCCCTTTTTATGTTTATCAATGTTAGTTCACAGTATTCTACTTGGAAATCTGATAGCTGACCATTATAAACTAAACACATACAGCATACATAACAAGTACAGAATTGCAGCAGAAATAGCGTCAACATGTTTCAACACATCTCTGGAAGATTTGCATCCAATAAAGTAGGGAAGATAATTAATTTACTTCTAAGGTTCCAGAGGTCTTTAATTCTGCATATTTTTTTAAAAAGAAAATTGCTAAATAGTCTATAGCATTAACAAAATATATATTATAGAAAATATTATTATATAACCAGAACAGCCGAAACACACAACGATAAACATTTAAGTTGAAAGTACCACTTATATTTACTTAATTTTGATTAACATTTTGTCCAATCACTAGTCATAATTACTTAATATTGTATTGTCAGTAGGAACAATAATAATTTATACAAAGTTTCAAAGTCCATCCGTATCTCGGAAAATGGTGAGACGTGAATTTAAAGAGTTTAAACATGCAGTAGACAGGTGAAACTAATGTAGACGTGTTAATAAAGGTCATATGAACAACGACATGCCGGAAAAACATACTTAACACTAAAATCTTCTAAACCCGTTATTAAGAATGATTAGTTACGCAGATATTACCCAAACCTAAAAAGAGATAACAACTTCGATTTCAAGATTTTCGGAAGAAATTGTGACGAATTTCGTAACAGAAAACCTTGTTCGCATTGTCAGCTTGAAAGCTAAACAGCCGATCGTATCGCTTACTTTTCTGGTATCTGTAAACTCGCCTAGCTACTTGCTATTCAAATCATTCGGACGGTATTAGCAGGTACACCACAACAAATTCAGAATATGCCCTGAATACCAATTATTGTTTTGAGTGCTACATTTTGCAAAAAATTGGTAGTTATCAATAATGATGGATGGTGGCTTCCAGGACTATTTGTATAGAACCGTATAGTATTAATCTTAATTAATCCTAATTTAATTTAATTTTGATGAATCACAAGCTACAGTGGTAGTTTCCCTACACACACTCTTTTAACCTTTCCCTGTACTCACCTAATTTCGCACAATACAAATTTCATCTTTAAATTCGTTCATCGTTTTTGGTAAATTAGTCGTCATTTCTCATGGTAAATCATTCCATTCTCTGTTCCCCTTACCTACGAAAGAAAATCTTTCGACACCCTTGTGCCAGAAATCGAGTTCCTGCTCATGTTCACAGTCATATTTTTCCTGCCGTGCATTACTCTTAATTCTTACAACAATATCTTTGCACGCCTCATCTCTCATACACCCCTTGTACACTCCCATGACTCTCTTAATATTCCTCCTGTCTTCCAATGAATCCCATTCCTGTTCTTTTAAAATGTTTTTATGTACTCGCTTTGGGCTTTGTCTGTCCGGGTGGAATTTAGTAATTGATTTTAAACTAACTTATGGATGAGCTAGAGACTTGAAATTTTGGACATAGCTCAAAACTGAATGACAATGCATGAAAATGTGAAAAAATTGTGCGGAAAATTTGAAAATTCGTGAAAAACTGAAAGTACTCTTTTCTATGGACTCATTTGCCTAATTTTTTTAAATGTTCGTAATAGTTGGAATAAGGTTTTTAGTTAATGAAAAATTGGAAAATTTGCCGGAAAATTCGGAGGAAACTGAAAGTACTCTTTTCTATGGACTGATTTGGCTAATTTTTCATAAATGTTCGAAATAGTCCGAATAAGGTATTTAATTAATGAAAAATTGGAAAAGTTACCCGGAAAATTGGAAAATTCGGAGGAAAATGAAAGTCTTTTTTCTATTTACCGATTTGGTTAATTTTTCTTAAATGTTCGTAACATTCCGAAGAAGGTCTTTAGTAAACGAAAAATTGGAAACGTTGCCCGGGAAATTGGAAAATTTGGGAAAAACTGAAATTATTATTTTTTGTACCAATTTGGCTATTTTTTAGTCCGAATAAGGTTTTTAAACAAAGAAAAATTGGAAAAGTTGCCTGGAAAATTCTGGAAATACTAACTCGCTTGGGCTGCTTTGTCCGGGTGAAGCTAGAGACTTGAAATTTAGACCATAGCTCAGAACTGGGTGACAATGCATGAAAATGTGAAAAGTTGTCCGGAAAATTTAAAAATTTGGGAAAAACTAAAAGTACTTTTTCTGTGGACTGGTCTGACTAGTTTTTTTAAATGTTCGTAATAGTCGGAATAAGGTTTTTGAAAGGTTGCACCGGAAAATTGGAAAATTTCGAGGAAACTGAAAGTTTTTTTCTGTGTACCGATTTGGCAAAAATTTTTTAAATGTTCGTAATGGTGCGAATAAATTTTTTAATTGATGAAAAATTGGAAAAGTTGCCCTTGGAAAATTAGGAGAAAACTAAAATTCTTTTTTTTCTGTGTACCAATTTGGCTATTTTTTTTTTAATGTTCTTAATAGTCCACATATGTTTTTTAAAGAAAGAAACATTGCATAAGTTGCCTGGAAAATTCTGGAAAAACTAACTATAAGAAGTGTAGAGAGTAGCTATCGATGAAAGAACTTACTTATCAGTTCACATTATTTGCGGTGCAATAAAATTGTTAGCAGAGCTTTTAATGCATCAATTATCTGTTGCATGCGCCCAATGTTTTTCGTCATCAATCTTACTAGTAATTTAATTGCTATCAAAAATTTCCAAGTATAAGTTTGAGTGCAATTTAGAACAAGTTAGAAATCTGAATGTGGTTTTATCCTTCATAAGGATTAGATAAATCATTTTATACTTTTTAGTCCGTTATAAAAACATTTTACATTAAAATTTTTATTTTATTTTATTATTATTATCATTTTGGCTACTGACAGTATTCTGCGGTAATTTCCAGAGACAAATCTATGCGCAATCGCTTTCCCTAAGTATGTCATCTCCCAGTGCCTTCAGAGAAGATTTCATTGAAACTGGTTGTTATAGAA
Source organism: Vandiemenella viatica (assembly GCA_031002005.1). NCBI lineage: Eukaryota > Metazoa > Arthropoda > Insecta > Orthoptera > Morabidae > Vandiemenella > Vandiemenella viatica. The sequence goes on along the minus strand of JARYHS010008074.1, from coordinate 186,795,630 downwards.
ACAGACATCACCAATTAATACTGAACATTTCCCAAAAATTTTCTTAACGTGTCCTTGATCTAATAACTTCCAAAATCTTTTTAGATCTATTAACGGGAAGTATACAAAAAAATTGTCATGATGCTGTGACGTTTCGACAGCTGTTCACAAAATAGCTATAGTATTTACGAATATGGAAGATTCGAGCCATCTTGAGGTATAAAATCACTCTTATGATGCAACAACATTAAACATTTCTGTTGTTACTACTTGTTGAAACGTTGTACTTTTTTCCTTCTTTTTGCTTATAGCTTTACGCCTCGTCGACGATGATGATGCTGCCAACTGCGATTTTAATAAAATCGATAAATCGACCGTTTTGTTCGATTATTACAAAGTATATCCCAGTATGCCATAACAGACACTGCGCTTGTTTTCACCTGCTTCAAACACTTTTTTGTGAGAAAGAGTATTTTCAACTCTTGTTGCAATAAAAACAAACTATAAAAGCAAATTAGATTTTGCTCTTGATTCACGCTGTGCAATTTCTATCATCCATCCAAGAATAGAGAATCTTGTGAAAAGAAATTCAAGTTCATCCTACTCAGTGACTTAGTTTTTGTTTGCTATTTTGTCTCAGGAAATTTGGAGTTTGTAGTATTTAATCTTTTACTTTTTTCAGTAAACTTTTTTTTACCTATGGCTTTACCCCTCGTTGACGTCGAGGTCATTAGAGGCGGGATGGGACTGAGGACAAAGAACGGAAAGGAATTCGGCCATGGCCTTTAGAAGGAAGCATCCCGGCATTCGCCTGGAGTGAATTGGGGAAAGCATGAAAAACCCAAATCTGGATGCCCGGACGGGGATTCGAACCGGCGTCATTCCGAATGCGAGGCCAGAGCGTTAACCACTCAAACACCACGCTCGGTGCTCTTCTTTTAACGGAGTGGGGGGTGGGTGTGGGGAGCATTGTAAGAAAACTTTGGAAACGTCTACTTTAAACGCTTTGATATATTGATTGGAGCAATGACAAACAGATCTAAAAATAAATAATTATTGCTCTTATGGGACAGATTATTTCATGTAGATACAGGTTTGTGGCATTATTACGCGTTGACTATTACTCTTATCACAGAAATGTACATGTATCTTGGACGTAATCTAGACTTATTTGTGGCCTATAGAAGGAACATACACAGTGTACATGATTTGCGTGACTGATTTTTGTCCTTTACCACGTTTTCTGTTGCCAATATGTTGCAGGAACGTTAGTTATCCTTAAGCACTGGGGCTAATTAATTATTTCCTGTCGCAATAGCACTAATTTGCGTTCCACTTACGACGCGCAGACAGCTGTTCCGAATTCATTTCCGCCGCCACTATCGGTGAATACGGCGTGTATCCAGCCAGTGGTCATTAACGAGCACAGTGATACGTGTTGGATAAAGATAACGACCCTGTTTCATTAAACAGCCATCAGCATGCGACGCGCCGATATGCCCGCTCCCAATAACACCCGGTCTGTCAGTAATGGCAGCTACTCAGTGTCCATCACTGACTGCTAGTTACACCGAAAGAAGCAACTCATTTGGTTTTACTAATGTCTAAAGCAGTTCTGATTACTTCTACATTGTTGTCTATAGGATCTTAATCTTGCAATTTAAAAAGTTGATACTTAATTCTCTTTCCTTAACTGCTCTACCGGTACTAACAATAGATTACTAGTGGTTTTTAACCGTCGAGAATAGCAAAAAAATAAAAACTTTGTTTTGGTGTTCACGTTTCGATTTATTAAAACATCTTCACTGACCTAAAACAAATTATCTACATGTTTAAATATTGTTATAGTATGTTTCTACAAGAAATAATAATAATAATAGTAATTCTTTGGTCACCTTCCAAGAGGCTACCAGAAAATCGATTCACAAAAAATATAATATATTATGTAACTTCACTTAAAATCCAACACCTTGGCTGAATGAGATTCAGTAGGATCTTAAAAGTGCAAGCATAGGAGCAACAGATATCTTAGAAAGAAACACCTTCGACCGAAAAGTAGACGTATGGAAAATTATAACTGAGCAAACCAAAACAAAAACAATACATACCAGAGTGGTCGGACGAACGTAAACAAGCTCTATCGGAAAGAATGAAAGCATTATGGAACAACAAGAAGAACTCAAAGAAAACTTGATTGCGTCATCTGTTTAACGTCTTCCATTGGGATAATTCGCCAATAATAATAATAATAATAATCTATTATTAAACGATTTGATTCAATGCTAGCAGGTATCTTTTTATTATTATTATTATTTATTTTTTTGCCAACAGTCTTTCAACTTATGAAATTCTCCATTTCCTCCAATCATCTGCTTTAATCTCTTATAGTCTCGAAAAATAACTAATGACGCATATTTCAAAATGAAACCCACAATTCTGCTCCTTCAATCTGTGAGATTCTTTCACAACCTTCATTCTTAAACCATCATTTCCAAGATATATTCATCTCGTACTTTATCTGAACACTTTGACTTTTAACAACATTATGTAACACGACGTTTCAAATATTCCTTCTTTTAAGCATTCCCAAAGCCCAATCTTAACTTCCACAAACCGCTGTGGTCGAATCATTTTATCAACTTATCTCCAATTTCATAAACTATTTTTTTTTTCTGAAAATCTTTCTGTTACTGCTTTCTAGCTTTTGACATTGTTCTTCTAGTATTTCCAAAATATTAAAATTTTCTAACTTGTTTTGCTACATCTGATCCTCTACGTATATTTATATTACTGGTGATATTAGCGTATGTGCTCATACATTTTGTATTGTTGTGACATCACCAAAACAAACTTATCTCGATGATTGTTATTTATTACTTATTTAAATATCCTTCAAATCAGAAACAAAGCCATTAACTATTCTTGAAGCTAAAAGGCATTAGAGTTTCCATACTGCAAAGTGTATGGTGAACTAGATTTTGGGAGCAGAAGCGCCAAGTTCTTTATGATTAACTAGCCAAAAAAACCGTCAAAAATGACGGGTTTAAACGAACTGTGCTGGTAATTGATTTCATTTTGGTTGTTTACCTAGATAGAAATTTTATAAAATAAAGCTCACTATGCTGTAATTTCTCGTCCCTTGTGATGTAGCAAAAAGTTTCAGTTGTCAATTTGGTCCAGGTTGCGTTTCAGCCTAACTACAATCTTCGCCAATATAGCTGGTAGAAAATTAAAGCTTCATTCACACGCGAATTTATACATTCCCGGAATCGCATGTCAATGTCATCATGCATCTATACCAATCATGCATCATGCGATACAAACTTGATCCAAAATCTTCACAGTTTCTTACAACTTTCTTATTGTCTATTATGAAGATGGATGTTTTAACGCCTGGCACAGCTTACATTCGGCTGAAATAATGACCCCAGTGAAAACGAAGGATGCTAAAAATAAATCTTAACTTCTTACGTCATGTAATATTTGTTTCAACTGTGGTTTAGGTTGCACAGATCGCGAACAATTTGGAACTTCTTTCATTCAAACCAAGTAATCATATCACTAAAAAAAGCAACTAATAATCAATAAGACAATTTAAACAAAATTCATACTTTTCTTTCAGTATTGTAACAATTCCTTTATTTGCAATTGTTGAAATAAATTGAATTGTTATAAAATAAATGCAATTCCTATTGCCTGGCGCTATGACAAAAGGTTTCGGTTGCTATCCTGGTCCAGGTTGCATTTTAAAACTAACCACTTACGGGAGTAGTTTACATCGTGATTCATGATATCAAAACGTGACATAGTGCTTATGAAACCTGCTTAAATAACTGATAATAGCTAAATACAACATGCTATTGCTGTGATAAGGTTCTTTATTTATTTTTGTCCAGGTTGGATTTCAACCTAACCACAATCTCGGGTAATACTGCCGCTACAAAATGAAAGCTTTAATCGCATGCGCATTGATGGTGAAGTCATGTATCGCGATATAAGTATAAAATAAGTTGTTGTAAGAAGTGAATTATACAACGCAGGAATATATTTATATCCTATCAAGAAACGTTGCCAGCGTTTTTACAGTTGTTGCTGAACAGATGCTATCTTTGACGTGAATATTTGAATTGGTGGTTTTGTGTTGTGTTAATTCGTAATTTTCATGTTGCTTCACGTCTAACGTAAGCTGCCTTTTGCTTTCATGTACACTTTTTCTTAAAAGGTATGACCATAGGAACGTTTGTGGTAAATTTCAAACAAATAGCACAATTCTTTGGGCCTAGTTTTTATTTTGCCATAGCCAATAATATCACAAAACGAACGTGTGCAACAGTTTTCCGACCAAAACGACAATTCATTGATGAGATACATTACGCAACAACATAAATTTCATCAAAAACATTCAACAAAAAAGAAAGGTAATAAACCAAAAATCTGTAACGTGATTCAGACCGATATTACAACGTTCTAATAGCTGTCATAGTTACACATTGCGGAAATACGTAATAGCCTCAGTAATATTACTCAGTGAAATCAAAGAAGATTAAAATAAATCTGATAAACTTACATTATTAATTGTAGTGTAGGCTGCACAATTCGAGATGAGTGGGCAACTATTTCGGTTCAAACGAATTAATAATTTCAATAATTAGTTTAAATTATTTTGAAAAAAAGCTAAATTATTCATGCCCTCTGCCGTAGCGTCAAATGCCAGTTGTAATTCTGATCCATCTTAAGTAATACTTTAACCAAATTTTTCTCAGCATTGATGCTCGAAATACAAAGCTTTTATCTTACAATATCTATGAACAAAGAATTTAAGGAATACTTCAATATATCAAAAGAATATTACGTAAATATAAGCATCTAATGATTGATATATCGATTGTAACGCAATACATACTTTTATTTCAGTGTTCTGTGAGTTAATTTATTCACTGTTGCTTGGAAATGATATTAAATAACGCGCACTCCCACCAATAATATCGTAAAGCGTAACGTCGTATCGCAACGTCATAGCTTGACGTCACCGCGTGACATGACGTAGGTGCTACATGCTACATCTTGTCTATTATACTAATAGATAATAGTGCATATGCCGCGTTGCTATTTCCGTCCAAATCTACTCGTGCGTAACTTGATAGTTTAATTTAAAGTCATTAATTGTCTGAGTGAATGTTTCAGCACATCTCTTGATAATTTACTTTTGTCCCTGTCTATCTTCACATAAATGAAAGTTTTCCGATTCCTTTACGCCTGAAATCGAGGGTTTATTTATGGTCAGGGTCATCTTTTTCCACCTATTTACTACTCTAAAAATTCGCATAGTACCAATGCAGATCTTATGTACACTTTCAACATTCTCTTCAACCACTTCCTTTCTTCCCAGCCAGCTTCTTTATCCATCAGTAATTGATTGTTTTCTGCCATAGTTTACGCACGCAACCTAACTATCAGAATTACCTACTGCAGGTCCAGTGTCGCAGTGTGCCAACTTGGGGCGGCTACGGAGAACTTACTGCAGTGGCGCCCAGTGCAGTCCATATTTCTCGCAGGAGTTGGGAGCTCTGCACCGCGCTCATAAATCGCCGCCACGCCCTCACCCCCACGTTTTGTCCAGCGTCCGCAGCGGCCAATACCGTGACGAGACGCCTGTTTGATATATCGCATCTGTATCTGAGCGGCCACCATAAAACAGCGACGCTGCCAACCCTCCCGAGCTGAAAACGACGCTTGAAAAATGGCCGGTCCGGGCCCTTCATCACGTTTTGGCAAATAACAAGCCTTGTGTAATTACAGGCGGCTCGCCCCGCGAACAAAGAGGCAAGCGGTATATTTTACAGTGAATCTCTGTGTTATTTTTTATTGCCCTAACCTGGGAATGCCAGTGCCCGCGGTGATGCAGTGTCGTCGAACACAATTGCCTTTCGCACTCTGTGAATGTTCGATTGCGAAGAGAGTGCAGCGTGCAGGGGGAAAAAATCATTAACTTGGTAGCACTGAATAAGAGCCGACTCGGTATTCAGTAATGTCAATGAAGCTGTCACGAAGTATTGCTCGATACTTTTTGACAGGCTTGCAACATAAACGAAACAAAATATCAGCAGCAAAGGAACAACATTCATTTGTATGTATCGCTTTCTAATCGTTAGAAACATTAGTCGCAATCTCTTTGTCATTGCCTATTATTCTTTCTAAGCAAAATTAATCTTTTTAAAGATTTTTTAATTATTATTATGGTACACAGTGGTGAGTAATTCCGTTGGGCTTCAACGATATTTGAATTTACTCTAAGGCTATCGGTTCTTGTCTGCATGTGTTAGAAAATTTTGCTAATTTACATTATAGGTTCACAAAAAATGGGGCTCGCACACAACAAGGGGGCGGTAAGACAAGTATGCGGGGGGGGGGGGGAGGGGGAAGCGAAGGTTGGATGTCATTATTAATGTTGAGAAGTAGACGTTTACCTTTTTAATCATAAAATTATGGCAGAGTAAATGGGGGGGGGGGACTTGGTAAGTCTTTTCTTTTGACAGAGTGGGTGGGGGGTTAGAAAAACTTTGGGAACGTCTACTATAGATGTTCTTACAATAGGAACATGACATCCAACGATCTAGTAAACGGTAGTTGTGACATAATATGAAACACACGAAAATTTGAAAATAACTTAATGTGTGAATAAAAGAAGAGCTGACATAAAATTTTGTCGTCACTATAGTGGGACAAAAACGTGTATTCCGCAAAAGTGGTTTTGATCCTAATCTAACTTCGTCACTGCTTTCGCAATGATGCATTTGTTGTCATTAAGCTGATACATTCGAAATTTCTGTAAACACCTACTGGAATCATTCTACTTTCCTTAACAAAGGGCGATGTGGTGAATAATATAATATCTATTGCTGCATTATTTTCATGATTCCAATAAAGTAAATGTTCTAATTTAGTTTACACGTTCCCTTGTGAATTTAAAAAATTTACACTTACACTGAACAAGTGATACCGCATTTTTTATTCTTGTTGAAATGCGATTTGTGCTGTGGAATTCCGTAGTCACCTTTATCGCATCAAGGCAGTAAACACATCCTACTGCACATGCAACGGACACGAACTACAGGACTTTAATCACTTATTTTTCAACTGCTCTAATTTTCAGCAACAGCAATCAACATTCATCAAGTCTCTTGTGCGAGCACGGCAGCCACTTCCAACCAGTATTACAGTACTACTCGCTACAAATAGCAACAAAATCTTTGGTATCATTAAAGATTATATAAGAACAGTGACATACATATTTAACGTACCAATATATCTGTATATATTTAAATATTAGTAATATTATTAACTTCTAACTCCACCAGGTTAACTGTATGGTCTATTCATGACCTAAGGTAAAATAAATAATTAAAAAATAAAAAGTTCTTACCATAATTAAAAGAAAACCTCTGCAAAGGTTTCACTGATTTTTTTCCCCTTTTGATTATAATTAAAAGAAAACCTATTCAAAGGTCTCATTGATGGTTTTTATTGTAATTAAACTTTGTTACTTATATCTTTGTTATATTTAAATATCTGTTTAAATTGCAGAGGTTTTGTGACCCGCGGGCGTGGGATTGAGCAGTCTTGATTTATGATATCTGTTACTGGTTCCAAGAAGGCTGTCTTCCCAACCACTTTCAACGGGGGATCAGTTAATTGTCACTATTGTTTCAAGCTATTAAGTGGAACTAGGTTTTTTTTTTTTTTTTGTTGATGTATGTTACGTTACAATGATATTTCTAGTAGTCGTGCTTTGTTCTTTCGAGGTAACCGAGTTTGGCGCTAGACTACGTTGAGGCTTCAGTAGTAGAATAAATGTATAAATAAACCCGTAGTTCAGCTTTCAGCGGATGCGTTTAACTTATAAGTTTTTCTTGAAGGAAGTGAAGAAGTTTATATTTGTAGCGAATCCGATAGTAGAGACTATAAACTTAAATGAATTTTTAACAGATCTCTCTGACAGGATGATTATTGGAAGAATTAAACGTTGGATGAATGTTTATTGGAGAACTTCTTTGTACTAAAAATTATTTTCAGTATAACTAACAGCAACAAGGAACACTACTCATTTTGCTGCCTTAAAAGAATCATGTGACAGAGTAACTTATTACTACCGACAGCTTGTAGCTATTATATATATGTTACGCTTAAAGATCGAAAACGCTCACTAAGCGAAAAAAAAAATACACGTTATTCGTGTAATGGCACTTACAGAAACCAGCCAGTACACTTTGTGGCTAACTCAAAAATGACACAAAGTGAAATTCACGTCTGGTCCAGGTCGCATTCTCTATACATGGCGACTCACATTATTATTATTATGCTAGAACCTTGTAACGCTATTGGTAAGAAGAATCATTTATATTAAATGCACTCTGGACCGATTCTTCGTGAGTTAGACACTGATAAGCCACAACGTGTTGTAGCTTTTTTCAAGAAACCAAAACGCGTTGTGGTCGTTTTTATCGCTCAATGAGCGTTTTCTGTCTTTAAGCGTAACATATATATATATGTCACAAACAGAAATACACATATCATAGAAAACAAAAGTGGTGCGAATCGCAGACATATGGCAATACACAGAAAAAACATTGGACAAATTCATAATTTCAAGTCATGATGAGAAGCGAGGCTTTGTGTTATATCTATAAATTCATTTCCTTGTGGCGTATTTCATGGAAAAACAAGGAGACAATAAAAATATTTTTTGATAAATACTTGCATTCTTAAACCGTGAAACAAATTTCTATAATTGGAATAACACTTTTTACAAGAAGAAAAGGCAAAACCATTGTCTTATATGGAACTTTGTCTTTATTTATCCTGATGCAAAGGATATAGTACTTAACCTATCATTATCATCCTGGGTATGGCGGAAACACATTCCTCCCCAGTGTCCCTATTCCTACTCTTCCTCTACAGTACAGTTAGCTCCTTTTTCTTATACACACTTCTCTATTTCTTTGAATCTGTCCTGTGGTCTTTTTCGAGGACCCTCCTCTTCGCTCATCACTAGTAAATTATAACTGAAAGTAGTTTTTCTATTCAACATACTAAAAGGAAAAACTGTTTTATTGTTCAATATAAATGAAGTGGTTAGGCAAATCTGATGACTTACGTAAGGTCAACTATCGTTAATACAAAGGTGCATTAAATCCCCTGTGGGTAACTTGTATTTCGTAACTGTGAGACTGTTTCGCCTAGTTTATGACAGTTGAGTGAACTATGTATTAATTTCCACAGTCTAATCCTCATAGAAATTAGAAACAAATGGCTACAACGGACACTTTTTACTCAAATTCCTGTTTCCTCAATTTACCATCTTCAGGCTTAAAGAGTAGTCGGACAGTACTTGTTTCCGAGTTTATGTTTCTCAGTTGCAGACACTTATTTACGCGGCCGATCCTGGTGTGAAACAGCCCGCACACGTTGCACCTGATTGTAGGTAGTGGTCGTAGTTGAGTTTTTTTGTTTATTATGAGCTTTTCTGCTCGTTTTCGTTGCGCTTGTTCAAATAGTGCGACAGCAGCTGAGGTGGTTTTGCGCCAGAGAGCGCAGTCTTCTGTAAGATAGTCCCAGTCGTTCAGGTCTGTGTTTGCGCTCGTCATGGACTGTTTTGAGCTGGTCTTTGTAGTGCACCAGCGGGTACCACGAAGTATTACCGAGCGTGGTTGGTGAGCGGTTAACGCTCTGGCCTCGCATTCGGGAGGAAGCCGGTTCGAATCCCCGTCCCGGCATCCAGATTTGGATTTTCGATGGTTTCTCCAAATCACTACAGGTGAATGCCAGGATGCTTCTTTCAAAAAGGCCGAATTCCTTTTTTTTTTAAAAAAAAAAAAAAAAAAAAAAAAAAAAAAACGTATTCAATCCATCTGATATGGTGAATAATGATGAGAACTTCAGTGTTGTGTGGTTGTGATCTTTCTAAACTTGGAACATTGGACACCTAATCATCGCATTTGTTGTTCGTACGGAGCGAAATTTCAAACCTAAATTCCTATTTCCCCAGTTCCACTTTTGACAATATCAAACCCCATCAATCGTTTTTATTATTATTATTAATTGTTTGTGTATGATTGCATTGATATATGTAAATTAATCTTTGCATGAGAGGATTCCACAGGCCATATAGTATAGTATAGTATAGTATGTATAGTCTTTGGGGTTAGCTTAAGTTTAGTAGTGTAAGCCAGTGTTAATAATAATAATTCCGTGAGATGACAGGGTTTCTATTGGTTCCACATTCCGCCCCCGTCGTAGCCGCCTCAACCTAACTCGGTAGTACTAACGGGTACAAGAGGCTTTATACTTTAACGTGGAATCCGCGCCACGGAAGAGTTTTGGTGTACTTCACATTTCACAGAAAATTGTGCCAGCAATTTTGCAAACAGATTCGGTTCCAAATAAATGTAATGATTCTTTTGAAACAGTGATTATCATTGCGTCATGACAATAGATTCCATCATTATCTGCAGATTATTGTAATGAACGTTGCTTTAATCTCAAAATTAAATGAGCATGAGCTTAAATGCATTGGAGATGTGATGGGCCTTCTCATCTACAACACGTTGTAATTTCCTATAGAGCTAAAGCCCTGTACACACTGGAATTCTTTGTCGCGATTCAATGTCGCAGGGCTGCGTCTGTACTGCCCCGGTTCAATGTGCCCCGCAACAAAGAGTCGTGTCCACAGTGCCAGAAACATCCTGATTCAGTTTCCAGAAAGTTTTCTTGGTATTAAGATGAAGGAATCCGAGGCGGGCAACAGAAACAGCAAATCATTTTTTTGGCCAAATTCCTCTTCAGTAGAACCAGTTTTTTTTTTTTTCATTCTCATCGAAACTGTCGCTTTAACGTATGAAACTTCTTTTCTATTTCGGCCGCTGAATCTTGAAATCTAGCTCTTTCGTATATATTCTGCTTTCATATTCCTGTTTTTTAATCAGACGATAAAACGCCCCAAAGAAAACTAGGGGTTCCCAGATTTTCTATTAGTTGAAAAATGACCTTTGTTGTACACATAATGGTCTGCCAATTCTTAATGAATTTAATTTAATTAATTAAGAGAAGAGAACAAACCAGAGCTTGAATGTAGAACCTACAATGCTTCCCATGCGTATAGTCTCAATGTTTAGAATGTTTAGTAGTAGTTGAATCGGACACAGTAAGTTTGGAACACGTTCATAATGCACATGTTGCGTGACAGTATGTCCAAGAATCCCGTTTCGAATGGGACACAAATATTCTGCTCCGTGATACCCCGAGGTTCAATATTCAATATCGCAAACGCAGTTGAGGTGAGATTCTTTGACGTGACTCATCGTTGCAGATCGTAACAATGAGTCGCGAAAAATGATTCCCGTTGTGTAGTAGGCTTAAGGGAGCTGGCCTGAAGATTATTGTCATCTCGTCATCCACTCTAAACAACGAAAGCTCATGCCCTGCAACGCTTAATCTGCGCTGTATAATATGATCAAAGAATACAGCAAAAGAACCAGAATACCAGAAAGAGAGATGTAAATTATTCGACGGAATGGACTGCTTGGTAATAATTCGTGTTTGGTGCAGCAGTTCGCCATAGAGCAGGCCCTGTTTGATTCGTCGCGTGCGTTCGGGTTTGCAGAATGTCTCCCTCTAGCGCGGCCATCAGTCAGTGGGTGTCAGGACACAGATCGGCACTAGCGGATCTGCCCGCTGAATGGCCCGCAGCCCGCAGTCCGTAATTGCGAATGCGTGTCCGCCGGCCTCATCTGGTGTGCCGCAGACGAATGGAGTCAGTCCGCTGCGCTTTCACAGCTATGTAAAACACGGAACACTGCTCAGTCGCAGAAATTACTTCGATCCTGACGTTTAGTAATCACCTTTCAAAGCCTAGAAAACTGTAAAACAACTGTAGTAACTGAGAAAGACAACCTCAGTCTCAAACTTTTCCCGTATATTACAAGAGTTAATGAGCGGAATTTGAGGAACAGCTTATTTTTGTATCCTCACACCACGGGAGAGCGTCTGACAGCAACCTGGACGACCGGGGCTCGATTCCCGACGTGGCCTAGGATTTTTCCTCGAAGCTGAACGTCCGGAAGGGCTCTCCTGGTCCACTCAGCCTGCTATCCAACGAGTACCGTGGAGGAAACTCCGCGGGAAGGTATAGACCCGGATACACTAGGGGACAAATGTGATGCGCAACACTGAGTCTGGGTGGCGCTGCAACGTTCCCCGCTGCCCCAGTACGTTGCATGTAACAATCTGCGCGACATCTACGTGCCGCGGGACATGTTGTGTGTTGCCGCTTCCAAAGCGAAAACATCGCGCGTCATTTGTACCTGAGTGCAGTCATGTGCGCAGCGTGCTATATCAGTGCTGTGGGCAAACGAAATGGTGCTTCAACTACTCGAGCTGTACCAGAATGATGGGTTATTGTGGGACGCTTCAAACCGTGATTATAAAAATAAAATGAAGCTTGTGAGGATATTGCCAATTCTGTAAAATTAGTAGTAAAAGAAATAGAAGCCAAAGTGCAATTTATTCGTGAATAGAAGAAGTTAAAACCTGTGAAAACTACTGGAAGCGAACGAGATTATGTGAATTCTAGTGCATGGTTTGCGTATAAGTGCGATATCACTCTGGGAAACAGTACTGCATCTAGTAATATCAGTCCAGTTCATTTCGATGAGCACTTTGAACAAGTAGTTTCAGACATGGATTCGTCGAACTCCCAATAATTTCAAATTTCGACCATTATTCATATATTGCATTCTTAAGTTACCGATTCCTATTGATATTAAATAAATAAAAACATTTATTTATAAAAAATAAATATATTTTTACTCACTCACCTACCTTTATAAAAATTGTAATGCATTTACCGGTTCCTTACAAACTTCTGGTATTATTCCACTGATCAGTTTTCTTGACGCTCTGAAAGTGTACGACAAGGAAACATAGGAGTCTCCAGTAGACAGGTATCGCAATGTAATTGCAAGTTTGACCAACAGCGTTCCGTTATATTGTATCTCGTTTGGAAATGGCAGGTCCAATTATTTGTAACAAAGTTTCAAATTCAGATGTTGACAGTCGAGTAAATTTTCCAAATGATCCGTCAGACACTTGAAGGTCAATCAGAATATTAACTCTTCTTTCACGCTGTAGTAAGTAATTCCGCATCCCCCATCTTTTCTTTCTCTCACATTTTGTTGAACTACTTGATATAAGTATGTACGCAGCACTAATCAACGCTGCCTCCTCGGGCAACATTTCTACAACAACTGACTAGTGCGTCTGCTAAATGTTCCGCGACAGTGTCCCCCGGTGTTGTTCAGCGACATGCCGCGCTGCATGTCCCGCGGCATGTCGCTCGATTTGTCCCCTAGTGTATCCAAGGCTTTGAGCGGCTGGAGTGTGGCGCTGACCCTGTCACATCCATTCTTGTGCCAATGGTTGTAATGGGAGTTCGGAGCTCTACCTCCATGGGAAGTGGCAGGAGCTGTAGGAACTCCGTGACCTTTACTTTACAACACTAGTGGGTGGTGTGTAATCCACAACACGGTCGTGCAGTATTTGGCAGTATATAAGCACAATGGCAGGGAATTCTCTCAGGTTCTACATATATATCTACTGACCCCGTATTAACTGATATATTTTTTCGTGAACAGTCAGTTACGTCCAGATTGGAAGACACGTGAAAATCGTGACGCTTTAAGAACGGTTCAAATTAATACTGCTATAATCTGTGTACATTTCGTGCTAGAATAAGATTTTGTTTTACGTATAGATTAAAGTTTTCTTGCGGGAATGTTTCGTCATTTAGGTAGACATTGACACTGTTGCTATTGTGTATCCTGTTTCTCATAAATCCCAGAATCATATAGTAGGTTTTTCCAACTGTGTAGACATGTTTACAGAACACATGTGTTCTTGTAGGAAGCAGTTGGTATACCAATAACTCCCATCCATTGAAATTAAAATACAAAGACCTCTTACTCTTACGGAATTAAGGAAAATAAGTTTCTCTCGGTCCTCGAATGTCGTAGCCAGCCGCTCGTGGGATTGTTTATTTTTTTTTTTTTTTAATTTAACAATCTTGTTTCATGGATCCCTGTTGAGGAAGGACCTATGGGATGTGAAACATTTTATGCTTAATACACATACATACAACATGAGTCATAATCATAGTGAAAACAATCATATGTTACAAAGACAAATAAAGAGAAAATAAACATTAATTTTTGAAATTGAATTTTGCAAAAGATCATATTGAATACAATTAATTATTTTGTTCAAATTCTTGAATTGAGTAGAAGGAGTTGCCAAATAAAATAATTTCTCAGTTTTTCTTTAAATATATCTTTATTATCTGCAAACTGTTTTATACTCTTGGGAAATTTATTAAACAGATGTGTCCCAGAATCATTAACTCCTATTTGTACTAACGACAGAGATGTTTGTGTTTTGTGAAAGTTATTTCTGTTTCTTGTATTGAAATTGTATACATGTGCGTTAGATGTAAACAGGTTAAAATGTTATATGACAAAGCACACGAGAGAATATATAGAGAAGTGATTGTAAGAATATTGAGTTTTTAAAAAAAAGTTGCCTGCAAGACGTTCTTGGCTTTACTCTGCACAGCATAGTTCTTTTATGTGCTATGAAAATTTTTTTATAATGTGAAGAGCTTACCCTTAAAATTAAGCCAGATGACATCACTGAATGAAAATATGAGGAGCACACCTGTTTTGTTAATTCTAGATTTGCTGTTTGAACAAGTGTTCGTATTGCAAAGATGGCACAACTTAACTTCTTGACACCATGCATCCTGCACGGCTGTCCATAAATCCGTAAGAGTACAAGGGGTTGGGGATCTATTCTGAATGACACGTTGCAAGGCATCCCAGATATGCACAATAATGTTCATGCCTGTGGAGTTTGGTGGCCAGCGGAGGTGTTTAAACTCAGAAGAGTGTTCCTGGAGCCACTCTGTAGCAATTCTGGACGTGTGTGGTGTCGCATTGTCCTGCTGAAATTGCCCAAGTCCGTCAGATTGCACAATGGACATGAATGGATGCAGGTGATCAGCCAGGATGCGTATGTACGTGCCACCTGTCAGAGTCGTATCTAGACCTATCAGGGGTCCCATGTCACTCCAACTGCACAAGACCCACACCATTACAGTGCCTTCACCAGCTTGAACAATCCCTTGTTGTCATGCAGGGACTATGAATTCATGAAGTTGTCTCCATACCCGTACACGTCCATCCGCTCGATACAATTGGAAACGAGACTCTTCAGACCAGTCAATATGTTTCCAATTATCAACATCCCAATGTCGGTGTTGATGGGCCCAGTCGAGGCGAAAAGCTTTGTGTTGTGCACTCAGCAAGGGTACACGAGTGGACCTTCGGCTCCAAAAGACCATATTGATGATGTTTCTTTGAATGGTTCGCACGCTGACACTTGTTGATGGCCCAGCATTGAAATCCGCAGCAATTTGCTGAACGGTTGCACTTATGTCATATTGAACGATTATCTTCAGTCTTCGTTGGTCCCGTTCTTGCAGGATCCTTTTCCGGTCGCAGCGATGTTGGAGATTTGATGTTTTATCGGATTCCCGATATTCATGGTGCACTCTTGAAATGGTCGTACGGGAAAATCCCCACCTCATTGCTACCTCGGAGATGCTGTATCCTATCTCTCACGCGCCGACTATAACACTACATTCAAACTCACTTAAATCGTGATAACCTGCCATTGTAGCAGTAGTTACTGATCTAATGCCTGTGCCAGACACCTGTTGTCTTATATAGGCGTTTCCGACCACAGCGCAGTACTCTGAGTGTTTACATATCTCTGTGTTTGCATGCGCATGTCTATACCAGTTTCTTTGGCTCTTCAGTGTAATTTGGGATGGATAGATGAGATATTCCTGTGTCAGATAAATAATGTTCAGATATACTCATAACATCAACATTAAAATTTCTGGAATTCTGAATCTCTTCTACGCATAAGGTAATGTCATCAATTTTACTAAATATTTCTCTAATATTTTGATGGTGAATAGTGGTATGACCATTTTGATTCAATTACTTTGAATTGTTTATTTTATTACTTCATACTGGTATGTCAGTTGGAATTTCTAACTTCAATACGTTTTGATCAGCAAAAACGCTAATTTCTTTTAGACATCTTAATACATCTATTTTATTTATCCTAAAACAGGCCGCGACTTAACACCACTTAAAACAGGAATACTTCTTCCACTCATCTGACACCCTCTGATCTCATCAGCAATAAGAAGCTAAAGCTTACATTTATCTCTGAAATTCAGATGGAATCATGGCGAGTATAACTGTCCCTACCAATGCAGGCCACATCGATCAAAACAATATGTGTATTTGCTGGCTGCCAGAAAATCCTTTCCATTATGCATTTTTACGCCTAATATTATGCCACATCCATAACGCTCAAGCAAACCCACAAATCCCACAGTCGTCTGACGAGTGTTCCTGGAATTGTGAGCAATGTCTTCCTCAATTGAACAATTGACGTAGATGGTAGTTTGTTGCAGCTTTGATGACCTCCAAGTCAATGGGCAGGCAGTATGAGATAACCTCTAGTCGTCATTGGACATCTTAGGCATGCACTACCAATCATTAGTATGTATGGTCATTGAATGCTCTGTATGAGTCTATTTGTATTGGTATTTCTCACTCTATGCACAGTAGGTGACCACTCGCACGGATATGGCTTTATACATTGTGTGAACATCTTTTTATCAAGTCCCCAGTCCCTTCGGGTTATCCTAAGGATGCTGCCCACCAGCAATCATAGTCTCTATTGTATATGCCACAGGTGTAGCAGTATAGTCCACTTTGTCTATACTATTATACATCTGTCGGCAAGCTGCACGTGTCTCATTATTTGAACGGGAACTGCGCAAAAACTACTGCAGCGATTTGGATTGGGTTTTCAAATACTTAGAGCTAAAGGTCCATATTATAATATGTTGAAATAGCGAATGACTTATATCTACCGAAGGAAGGAGCAAGAAATTAAAAACATTTAAAAATGGAAAATCATGGATCACTGATCACTATGTGTTTCAGACGCGCACTCCTTTCGCATAAATCTGACGAAAATTCACACAGCTTAACTTGTGATTCTGTTAATATTTTGACTTCGAATATTTACGGGTATGTAAATAATTATACTGCAACACAGTTTCTTTTGCTGATGTTTTAATTTACTCTGTGCGTGACACGTTTAAAGAAATAACTTTCTTTTTCAAACGCATTATTATTACATTTTCGAAGTTAGAAGTGCTTGTGTCAGTTTCTGCTGGACATTAGTAAAGCTTTCAGTGTGTTTCGTTTATGAAGGCTTCTTAAAACAGAATACCATTGTAACTCACACATACACATCCTCAGTATGTTAAATGCAGATACTAGACGATATACAATGTTTGAAAGTTAACTTTATATCCATTTATTATGGATAAAGTTAAGATTCGAATATTTAGTTTTTCAGTTTTCTGCAATGCAGTAAATAAACGGAATACCTGAATCAAACATAATGATCATTACTAATATTTAATTTATTGTAAAAATTACACGTTTACGACTTTGATCGAAGATGAATATATAATCTTTGATCTGTTTATATTGTATTTGCCTTTGGCTATAGTTACTCACATTTCGGAACTCAAACTGATATGTAACATATTAAATTTTCAATGAGAATAAAACAATTGTGATATTTACGGTAAGTAAATTAGTGCTATATATGTATGTTAAGGGGTTTTATTGTCTCTACAATTTGACTGTGAAATCCAGGCCGCATTTCAACTTAACCACAACTGCTAACTTTACTTTACGATACAGTGGATCTATTACTGCGCGTGTTTTAGCCCTGTTGCAGTTCAAAATGACGGTGTGTTATGAAATTAATTGTTATAATTCATTCTATGAGTACTTGGAATTCTGAAATAAACAATGTTGTCTATACCCAAATTGTAGTCAGTGAAACATTTAATGTGTTTGGGTGTGTCTGCATAGTTTGATTTTGTAACGGCAATATCAGTTTAAGTTGAGGTTAGGTTGAAACGCAGCCTGAACCAGAATGTTCTTGCAATAACATAAGGCATCAGTAATTGAATTATTGTTAGTAATGAATAAGCTGTTTGAATGAGTGCCATGTTAGTGATGACGTGTATCGTAATATAAGCTGCTCCCGAAAACATAACACCTATTGTTCATGTCCAACGTGTATTCCCTTGTTGCTTTGGAGAAATTGTTTGGTCCAGGCTACATTTTAACCTAACCACTTCAGTTTTAAGACACGGTGAAGGAAAATGGCTCGAAATATGGTTAATTACATAGAAGTTATTAAAAAATACATGTTATTACTCTCTGCATAGGAATGTATTCATATGGAATTACGAAACATGCCAGTGATCTTAGCACATTCATTGCTGCA
Source organism: Vandiemenella viatica (assembly GCA_031002005.1). Lineage (NCBI taxonomy): Eukaryota > Metazoa > Arthropoda > Insecta > Orthoptera > Morabidae > Vandiemenella > Vandiemenella viatica. The sequence continues at coordinate 186,777,147 of JARYHS010008074.1, read as the reverse complement.
AATGCTATCGTTGGCGACGTAGATGGTTTAGAATTGGCCGTCGCTTGTACCGACAATCACTATCGCAGACAATAAATTTCGTATTGCCTTATATCTAAGGTATATTTCTTTTTGCTTTAATATCCACTTTGTATTGAAAGGTATGTCCTCAGGAAAATGTATTCCAAATTTCTGACCTATAGGACAATTGATTCTCGGTACGCTCTTATTGCACCATTAGTGATAAGGTTTAAGGTTACTTTAATTCCTTATATTTTATATATTAGATTGTGTTAAAATATAACTTCAGAAAATAAACTTCAGAATTTCAGTATGAAAACTGAATCTAAGGTTATAACTAATGGAAAGAAGTTTTTTTTTTTTCTCTGCATTAATATTTGATACTAAAATAAAAAGAGTAAAGCATTTCTGGGGAGGGGCTGCCTCTTTCTCCACCCATCCGAAACTGGTACTAACCTTTCGGAAGTTGGATTAACTACTTGGTTCTTCACGTTTTGCGCTCTTCTTTTTCGGGAAACGCTGCAAAATTAATGTCAATCTATTGAAATGTTGGTTAAATCCTTTGCTGTAATGTTTTCTTGCCGTTTCAGCTTCCCTCAGTTGTAAAAAGTGGCATGAAATTAGCAGATAGAAAATATTTGTTCCAGGTATAGTACATCAATGATCGCCATCTTTATGTTAATACAAGGAATCGGAGAAAATCTATTGCTTCTGTTGTAAACAAATGGATGTAGCTGAACGAATTTCCCTTAAATTTTTCAATCTTGGTCCAGGCCATATTTCAACCTATCTGCGACCTCTATGACAAAACGAAACTCTTTATATTGATACGATTCCTATACCGATAATTTTTGCAGTGCTGGTAACATTTCGCGGTTGCGCATCGTCTCATATTTCGGCATTTTTAATTTATTGTGATAACTTTTCTGTAGAAGGAGAGCGTAAAACGTTTAGTGGGAAGCAGTTGATCGAAATTTCAGAAGGTTAGTTCCAGTTTCGGATGGGTGGAGAAAGAGACCGATCACCCGCATTTCTACACACGCCAAGACCCGCGCATGCAAATCAGCGGGTAAATGCTAGTATCTAATATGACACCGAGACATTGTACTTGATTAACAAATTTGATAGAGGCCCCTGCTATCTTGATCCTGGCTTGTCTTCCCCGATTCAATTTGCCATTGAGATATATCGACTCGACTTTATTACCACGGTATGTGAATTTCATCATTGTTTTTTTTAAATTTTCTGCTGCTTAAACTCCGGTTCGCTTGTTACCGACTCTTCATATTCGACACTAGCAGATTTATCAAGTATGTCCTTAATTTCTGAATAAATAATCTATATGGAAAAAGTTCTTTTGCAAGTGTTAATCGTTTCAGTGTTGGTTTACGACTAATAACTCATTATGCGGTTCACTTCGTATTATATCGCACACCCATCATAGCAGTTTCTTTCTGTGTAGTCTCAAATTAATTTCCTTTCTGAAATTTGGCAGAGACCTGATCTTCACCACGATAAAGTAATAGATAACGTTAGCAGGCATTTCAACAGTGTTGTATCCTTATAGTACTGTTGGGAAAAACTCGTGAAGTGTGGCATGTTTATCATTCAAGTAATTGTTTGTACAGATACTACACTCTACGCATACAGTACTGATTTTGAAAATCTGTACTGTTTAATCTCAATTCTGAAATCATGAACTAGATTTTAAGGCGTCATTTGAATCATCGTGCAGTGATTCTATCATGTTCGCTTTAAAGATATTGTTTTGGATCAGCGTATGCATTTTACACTTAAACGATATGTTATTCAACCTAATGATAAGGTCATTATTATTAATATATTAACTCAAATAATTTGACAAGTCGTCAATATCGCAGCATCCTGTTGTTATAGCAATTGTTCTAAGAGTAATTAAATTTACGGTTTGACTCGTGTATAACCAAAATCAAATTGTATGTTTGAAATCTACAAAGTCGATCGCATTCACTCGGTTACTCATATCTATCAGTCGATAATATTTACCACTTAGGATTGCACCGCTACCAGTCACGAAAAGTGTAACAAACATGTGTGGGTCAATCTGACTAAGGTACAAGCAAGGCTGATTCCAAGCGTCTTCAAAGAGGAGCTTCAAACGTAAATGCCAGCAAACGTGTTTGGTGTCGCTCCACGTTTTAAGGTGCACCGTTAAAATTTTTACAGTGGTTATATGTTAACAAAACTTAAATACTCCTCCCTTCTGCTTGACATATGCCACTCAGAGTTATCCACTACCCTAATTGCTATTGTTAATAATTCCACATTTACGCTCATGAATTTTGTTTAGTGATGCACTGTTCATGATACCCTACGGTTATGCACCTAGTATATCTGCGTATAACATAATCTGTCGGCGGTCTCACAGACTTTTTGGAAGGGCTTCAAAAACAGACCTTTACCCCCTATTGCATGTGCCACCACTATTTCTCTTCAACCAGCAGCATGTTGGACTCGTTAGGCCCATTAGCAACTGATTTTTGCGATTCGTTCTACGGGAGCGCCAGCTTGATAAAAGCCAGCAGATATAGACAATAACTGAAGTATGCCATACATCTTCATCTTCTTCTTCTTTCGCTTTCACGCCCGCAGTCAATTTCAACATGGATTGGAACACATGGTCTAAAGGCCGCCACACACGTGCGGGAAACCCAAGGCATTTGGACGCAATGGTCACGGCCTTGCGGGATCCCGCACGTGTGTGGGCACTTGCTTGAGGCCGTGGCCGCACCCCAGTGCGGCCAAATCCCCACCGAAAAACAATTCTTACTTCCTCGAAGGCCGGGAGGGAGGGTGGGAATCTCAGCGTGTGTCTCCTGCGGTCAGTCGGCCTTCCAGGATTTCTTGCGAGTGCCTGCGTGTGTTGCGATTTTGTTTCTCTGATTTGTTTCTAATGTTCCGTTTCGTGGTGTTCCGTGTTTATAAATACGGTATGTATGATAATGAGCCTTGTCTATAGGAATTGAAGTACCAGGAATACAACGACACAAACAAACGAGAAGCTACCTACGCCAAGCTGGCATAAATATTGAAGGAGAATGAACCAAATGCAAAAAAATAAAAAGAATCAATATAAAAAAAACAGCAACATTAAACCATCAGGAAATGAATCTTTGCGAAGTGATTTGCTGAAGAACATTAAAAAAAACCGTGCTGCAAGAAGATCACTTTGACGTTGTTGGCAAAACCGTTGCCATAAAATTACGTGGCCTTCCGACCAATCAAATGCTAATAGCAGAAAAAATAATTAATGACACCCTGTTTCAAATCGAAATGGGCTGTTTAGGAATGTCTTACAGTGAGCAATGGTTACCTACTTCTGGCCTGTACTATTCTGCAGGCAGCAGTTCTGGATATTTTTTTATCCAGGAACCTCATCGAATAGTCTCAGCCCACAACCTTTTCAAGCAACACCAGCAGGATCATTATAAACCACCAGCAGATTTTGATAAATTACCTCAAAACAACGACACAGCAGCAATTGTTCTATCAAATTATAATGCAAATGATGTTATGTGATTTGAATTTGAGTTTACGTCACATGATCAACTATATTAATTACAACATGATTTTAAACTAATATTATTTTAATTTAGTTTATATGTCATTTAAACTTAATTTTATGTTGTTGATGTATTTACGAATGGGAATAAATCAATTACAGTCCGGTTATCCGAGTTCCGATTATTCGAGCCACCTGGTTAACCGAGGCAAATTTTTGAAATATGATAGGAAGCTTTTATGAAGATATGGAACTGCAGAAAAAGGCTGCTTCAAGTTTTACTAGGCAGCTTAGAGAGAGGTAGCAAGCACTGTGACAGATTCAATAAAGAAAATCGTAACAGCAGCCAATGCGTGAACATCATCGGATGCTGCCATCGTGAAGCCAACTCTGAGACTGAGAAACCCTTGAGGATTTTAACCCCCCGTGTGTGTGCAGCGCCACTTCGATGAAATCCCTGCGGTCCGTTTCCCCTGCGGCCCGGCCTCCACGTGTGTGGCTACCTTAAGCGTCATAGTGCGAACCGCCTCACCGATGTGAACCCTGCTACGACTGCTGGGAAGGTCATAGCCACCCGCAAGCTCGTGTGGGTGTTAACGGTGTTTTAACCCAGAATTAATGAACACATCCGCCAGTAAAAACAAAACAAAAGCTAAAGATTCACCGCAGTTTGGTATCCCGCCAAGACAGGTCACGCGATCAAGTTTGAAACCACACTGCTGTTGTGGAGAGTAAATCAGTGGTGGCCTACATGTGTGAGGGATGTATTAGAAGTTCTAAAACACAGCAACATTTTCAAAGAAGAAAGAGGTTTGGTATTCTAAGAAACATATAAACAAATACAGTAACTCTGTAACTCTGAAGAAGATTGTATCATGGAATCGCTTAGTAAAAGAAATTAAAACGCTGCATTTCTCAGAAAATTTAGGTGTTATTGTTTGACCTTATAGTTTTCAAAATAAGAGAGCGTTACAATCTGTTAAAAGTATCCCGTTGATGGTTTCACAAAAAAAGTATTATTGCTTAAATTGTTTCACTGTTTAAATTATCTTGTTTAAAAGTCTCTCTCCCAGTGTTTCCTTTACTTAAATAAAAAACTTTTCGACTTCGTCATACCGGAAATCGAGAACTAATTTATTGTTCTGTTGTTTCGTTAATATAACCTAATTCTTCTTTCAATATCTAGCCAGGCTTCATCCACCACATTCGTCGTGTAAACACTCACCATTCTCCATCCCCGCCTCCTGTTTTGCAATGACTCCAAAATTCTTTTTCATATCAGTTAACAGTTATGTTCTACGTTTGTTTACACCAGAAAATCAATTTGCTCCCCTTTATACCCTTCACAAATATTGACTCCAATAATGTGAGTCCCAATTTATTCACCATAATCAATCAAGGATGAACCCAAGCTTTCATATACCAGTTTCCTTCATTAGGCTCTCTAGTAGATTTAAAAAGATTTTCCTTCCATCTCCCAAATATTTCCCGACCAAGTGAGCTTATCGTGTATTGATACGTCACCATATTTTAATTTTATGCCATCACCCATCAAGATATAAGAAAACTGTAAGTTCCAATTTTCTTAAAAGCTAGTACAATTCTGATTGACATTCCAATAAACTTTGAAGATTAATTGCAATGTGAAGGCCACAAAAACACACCTTTATATTAGCAATAATATTTTGAACTGTTTGTCTGAGCACTTCGACGTCCTTGGTACCTAACAGCTGCAATGAAAGTTTTTGACGGCAATATTACTCGTACTACCTTAATTATTTGGAGTGAAGTGCGGATCAGAAGAAGTTGAAATTCATGCACACTTCTGAGAAGTGTTTTAATTTACACGCAATTACGGAATTGCCGCACCTGCTGCAGCATTTCAACAGCAGCTGTTGAGTAATGGAGGGAAGCTTTCTCCGTTAGTGGAGTGCTAAAGAAGGTATGTTAGTTCGACTTTTGAAATTGTTTAGGAATTTACTATACGTTCTGCGTCGTAGTCTATAGCTATCTCCTAATCTGAAATAAGTCTCTTCTAATGACTGTATTAATATTATTAAGCGTTCACTTGTATTGATTATACCCTGAGTTTCTTTCACTTGTGATATTTCATTAGACTAATAAAAAATGAAAGCTTGTTTTAATAAGGCACGTGACATAGTATTAATTTGTTGATATATTATTTTCATTCATTATATCGCAATTCGATGAAAAATGGTATCTTTATTTCTACTGACGCTAGAACAGAAGAATGTGTTGAAACCTTTCACGAATCTATTCTGCTTCAAGTTCAAGAAAATGATTAAATCGACCCATTCCGGTTATACTTTTTGCAGCTTCCGTTTGTCTTTTGATCTTTGTGAGCTCTTATTTGTGCAGAGAAAAACTTTTCTTGTGTGCTGCTTGAAATGGAACACCAGAAAGACAAAGTATAGAGTTTAATTCATTTGTTGCACTTACATTGTTACTCGGGTTGGATAATTATAATTAATTTGATTTTATAATTGTGCCAGTTCTTTCAGTGTAAGCTCCTAATCCATCTATATCATTTGCCAGCCATCTAATATTCATGCCTTAATGGAACATTTCTGCTAATTGAAAATCCTTGAACAATATTTTAGATACCAGCCGTTCACACATGAGCACTGGGCGTATGATTGATCTATACTCTATAGTCTTATTTTCGTATCTAAAGACAGGAATTGTTTTTCTGTATTCTAAACAGAGTTGTAGTCATTCCGAATGTTTTGTAACTTTTATTAGTTATATTTGAACAGAATTTTCGTGCCCAGATTTACAAGTCAATATTTGTATTTTTCATCCACGTAATGCCGTGGCCCATTAAAATAATGTAATTATTTGGCTTATAGGATTTCGTCATGAAGAATTCAGCCAAGCTGTAGTGGGTGTGTTTTTTAAAATAATATTCTGCTATTTTAGCCACTTAGTCGGCGATAATACTGTTTCTTTCATCATGTATATTGATTTTGCCGCTAGTGTTATTTTACTACACAGTATGGGCGACACATGCCCTGGACTGTTCTCGAACCCGCTATCCTTGTCATATTAGAGCTGTACGGCCGGAACCGGTATGCGCCAGTTACTCACTTTATCCAGTGGTCGTTGTACTCGATTAATCATGTGGTTATACTGCGTTCCTGTGTGCACAATTGCAGTAGCATCAAAAGGTTTTTACAAAATTATTCAGTGACTTGTAGCATCCTTACTTCAACAAAGGGTACAACTCTGGAAAGCTTTCCCGAAAGAAACGACTCTTCTATATTTACTTTTACATGCAAACATAGCGTTTACTTTCGATGACCTTGCTTTAAACTAATTATTATTACTTTAGTGTTATTTTATTATGTATTTTTGGTCGATCATAACGAGCGCGAGAACATCTAAAGTATCCTTTTAAACTTTGTTGTCTTATGACCCTATCTCTGGGGTTACAATTTTCAAAATTCCTCGTTTCTTCCTCTTAAAATATATAATATACGAAAGTAGATGTTTATGCTAATTTGATTTTCTTTCTACTCTTTCACTTCCAAATACTCTTCGATTCAGTTTTCATCAATAAATTAGCATATTAAGCCAAACACAACTATTATTCACAACGTTCAACACTTAATCAGAAACTTATTACAACTTCCACTTTTACATGACTTATTCGTACGCCACCGCAATAAACTTTATACAATTCAATTATTTTTTTCATTTATAGTCCAACTAATTGCTTTATAACTTCTGCAGCTTCACTCAAGCCTCTACCGTATTCCTGTACCATCCTATGCTATCTCTTATTTTTCCATTCTTAACTTTATTTCTTTTTCTTGACTACAAGTCGACTAGTTGCTCCTTGCCTTCAGAGACATTCATAAAGTGGAATTATTATTATACATTTATAATTCGTAATACAAACAAATAAATAAATGTTTATATTCATAATTATTAAGATATGGGCGTGGTGAATGACTGCTACATACTGAAGGAATAACTCTAACACAAAAGAAGTGTGGGCGAGAATACTTATCCCAGTTCCCACTGTCTCATTATTGACCGTTACTATTTGAATGTCACAAACAAGGAGCCGTGGAATATCTTCTCTTCGATTGTAATTTTGGTGTACCATTGCCTCTGCAGTTTTAATTTTCTCAGATCCATGTCGTTCAATTCATTGTAGTATGCCTTTTGTACATATAGGAAGACTAGCGGAGTTCCCGGCGTTGCCAGGTATAGTTGGCGTAGATTTAACCATACCCTATATTTATTCGCGTAAAACATTTGTACACAGTTTCATAAAATACGCGCCATCTTTTTCGGAATTAAAGCAAACTTACATTCACCCGCCCCCTACCAAGAAACTGGGGGCTGAAGTTTATTTGCACGTATACTATTTTCATTCGTCCGAAAAGATTCATGTATATGAAGCTTCGATAATTTGGTTAAGAAATTTCATTACTACATTACTGAACAAACCTAGATTATGTTAAAAACTCACGTTTGATTCAATTGCGAAGTGAATGGATATACTTGGGGTTCGAAACGCCAGATCCTTTAACTCTGAAGATAAAATATCAAAAGTGAATCCCGAATAATATTATCGTAAACAGAAGACTAATGCTGAAGGCCAGAGATATTGTCCAGAGATCGTGCTTAAAGAAAATCTCTGTTGTTTTTACGGCTATCAATGTCGTTTAAAAATTGATATCCCGAATTAAAGGAAAGAATACTTCAAGCTATGGCTTTTAAAAATTGAATATATCGAATTAAAAGAATGAATACTTACAGTTTTGTTTAGTGTGCAAAATAGTTATTACTATATGTTATCTTATTGCTTTAATTAAAGGCTATGGTCAGAGACATTGTGTTGTGTGTTTAGTGTGGAGTATGCGGCATCTAGTGATTCCTCCTGTGGAATTTCTCACCATAAGTTCAGAATTTCATTTAATTCTCCTTCATTATTTAACGTTGAAACATAAGACATGCCAGACAAGTGAATTAAGATTCTAAGCTTTAAAACGGTGAAAACTCCATCAAAATTTGCCCCGTAGTTTTCGAGTTTTTATACGACCAATATGTCCGGTTTTCGTTTTATAGATATAGATAGATACCACAAAAGACTGGGAAGTGTTAAATCCTCCAATATTCTACATAGCGGAAGAGTTGCTGACAGACTGCATTAAATCAGAATTTTCATGTCCATTTTGATATATAATCTTGTATTTGGTGAGTGATTACAATTTTTAAGATTCTTTCACACTCGACGTAAATGATAAGGAGCAGGCTGATCGGGCAGTAACTTTCAGGGGTTGCTGAAACTTCGCTGGGTAGTAACCTTTCCAGTCATTCAAACAGGGGAAAAATAGTAATGAAGAAGACAACTATTGATGATTCTTGCAAGCAAAGTTAATTCCTTCCTTGGCAGTCCCTTCAGATGTGAACCCAGTGGATGAGCATTTGGGAGGAATCGGCTTTTATGTTCTGTGCGAACAGATTTCCGTTTACCACAATAATCCGAAATATACCAGGCGAATGGTGCAACCGAGAATGGTGAGTGAGCGGTAACTTTTAGGCCTGGAATTATGGAGTATGTGGGCTCCAATCGCCAACCGGCTAAAAAGATTCCTGTTTTCTATGTTCTCCTGAAATCACTGCAGGCGAATACCGAAATGGTTCCTATGTAATGTCTTGGTAGAATTACTTCCATGTCGCTGTCCCTCATACTTTAGCGCCTCTAATGACTTCAAGAAAACGAATGATGGTATGGTTTTAAATTAAATGCAATGGTAGATTTCTTTCTTGTTCCTTCTCCACAATCGAGTTTGGATATGCTGCCAACAAAATATAAAATCCGAATGTAAGATTAAAAAAAAAAAAAAAAAAAAAAAATTGTTTGAGAAGGATGAGGTGAGTGCAGGTTCGTAGCCGCTTTCACAGCGCGTACCTGGAGGGAAGCGATGCTACAGTCGTGAAAAATTACCCAAATTTATGAGTGAGTCTGTCCGGTTAGGATTTCGCCAGGGCTGGACGATGAATCGCAGTGGCCTCCGCCTTAATTACCGATGTTGCCGATACCGGTTAGTGTTTTACTGGAGTCGATTCACGACTCCATTGAGGCAGGCGTGCCTCCATTCATCGCAAGCGGCTTCTTGCCCCGCAACAAGTAGCCACATGCCCTCGGCCATTGTACTACTGTCATTAGCGGAGGCTCGCCGCGCCCATGCATTAGCAGGCATTTCCAAAGAGAAGTGCTGTGTATCTGCTCACGTAAAAGGCAAAGAGGAGTCAAATACTTCGGCATAGACCTACTCAAAGATATCTATTGAATCGCAATGATCATCAACTTATTTCCTAGCGACTGTTGCAACAAATCCGAAAACGCTCCATGAAAGTAAAATTTTATTAAGTAAAACCATTTTGAAGTTTTGAAACTCCGAGGAATAAATACGCTGCATTTGCATACTTTGCTGCCGTAACGCCAGCTAAGGGTTTTAGTCAATAACTGTGCGATATTATGACTCGTAGAGACAATTTACAGTCGGCCATTGTAGCGTAAGGGCTAGCGAGCTGGTTTCAAGTTGCAAGGGTCGCCGGTTCGAGGCCGGCCGAGGGCATGGGTGGCTTTAATTAGGTATTGTGTCTGTCCTGTGTTTTCCATACTAAGAAGTATACGATAATGACTATGATATAATACACATATACTTCAAGAGACAAAAGAACACACTTGCAGCTGGCTGTATCGTCTAAAGCCATTTTTTCCCTTAAGATATCGAAACATTAGTCACCGCGCATGGTGATACAACATGATGGAAAAATTAGCTATGAACAATTGGAGATAAACTTAACTGCCACTGAAAATCGTGTAATGTTTATCAAAGACAACGAATTATTGCGTTCATCACAACTAACTTCATTGTTGCTTTCAGCGACTATAGTGATCTAATTATTGGCCATAAAACAAAGAAGTATTGAAATATGTATAATATTTTACATAACTAACCATATATTTCATCTCTCGAAACCAAATTGGGGGTTGTAGCCGGGGGGGAAAAAAAAGAGTCAGGTGCATGATAATCTCACGCTTTTGAGTTTCCCTACACACACCGTGTATTAAAAATTTCAGAAATAACGATTTCAAGTTTATAATTATTATTCAAAAATATTATTATTTTGCGAAATTATCTTTTAAATTGCTTACGTAAATCACACACAAATAAATATTAGATAATAAAATTATACAGGGTATTAGAATAATTTTTAAAACTACCAAATAAGGATTCTAATTTTTGTTAGGAAGGCCACAGAACACTGAAAAAAATAAGACGCAACTTTGCGGTGAATATCGAACATAGGAAACCAAATGTAGTATTAACATAAACAAAATATTGAGAGTAATGAACGAATGATATCTGAATTCGACCGTTCCTCTTACTTAAGAAATTTTTTTTTTTTTTTCAATGATATTACTGTTCCTGTTCTACTGAGCGCTGTCCAGGTCCTAAGAGAACATGGCATTCATTAACAAATTATATCGTTGCAGAGATGGACTGCAGATGGGCGTCTGTTCCTTTTTTCATCTGTTCTACATTCCTCATGTCACAAGCATCCGTGCAGAGATTCGCATCGTGATCTCGTGTGGTTATATTTAATGAAATTCCTTAAATACGACAATTTATTTGTATAACACAGGTGGGATTGTTCCTTCTAACATTGGAAGGCAATGGACTGGAATACTAGTTTCCGTGTCACATACTTTCGATACGATCTCTCCGCAATGACGTGCAATATCGTATCACTCACGTAACGCAAATAGCTCTCTACAGGGCTAAGAAAATTCGGACCAACTATTCGACTCCACTGTCTTGGCATTGAAATCATTATTAGGGAAGAGTAGAACACATCCTTCTTGGTAAGTAAATAGCAACCTCCGAGCTGCAACTTAACGCAGATCATGCAGAAGTGCCGTTAATTTAGTTCGTAGAATGTGTCGAAAAGAAAACCCCTAAATCAGACTGTTTGGGATAACCTATCGTATCATGGGCAACAGCTACGAAAGATTTCAGATCTTTAAGCATGATGATTTTGGTATAATGGATACTGCAAGGCGTATCTCCTTGTCAGATATTTTCTAGATAGGTAAAACCACAGATCATTTTGTTGAAGGAGCTTCAGACACAACAAGCTTCCTGCTTCATGAGCCTGGTGTTAACTAAAGAAGAAGCTAAGAGAATATTTCAATTATAACCGAATTAGAACCGAAAGTGCTAAACGGCAGAGAATCGTTTCTTGACATCAACTCTCTGTATATCGGCAGTTTAGAAGATTTTCGCGTCCAATCCAGGTAAAACGTAGATAAAAACAGAATGAATTTACATGCACAACTGATACGCTCATAAATAAACCGATGTCTAAAATAGTTGTTATCAGACTATTATAAGGAAAAAAACGTGATTCTTTCATCATCTATTCTACATCATTCATTTTAAAATGGTTCTAACAAAGTAGGACGCTTTTCCTTATCTATATGACTGTACCATATAACGACTTTGAACTTTTAAAAAAATAAAAATAATAAAAAACCCGAGAAAGGTGAGTTTTCTGTCATCCTATATTTCTTCATTACTTACCTCAATGTGTTCATTGTTTGCAGATGGGCATGCTCAGTGGAACTTTTGGAATGGAGTGAATGAGAAGATAATTATTTTATTGGCGGATGTATAGTTATATAGGATATATGACGCTTATTCACACCACATGCTTCAATCAAAGGAAATTGGAAGACGCATTTTTTACTCTGCGCAATTATAATAAATAATGTTATTATTTAGTTACTTTAATTCACCGTAATGATTCACACTTCATAATTCCACCTTGAATGAAATAATAGAGGAGAAACGTTAAATGTTAAATAAAAACTGTGTTTAATATTCCTGAATATTTTACAAAATTTACAGATTAATTTAAATATTTATGTTTCTCTCTCTGATAGCTCAGTGGTTAAGGTGTCTGACTGGTGACTGAAAAGGTCCCTGGTTCGAATGCCGATCTCCGCTGGAATTTTGAGGGCCATTGACTCTATTTTCACCTGTGGCACAGCTTGCTGTGTGATTTGAAGTACGTCAGAATGCTTCCGTTTTTCGGATTCCACGTTAAATTGTAGGTCCCCTGTACCCGAAAATCTACGTTATGGACGAATTGCGCAGCCGGTAGGAAACCCTATCACCAGGTCATTGAGTCACACGGGAGTGCTAGAACAATATTATTATTATCATCTCATGTATGATACTTGGAATAATATTGTAACGTTGTAGAGTTCAGAAGGAGAAAAACTGAAAGATAAGAGATTTTTCCTACGAGATCACACCACGAAATATGTTGAATGGGGATGTCTGATGGAAGTAATACTACCGATATATAAATATCCTGGCATAACGTTTGATAATAAACTCAACTGGGCCGGACACATTGGACAGGTGGTAGAAAAAAGTTAAAAATTCTTTCATTTACTGGAGAGGATAATGAGAGGATGTACCAGAGAAGTTAGAGAATTTTGTTGCAAAACATTGGTCAGGCCATTGATTGAACGTGGTGATGTAGTTCTGGACTCATATTATGGGTGTCAAATGCAGGAGTTGGAGGGAGTGCAAAGAAGAGCAGCTAGATTTGTTTGTGGAACTATCGCAAAACCAGTCAGTAACTGAAATTATATAGGAGCTGGATTGAGAGTCATTGGAAAATAGGAGTAGGATGAAGAGAGGGCTGAGAATCTACAAGTAAGGCTTGGAAAGATATTGGTAGAGGAACAGGGAATAGTGCATGGAAGGAAAAAGATGACCATGACCACAAGTGGCATACGAATTCATGCACAAGGGAGTGGAAACATTTTGTTTTGTGGTCAATGGTGTCAGGAAATGGAACAATTTAACAAGTGATGAGTAAGTTTCAAAACGCTGAAGGAATTAAAAATTAAAATTCTTAAATCATAAAAGTAGGTGGGGAGGATTTTAATACTCAAATTATATAAGATAATAAAAATAAAAAAGGATAAATAGATGATTGAGGAAAATGCCACCGGAGCATGTGCTCCACCGCAATTAAACTAATAATATGAACAGAAGAGTTTTGTGACAGGGTTATTTTGATGAGGTTAGAAACTAAGCCCGTCCCAACCACGTTAGTACAAGTGTAAATGCCAACGTCACAGGAAGATGATGAAAAACTAGAGAAAATGAACAAAGAAATTGAAGAACTAATCCAATATGTGAAGGGGGAGGAAAATCTAATTAACATAGGTGAATGGAATGCGATAGTGGGAGAAGGAAATGAGGGGAATACTATAGGAAGTTATGGTCTAGGAGAAGGAAATGAGCGAAGAAGCAGGTTGTTAGAGTTTTATGTAAGATATAAGCTAGTAGTGGCGAACAAACTGTTTAAGAACCATGCAAGACGGATATACCCCTGGAAACGTCCTGGCGATACAGGCAGATAACACGTAGATTATATCATGGCCAAAAAGAGATCCAGGAATCAAGTTCTAGACTGTAAAGTGTACCCAGGAGCAGACATAGACTCGGACCATAATTTGATAGTAATAAAGTGCAGGCTGAAATTTAAGCGAATAAGGAAGCAGTATAAGCAGAACAGACTAGAAGTGAATAAATCTAGTACCAGAGAAAAATTTGCAGAAATGGTAGACTTAGGTCTAAGAAGTAACTCTGAAAGGAGCTCAACCGACGACGAATGGAATGCATTAAACACCGCAATAATGAAAGCTGGTAAAGAAACATTAGGCATTAGGGAACAAGCTGCCCGAACACCTTGGATCACAGAAGTAAATTTGGAACTGATGGATTAGAGGAGAAGGTACAAAAATGCTCAGGATGAAGCAGGAAGAGAGCAATACAGGCAATTTAGAAATCAAATAAACAGGAATGTTAAAAAGGAAAAAAAAAATGGCTAGAAGAAAGTGTGAAGAAGTTGAAAAGGAAATGGTCGTAGGTAAAATAGATGTTGCATATAGAAAGATCAAACAAAATTTAGGAGAAATGAAGAAAAGAGGTATGAACATCAAAGCTGCCGATGGGAAACCTCTTTTTAGTTCAGAAGATAGAGCTAACCGATGGAAAGAATACATCGAGAAACTGTATGATGGAGACGACTTAAACAATAGCTTAATGTAAAAGGAAGGCGATGTAAACATTGAAGACTTAGGAGATCCTGTTTTGAGGAGAGAATTTAATAAAACTCTGAATGACTTGAAAGCAAATAAGGCAGTTGGAATTGAATAGATCCCTGCAGAACTACTTAAATCCCTAGGAGTAGAAGGAATTGAAAGATTATTCAGGCTGATATCAAAAAGTTCCGAAACAGGAGAAATTCCAACTGATTTTTTCAAAAAATATCGTCTTCACACTTCCGAAGAAAGCACAAGCCGACAAATGTGAGAATTATCGCACCATTATTTAACATCACATGCTTCAAAATTACCGACCAGAATAATATACAGAAGAATGGAAAGAATAGTAGAAGACATAGTAGGTGAAGAACAGTTTGGGTTTAGGAAAAATCGTGGTACAAGGAAAGCAATTCTGGCTTTAAGATTAGTACTTGAAGGGTGGATCAAGAAAAACAATCACACTTTTATGGCATTTGTTGATTTAGAAAAAGCTTTTGATAATGTTAGGTAGGACAAGATGTTCAAAATTTTAAAGAAGTCAGGTCTAATGTATCGAGATAGAAGAATACTTGATAAACTATATAAGAATCAAGGGGCTGTAATAAAAGTAGAGAATCATGAGAGACAAGCATCAGTTAAAAAGGGTGTGAGACAAGGTTGTAGTCTATCCCCGTTAATATTTAACTTATATGTAGAGGAAGCAATAAAGAAAGTGAAAGAAAAATTTCCACGTGGCATAAGTGTTCAGGGAGAAAAAATCAGTATGCTACGGTTTGCTGATGACATTGTCTTGTTAACAGAAAGGGCTGAGGACATTGAGAAATTACTGAAAGGCATGAACAAAATACTGAAGGAAGGTTTTGGACTGAATATAAATCAAAGCAAGAGTAAAGTGATGAAATGTAGCAGAAATGATACCAATACTAGTAGATTAAATATAAAAATAGGATCGGATGCAAAAAAAAAAAAAAAAAAAAAAAAAAACAACTTTTTATAACTCTTTGTGTGGAGCACAGCACCTTACGGTAGCGAAACATGGACTTTAGGAATACCGGAAAGAAGGAAAATTGGAGCATTTGAAATATAGTGTTACAGAAGAATTCTGAAAATTAAGTGGACAGACAAAGTAAGAAATGAACGAGTTTTGGAAATGAGCATTGAGGAAAGAAGTTTGTGGAATAAGCTTACAGAAGAAGAGACAGGCTGGTTGGTCATATTTTGAGACATGCAGGATTAGTTCATTTGCTGGTGGAGGGAATAGACGAAGGTAAGAAGGTATAGGAAGTCAGAGATTAGAATATATGAAGCAGATAATTGAGGATGTGGTTTTTAAGATAATGCAGGAGAAATTTTAATAATGGTGGCTAAAAATACTTATTTACTCTAATTAAGAAAATATTAACCTATTTAGATATTCAAAACCAAATTTTTTACTCTTTCTGACTAGGAGAAGGCTTTAGCAGCAGCATTTTTTTCACTAGAATGGTATAGAAAAATTGATTGCCAGCTGTGATTCAGAACCCGTTCTCGAGAATAGCACACTCGGATTTTTCTTCTGTTTGCCAGTTAAGAGAAATGTTCCTTTAAACAATAAATTAAAAATTAATCGATTATGTAAGATATGATTTTCTTACTGGTTGCCAACGATTTAAGAGAAATGTTTTCTAAATACGTAATTAAATATTAATTGATTCCGTGAAAAACCTATTTGTTGTTTCCTAATAGTTGCACGGATAACGACTGTCGTGGTTGCAGGAGATTTAATTAACTTGTTTATCTCAGATGCTAAAGAACTCCTCCTAACGATCTGGTGTTCTGATTAATAAGTGGTACGGTATATGAAGAATAAATACATACTAACTAAAATGTATCAGCAAAGAGAGTTACTGTTTATATTACGATATAATATTAACAATGCATTCTGAATACTGTGTGAGGTGTGGAGATGACAGTTATATAATTACGTTTGAGAGAATACCAAAGAATAAGTAAAATAAACAAGTTTTCAAGTCTAAAGATCAGAATAGAGCGGTACTTTCTAATTGCCGGAATTTCAATGTCATGAATTCACTTTTTTTTTTTTTTAATGGCCAACTGGAAATTTATTGAATATTAATCTGGATAGTCAGTTGACCATTTTTTTTTAAAATAAAATTAGGAACAATTACAATGCATATTTTCGAAATTGTTTTTAATTGTTATTTAAAGAACCACCCATTTTTCTGTCGAATAAATAGGTATAGTACTATATAAGAACGAAGTCTTTCTCGCCGTTGAGGATGTATAAACTGCTCTCGGGTGACTAGCCGAGTCAAGAGTGCGTTGTGACACGATATTTCTGCGACTAGATTCATTGCCGCCATCTTCTGTAACTTGACGAAGAATTTCCTCCCCGTAGAGGTACGATATATAAGAACGAAGTCTTTCTCGGCGTTGAGAATGTATAAACTGCTCTCGGGTGACTAGCCGAGTCAAGAGTGCGGCAATGAATCTAGTCGCCGAAAAATCGTGTGACAACGCACTCTTGACTCGGCTAGTCACCCGAGAGCAGTTTATACAGGTATAGTACTGTCTTATTTATTTAGCAGCAAGGCTTGTAGCAAATCAAAATTTAAAATATATTATGTATATACATAAACTGAATCCTCGGCGAAAGCAGTCTCCGTGTTGCTTTGATGATGTGGATAACTTTTTTCTCCAGTTATTGAATCGTCATAAAATTGGAAAGCACATCATTTTAAATATTGTAAGAATTCTAACAAACCATTTTTGTTTATTTTTTTAATGGTTCAAGTCTGAAGGTTAATTATTATCTTTTGAACTCAATCGTGGGAAAAGTAGTTCGTATGTATTTGTTTTGTTTCGTGTAATGAGTTTACTATCCGCTCTGTCAGTTGCATTCGTTTATTAGGTGTTTTCTCTCAGCCTGTGTTGTCCAAATATGGCAATGAATGTTATTTCTTTTTTAGACAAAATGATTGTTATTTATTGTTTTATAACATGAATATTTTGGAGTATGTATCAAAATTAGTTTGTTAATGCAGTATGTGGTATTCTGCAAATATTAATTCGTTGGTGATTTCTTTCTCTTAGATTTTTTGCATGTTTGAAATTTTCCAGAAGTTCAGTTTTTCTACAGTGCTTTTCATTCACGTATTGGAGATTTATAATATTAAGTGGCATACACATTCGTATTATTGTTCCACTGTAATAAATTGTCTATTTCGAATATTTTGCTGAATACATGGTTTATTTTTCTTTTAAGATAGTTTTAATTTTTTGTTTGCCTTTATTGATTTATGCGTGTGGTGTGAATTATAATACTTTCTTAGTGAGATTGTTTCAGTTCGTCTTTTGCGGTTTAGATACCGTATAGTGTGTTGCTTTTCGAGTTTCCGTAATTCTTTCTTCAGCTCGTCTACTTTCTTTCCATACATTTTTTTTTTGATGGCTTTATGAATGATTTTTTTTAGTTGTAACACATAAATTTTTGTTATTTAGTGTTGTTTAATCAGTGGGTTGAGAAAATATCTTACGAAAGCTGATTTTTGTTTAATGACTGCTGAACTAGAAACTCTGCATGCCTGTGGTGACAGATTTCCTATATATTTTTAAAAAGTGTTTGTTGCATTTTATTATGGGTATTTCGAGGAAGTTAAGTTTACAGTTAATTAAATTTGAGATTCACTCTAATGATTCCCATGACAGTTTCAAAAAAATTTTTTTAATAAGATTTCGCTAACTATAAGTCAATAATTTCATGTCCATCCCTTACTCAGTAAGATACAGCCCTCTTTGTACAGATTGCGGTTAAAAATCTGAAGAAGATCTAATTTACTGCACCCAAAACAAATCCGTGGAAAATATTTTAATAAGTGAAACTTTTTGCGTATCCCTTAGCTGGAATTTAAAAGTTAACCAATGATTTTTCACGACATTTTTATTTACTTGTGTATTTAGCGAAAAATGAGCTCATAAGATCGTTATCACCAAGTCTCGTCCTCAAATCCCAAACCATATGAGTAAAAAAGCTTAAATAATTCAGTTCGATGTCACTTAACGACGTTCCACGAAAATTGTTTTGTGAAAGGTGTGAAGATTCTTTATTTTAAGGTTCATAAAATAAGACTTCAGAAAATGTAACTGAAATTAGTTGGTTAGTGTATTTTCTCGCTGTACGCGTTTCATTTTCTTACCTTGAGCGTCTCCGGCTGTTTATCTCTCTTTCGCATCTGTTCTGCCTCAGTGTCAGTGTTTGCTGTGCCATGATGTTCTGATTCGGAAAACCACTGAAGCATTTTTTTTTTCTTAATTCTTCATGATACTATGCTGCATTTAATTTTTTAGTATTTCCAATAGGTTTGGTTGATACTTGCCTGTCGGAGCTGTATGAAAACATTTCACTCAATTTGCAAATTTCGTTATTTGGACGAATTTTGTTTCTGTTTTCATTCTAATGTCACTGAGCAACACACAAATATCACTAAGACTTCTTTTTAAGAATTACCTTTGTTTTCGTAAGTTCAGCGCAAAAATTTACTAAACTAGATATCAGTAGACTTCAGCAATAAGCACCAACAACATATCCATGTATCAAGTTATTTTTATGTCTTTAAAACATACGTGTTTTTTTTTTATGTAAATTGAAACTGCGGCAGTTTGTCCCAAAATTTGAATTCTGCTGTAAGTAGGTATCGAATGAAAATTGAAACTAAAGTTTGCTTCTTAAGATAATGAAGTCTTACGCAGGAAGCAAAGAATGTGATAAATATTTTTCAGTATTCATATCACCTATTTATTCTTAGTTCTGTAATTTAGAAGAATATTGATGGTGTCGACAGATGTAGTATTTCATTGTGACTTTCTTTTTCTGCATACTAACGTAATTCATTCACCTACTAATATACCCCCTTCACGTAAACATTCAAATAAGAAGAGTATGTTTTATTTTTGTGTGTGAATTGATGTAAATTTTCTGACATTTCAGCGAAAACTAACTCTCTAATTCATTTAAAATAGATTAATAGATTTAAAACTAATGCGTTAACTTCGTATATTATCAATTTATGCAGTGAAAATTTTACTGTTACATGCCATGAGTTGCATTAACTTTATCACATTTTTTTTTTAAATTTAATAATTCATTTTGAAACTACGGATTTCCAAATCCAGAAAAGGAGAAGGAATCATACTTCTTTCAAACTGTATGGGATTGGAACTAAAAATTTACAAGATGATTTAACATAGTGAAAGGAAAGGAAGGGAGAAATGAGTATTTTAATTTAATTCATATTACAATGTAACTTTTATATTCAAAACAGTACAGATAGAAATTACTCAAAGTCACCTTGAAGATTCTTGAAGTTTTTGTTGCCGAAGTACAAACGCTACTCGTTTTCTGAAACACACAAAAGAAAAATTAGTCTACATTACAGTAGCTGCGGCCAGTAAATTTGCTTACGTAGTGTTGTTGTGGTTATTGTGGTTGTGATTGTTGTGGTGGTTGTGATGAATATGGTTGTAATGGTTGTTGTTGTTGTGATGGATGTTGTTGTTTTTGACAGGTCTACTATGGAAGTTACCCGCATGGACAATATGATCTCGTTTGCAGGTAACACTTAGCAACGAATGTCGCAAATGCAGTGAGAAACCCACTAGTGCTATGACTTCCAACATGCACTGAGTTTAATAGCATCAGTTTCAGTTTTGAATAATACGATGCCGTTGGCACGAATATCGGTCAGCATTTCGACTGCAAGAACATACTTGCCTTCAAAAGGAAACTAATATGTGGATATTTTAATCACTTTGTACGACACATCAAAATGAAACATTCCCTATTTTACTCGTTCAACCATTGGCTGTACATAATTGGAAACATCATTCAAATTTGACTAGCATTTTTTTTGCGTAAATGTCGCGTTCAACGAAACAGGCAGCAATAATTTTATTTATTCATCATTTTCTCGACGACGCATGTAGATAAAATATGCCTCATTTTAATCTTGGAATCATGGGCTGCACATTGATCAAAATTCTTTTAGCTGTTTTTGCGTGAATCGCACTCGAAGAAACAAAACTTGTTTCTCGCAGTCGATAACTTTACAATTAATTATATAATAAGTCTAATGCACAATGTATAACATTATTAAATTAAATATCTTCGGGATAGGTTGTTCAGTACATAAGATTGTAGGATTATACTGACTCAGGTGGAGGTAGTATCAAGAGTATGAGGTTTAAATCTTCGTCCTAATCCTGCCAACCTGACTGCGATTATCTGTAGTTTCCCGCGGTCCCTCCACTCGTATGCCGCGATGGTTCCTTCCAAAGACCACTGTCGAATTCCTTCCCACTCCCTACAAAATTCCTAGGCACCTGAGGGAATGAAACGTATTTTTTGTTTGTGGATATTCTAGTGTAATTTTCATGGTCCACCCGGATATGGTTCACGTCACATTAAAGCTTGATTTTAGTACTAATTGACCAACTAATACCTTAAATACGCATTAGTTAGATTCCTAACGTGATTGTTGGAATAATTACGTATAATTCTTTAGGTTAAAATAAAATATTTTCGAATTTTTTTATTTTACGCTTGAGATACTATAGCGTTTATATTAAATGGTGAAAAATTCTCATATTTGACATGGCCACAACAAAAACACGTCTTCACAGCGATTTTAAAAACTTGCAGTTATTTTGGTGGCACCAGAGATCAATTCTTATTCAGGAAAGACTATCTATGAATATATATTGAGAAAACTTTCTGCATTAGTTATTCACCATTTTATGGTTAAAAGCAACAAAATGATATGACAATTTATAATAGCGTCACAGGATAGGGAAAATAAAGTTTATATAAGATAGTGAAATTGTGTTGAGAATCGACAAGAAAAACATTTGCTTCAATTATCACAGTGGTCATCGACCTGCAAACGAAAACATGTCAGCACTCTTGTGGAAAAGGTAAGATTGCTCCATTAAAAAAGGCATTCACCATCCACTAATTTAAAGGTGAGAGAAATAAAAAAATGCATACGTTAATGTTGCGTGTTATATTTAATACACAGAAAGAACTTTTTAAAACTCTACGTGTGATGTACAGCACTTTATGGTAGCGAAGCATGGACTTTAGAAATACCAGAGAAAATGAAAATTGACGTATTTGAAATTTGTTTCTGAAGGAAGATGCTCAAAATTAAGTGGACAGATAAAGTACGAATGAACGTGTTTTGGAAATGATAAGTGAGAAAAGAAGCTTATGGAAGTGTCTTAAAGAAAGAAGAGACAGGATGCGATTAAACCAGTCGAGAGACTAGCCATCCTGATTTTCAGCTGATAATCACGGTCTGCTTTTACGATATATTGTGTATAGATTAAGCACCACGACCTGAAAGGCAATAGATCTGAAAATATAGTTTTATAAAACTTTTTACTATTATTGTAATGTTATATTTACCCATTTATTTTATCTAACTAACCAGTGAGTCATTCTCGTCTTATGGCTTGCAGCTGTTTATAGATGATTGTTAGAGACAAAAACGCATATAAATCATACTGAAATACACAATGTTTAGTGCCCCTCTGAATGTGGTAATTTTGACGTGAGGTGTTTTTCTGGACCCCCCCCCCTTTCTGGTGAGTCTTCGTGAGATCTAGTCCGCGAGACCTACCCCTCTCCCCCCCCCCCCCTTACAAATCGCCCTCCCAAGTTTTTGAGACTTTTTTTATGTCTCACCCTTCCAAAGTAGGGTTACACTCCTACTTTTTCACGAAATACCCCCTAAAATCCAAAACCTCTCGTGAGTTTTCGGTTGACCCCCTCCCCCTTGGTGAGATTTCACCCGACCCCCCCACCCTTTTCTATTACACCTGACGTAATTTATGGAAGCCCCCTTACGTGATTCGGGCCCAGGAGAGCTACAAACTTGAATACCAAGGAGAGACAAGCCTCCGTTTGGCATATCTTCTCATGATTTTGCTTGCTACTTCTACGTGAGTTCACACGAATAGTTTTTTTTTTTTTTTTTTTTTTTTTTTTTTTTTTTTTTTTTTTTTTTAGGAGTTTATGCATTGTCGACATGGAAGTCAATACTGGCTGGAGAGGATTGTTGACAAGGAACGGGAAGTAATTTGGCCATGTTATTTGAAGGAAACATCTCGGCATTCGCCTGGAGTGATATCGGTAACCCATGGAAAATTGAAATCTGCATGTCCGAAGGGGGTTTGAACTTACGTCCACCCGAATGCCAGACCCAGAGTTACCGCTCACCCACCGGGCTTGGTATTAATAGGTTGTTTATGAAAATATTTTAACAATGTTTACCACGACACCGGCTGATAAAGTCTAGTGGCTCCGCCTAATTTCATCCCAAAGGGAACATTTGTAACGTTGAGTGAAAATCTTCATCACATGTGGAACACGTTTTTACCCTTGCCAGCAAAATTTTCTTGTTGTAACATGATAGGCTCAAATCTCTTCCATTTGGTATATGCAGTGAATGTTGTGTGTGTGTTTTTTTTTAATGTATTATTATATTTGTAGACATGGCTGTTCGTTGTAACAAAGTTAAATCCTATTAAAGCGATGCCAGAAGACCTTTATTTATTCCAAGCAATAAACAATAAAGATTATTCGAAACAGTATCAGAAATTATTGTTGTTTACGCAAAAAATATTTCAAAGAGCATCACGCTTTACAAATATAACCCATAATTTAAATTTTGCATAATATTCCTAGTGTTTCCTCGCTTTAAGCTGTCCAGTTTCCCTTTATAGCGGGGAAACGGCACCTTTAAATTCTTGTGTTATTCGTCCGTCCGAATGTCGCTGCAGCATTTCCATCGTTCGTGATGAAATATCACAGAAAAATACGTTTCACTGACCGCAAAGATAATCGGTAAATGAATACTAAAAAATCGAGGTTTTCTTTCATATACTTGTAAGAGAGAAAAGATTTTTTTTTCGGTGTACACTATCAAGAGTGGTATAATTGAATAAATATTGAAAAATTAAAGAAATGTTTTAGGATGATTTTCTATTCAAGGCGAATTTCTCAGATACCGGCTGCCAAATTCGTTAACCATGTGTGTTATTTCTAATTTTTCAATCATATAGCCGAAAACACTTTCAATAGAAATTATTTTCCATAAAATACTTCGATATGCTTTCTAAATCGTCACGATAGTCTATTATTACCATTAAACTTTGCGGCTATTAAATCAACCTTGAGTCTAAGCAGTAATTTATTTATTCAAATAAGATTAATCAACGCATGCATTTCAGATTTTATAACGAAAGGGAACTATAGCTGAAGAGAACAAAACAGAAAGAAAGCAGAGGGGTTAGAAGTTACACCACACATAAGCCTCGTACCACCACTTACGTAGTTCCTGTAACAGGTGGCTGAGTAATAATTCAAGTAGCTCAAAACATTTGTTGGGCATACTGTATGAATTTGTTGAAATAACATATCTATTCAACAAAAGATGAGACATTGTAGTTACTTCTATGTTATTCGAACCAATAACGCTCAGGAAGACGCCAGTATAAACGCTGCTATCTAGGGGAATGTCAACGAACATGCTCAAATAGTTAACGCCGGCCGCTTAGCCTGAACCGAGTGTGCAGATCTAACATTAGTTTCCTGTACAAGGTAAGCTGTATGCCGACACCAGTCAGTGCTACTGCGTATTATTACTGCCAACAGCTTAACTGCATTAAAAGTTCCAAGTCCTTTATAACGACGTGTAATAGGAGACGTAATGTGTCAATGACAGGGTAGAGAATGAGTGCAGGTAAAGTGCATTGTATGATGTGAGAATGCAAGAAGTGGGAGGGTTAAAAGTGGCGTCATATTTCTCAGTCCCACAGTTGAATCGTAAGAGACTGGTGACCCATATCTTCACTTCACCCGCTGTTAAGGAATATGTTTGGGATTTAACCCACAGTCTTGTAATTAGTAATCGTATACCACCTCCCCAGGAATTTAACCCACGTCCTCCCGAATGTTAGGTAGGAAGGCAAATCTTCCCTCCTCGTAACTCGGTCACGTCACAGTTAAGTTCAAAGCGTGACTAAGTCGCAGCAATAGAAACTAACTGTGAGTGAAATTAGTGAATAAAAGTAATGTTTGTATAGACGGACTGTGTACGAGAGAGATTCGTAGCAGATAGTTGAAACGTTGTTACAAAGTAATATTCACGTGATGCGGTATGGCACAAAAGCCGTGAATTATTAACTCACTGAGATTAATGTTTTTCTATGGAAGAAGTCTGTAATTAATAATGCAGAAACTCATAATTTGTATGTTTTAAGAGCATTTGTTAAAATAATCTTATAATCGAGAGATTTGGTCACTTTACATTAACAGCTGTAATCTCATAAAACTTACAGAAATGCTTAACATCTGTTGTGTGTTCAGTTTGGGTAGCCTATATCAAACCAAACAAAGACTTCTGGGCAAGTTTGGTATTAATAAAACAGTAGGTACTGTTAGACTGAAATTACCCTAAACTTATCACGATACCGTGGTGTTGTGGTTAATTGTTTGCTGTTTTGATATAATTTTCATTTTTTTAAAGGAATCTTCAGAGATTAGAAATGATTGCAATAATAGTTGATTAAATATGGCAAAGTATCATATACAGTAGGTGAATTGAATTCTCTTACTTTGGAAGTGAATCTACAACTTATGGCCGAAGCAGGAATGATAATAAGAGCAGCATAGCAATAGCAAAAAGAGAGTACTTGCAGAAATGAAATCTTTCGATCTAGGAATAAGAAAGAAATTTTTCTAATTTTATGTGTGGAGCACAGCACTTTATGGTAGCGAAGCATTGATCTCAGAAACACCAGAAAGAAGAAAAATTGGAGTATTTGAAATGTTGTGCTATAAAGGGATACTGATACCTAAATGGGCAGATAAAGTAGGAAATGAACGTGATTTGGAAATTTGTGGGTGGGGCATGAAGTTGTTGGGAGAATCTTACAGAAAGAAGAGACAGAATGGTGGGTCATATTTTAAGACGTGCGGATACTGTTAGTGGACGAAACAGTCAAATGTAAACACTGTAGAGGAAGACTTCAGAATATATGATAGGAGGAGATGTATTACATAAAAATCGGTCGAAAGACTGATGACAGCAAAAGAAAAAAGTGTATGTCAATTAGTATGATCACGGTAAGCGCATCGAAGATTTTTCTAGATATGAACTTGTTGGCAGTTACATTTCTCTGAACTTCGGGAGGATACATTTCGTTTTTACTATCAACCTAAACCTGTCCAGCATTAGATTCCACTGATTGCCTGCATGTTTCCATCTGTTAGTGTCTGAACGTGACAGTTAGTATTTACTGTAAATTTAAAAAAATCAAGCCAAGCGATTCGACCACGAGGCAATGTGCCGGGTTGTGAGACATTGACAAGCACACGCTGTCTTTTGGGTTAAGTGAGTGGTGTGTTCCGCAGAGGCAGGCAGGCGAGACGAGGTGAGGAATGCGCCCGTCACACGCGCCGTATCCAGCTGCCTTGTAATTACACAGACCAGGCGGCTTCCATTTGTCTCCCCGACGCTGCTCAGATTAACATCGTTTCCGCTCAAATGTCTCGTTAGCAGCACACAGAAAAACGAACAAACCTGTGTAGCCTCACACGGAAGGTGTTATTAAAAACTCGCCCGAAACTACCGTATCAAGACGGCTTTCAGAACCGCCGCCGGCTGAAATTAGTGTGTATTTAATTTTCATCTTAACGCCCCGCTCCACGCCACGTATCATTTCCGTCGGCCTTTTTTCTTTTAGTCTGCAGGTAGGTGTCAGTTGATATGAAGGTAGGTGAGAGGAAGATTGAAGAGGCTGGCGGCTCACCGCAAGTCTCCTGACGTTGCTAACTGCACAGAAATCAACCTTACCGCTTCATCCAGTCAGTGTACTATTAGAAATCCGATACAGGTACCTGCCACCAACAGAATAATTCAGACTGACATTAAATGGTATTTGTAAATTTGTTGTCACATAATGAGTACACTACACATTCGAATAAGGTATTCCCTTTTAAAAGAACTTCACAGCTCGAATTAAAGAAGACTGATAAACTTCCTGCACTTCCAGGTACTCAATGATATAGCAAGTAGAACAATACTGAAATCTACAATGTACATACATTTTTTTATGTTTCTGTCTTTATGCTTCATTGAGGTTATTGGAAGCGAAAAAGGACTGGAGGCAAAGAACGGGAAGGAATTCGGCCATCCTTTTCTGGGAATCATCCCGACATTCGCTTGCAGTGATATGGGAAACCATGGAAAACCCAGATCTGAATAGCCGGGTGGGTATTCCAACCCTCGTCCTCTTGGATGCGAGGCCAGAAGTTACCGCTCATCCACCACGCTCGGTACAGTACATACAGCTAAAAATAAAATAATACACTTCACATTAATTAGTAGTGATGAAACAAAGATAATCAAAATAAACGCATCAAAGCGATACCATGAGGACCCAACGTTATTTGCGACGGCTTTCAGCTGGTAACGTGGATTTATCTTACAAAAGTGAGAAATGAACATGAATGATGAGCCAAATTACTTTTCCAAACCGAAATATTAGAGTAATGTGGGAAGGCAAACGACACAGAATGTCGTACATAAATGCCACACAAGGCTGAACGGAATAATGATTTTGAGAATTTCCCCCCTTTTCATGCTTAAGCAATTCATTTCACCAGTTTCACTCTTAAGTACGTTACACTGTGCAGTGTAAGTCCATAATGCTTTCATGTATTTTTTAGTCATATTCAGTTGCCTGTCTGCATTTCTTCGTGACGAAATGCGTCAATATAAGACAATACTCAGTCTCTTGCTCAATTGCTCCTTCCTTATATTCCATTTCAGCAGATGGCTCTGCAACTGTACCTAGTCATTTTGTTATAACGCCGAGTGAGGTTTTGTAATGAAGCCCTGCTAATGCCCCCTACAAAACAGTCATATCTCATCACCTTTTTCCAGTTCTTACTAACAGGTGCAAGGTACGAATCCATATTCGAGAGCAAAAACAATTGTTTTGCTCCTTTATACTTCATTACATGGGCGATGAATTTCAGTTGTAAAATTCCGACGGATTTTTGGTTTTTCAACGGACTGAGCTCATTTTGATCATTTTCATCATAGCATGAAGAATCTAAATATAAAGATAATAAGCCAATATCTATGAAACCTTTCTGAATAATTTCATATCGATTTCGTTATAGATCTGATTAAGTTTTAGATTTCATATCTCATAAGTAACTTAAATCACTTAATTGCAAGTTTCTTGATCACAGCAAGTTTCCTACTTAACTGAGTAAAACATTAATATAACACGTGCACATGATAATTAAACATTTCTTGTCAGTTATGAGTTTACGGCTGGTTGATAGTGGCACCAATGTAGTAGTGGTAGAACTTTTGACAAGGATCGGGAAGGAAATCACTCACAGCTTTATAAAGAATCACCCTGGCATTCATCTCGAGTAATTTTCAAAAACCATGAAAAACAGACAAATCTGCACGACAAAAGCAGGGCTTGAAACCGCGTTCTTCTGAATGGCCCATAAATTGCCAGTCAGCAACTAGGTTCGGTGTGTAAACAGTACCTGGGATCATACTGCCAAATATGATATTTAACATCATTTTTAAGGTTACTAATATATTTAGCTGCCTACATTCCACAAAATTAGGAAAACACTTCAGTTATTTAGTAGTTCTATATACGTATACCAGAAATGGTTTGATGCAGATGACAACTATTCTTTTCTATTAGTTATATTGTATTTTAATCATGTTCCTGTAGCATATTACCAATTTATCAGTCTTGGGTGAAGGAAAATTCAATAATAGTGCAATGTCGGTGATAAGTTTAATTTTTTCGGGATGGTAATTCAAGTACAATGTAGTTCAATAAAATGAAACATGATTTGTATACCAAAAGACTACAAGTAAGTAAGTGAAACACAAAACACTGGTTGAACACAAAGCTGAAATGAAAAATTTCCCAACTGGAACGCATTAAGCAAATAAAATCTGTAAGTGAAGCGTAAATAGTTATGGATAGAAAATAATGAAAGATATGATACCGAGCGTGGTGGGTGAACGGTTAACGTTCTGTACTCGCCTACGGGAGGACGTCGCGTCGGTTCGAATCCCCGTCCGGGCATCCAGATTTGGGTTTTCCATGGTTTCCCCAAATCACTCCAGGCGAATGCCGCGATGCTTCCTTTAAAAAGTCCATGGCCGAATTCCTTCCCGTCCCTTGTACAAAGTCCCATCCCGCCTTTATTGACCTTAGCAGTCGACGAGGCGTAAAGCCATTTAAAAAAAAAATGAAGAAACGTAGGAATCCACAGTTAAAACGTGTTTTAGGGTACCGAAGATGATTGCATAAATCGAAACGCGTTTACCAAAACCAAGTTTATTCTAGGTTCACTAGACGAATATATCTACCAGAAAAAAATTACAAGAAAAATAAAAACTACAACATTTTAGTTACTCGTTAGTAAGTAAACCTCACCGCTGACACCTACTTATTAGCAGGGCGAGATATTTTGGAGCTTCTAAAATTTTAAATCACCAAATAAATCCAACTAGGCATCTTTGCCAGCGGTGTAACGCGTTATTACTTACTGTTAGAAATACTTAATAATCGACTAGCATTTTAAAACGGCCATGCTTCTTTTCTCTAAATTTGTATTGAATTCAACGTACCACCTTCTGCCTGCATCAAAAGAAGTTTGATTTCCTCCCGTCCCGTCAGGACTGGAAGACAGACGGCGCGTCCAGACGAACGCAAAGTGGTTCGGCGCCAGAGAGCTGTCCAGCCTCCTAATTGGCGACTGGGCTCACCTCAAACAGGGGACACTCTCGACCCTTCTCGGAAACTGCAGCATACAAACAAGGGTGAAAGGCTGCATGTAATTTCCACACCATTTGCAGGGACGCAAAACTTATCTAGGAGATTCCGAGAGGAGGTTCCAAACTGAGTACAGACAAAGAGATGATTTAGTGTCTGAAGACAGAACATTCGCAAGGAATTCACATCTCACAGAGGGGCAGTAGCGGATTTTTGACGCATAGAGTACCTACCTGATCGTAATATAATAGCAAATAGTTAACTTACAAACATCAAGGAATAAAGAAGTTGTAACTCTCATCACTTGACTAATTTTACAATTACACCTGTAAATGATTGACTTTAAATTTATCTTGTATACATCGCTGCAACTTTCTTAGGCCGATGTACTATACAGAATAAAAACAGTAGGCATATGCACAAATTTTTCTCTTCTTTTCAATTTCGGCCATATAAGGGCGACGAAAAGTAATGCTGTGCACTTTTCTTGACCTTCCAATAGCTCTTCATCCTTTCACCTTTCTGTGTCCTCCTTTCTTGGGTCCATATGTTATTAGTTACATTTCCTCTTCCCCTTCTGATGGAAACCATTGAAATTTCTGACAATCTTCTTAAATTTGCTCTGTCCTGAATTATATCTTTCTTTACTGCTTGAATGCACTGGTTGTCATTCTTACTCTTGTAAACTTGGTTGTTTTTTTTTTTTTTTTTTTTTTTTTTTAAAAAGTTAGCTGATATACATTCTCATTATACTGTATGACAAAAAAACTGATTCTCCTCTTTCTGATCGAGGCTGACTTCATTTCATTTCCTTTTTCCTTGTATAGATCTTTGTAAACTCTCCTATTTCGGTTTTAAATGGTATCCAAATTTTCAGCAAATTTTGTTGAAACAAAGAAACTAAAATAAACCAGTTCTTATAAGTTAATCAATTTTTTTGGTTGTTTGATCAACTATCTATTTTTCAGAGTAGTTGCAGGATTAACTTCGATTGTAATAACAATTCAACTTATTCAGTTTTATTTTTCAAACGTAAGTGCTCTCTTTTGAACGAAATCGCTTAAAATGTCTGTGGATATCATGATAAGAACAAATTCATTAATAATCATGTTGAACGAACTGAAAGGTCGTAAGAGAAACTCTGCTGCAACAACCTGCATGTGTCACAGTAACACAAATGCTTCGTAAGAGAAGTGCGAAACATTTCTGCCACCAATGGGTATACGGAAACTTAATGTCGTTAAAACTCGAAATAACAATCTTTCAAAAACTTTCAGGAACGGGTTGGGGAGCACATGCCGCAGCTCTCAGAACATCAGCTCTTGCTCTGCTATACTCAACTGCTGAATACTGCAGCCCAGTATGGCTAAATAGCAGTCACACAAAAAAGATCGACATTCAACTAAATGACACAATGAGAACAATATCTGGAACTATAAAATCTACACCTACAGATGGGCTGCCTGTACTCTCTAACATCGCCCCACCAAGTCTCCGAGGAGTGGAGCGATTTATTTTGGGAGAATGAATACCACAATTTCTCCGACATATTTTTATTTGTGGTATATAATTGTCAATTTCTGGGGAAATCTTATGCCAATACCGTTTTATACACAACGTTTTTGGTTTTGCTATTATATATAGCCTTTGGCGTTTGGAAACCCATGAGCTAGCTACGAATAAATGCCCATGGGAAAAAAACACTTTTCTAAGTTTACACCCCCTGGTATTTTCAGTGTCTGTCACTGGACTTTATTGATAATCATCGCAAAGGATAATTTTAATGAGAATTTTAGTCTTTTAACTAAAATGGTAGCTTGTCGGAATTGTTAGTATCACCATTTGCCATACTAGTCATAATCATAGCTTTTATTACCTTGGCCCCGACTGTGTTATTTGTACGCGTGTGCTATTGTACATTCGCGGTTTTTTTTTTTTTTTTTAATAAGTGAAACTACTTTGGTCACTATATGGAGAAATTTGCTATCATTACGCGTTCAGAGCGCATGCACCGCAACGTTCTGCGCATGCGTACAACGTTGATGATCACGTGACGACGCTAGACAAGGTATTCACATTCAGAGTACTCGCCATTATAAAATCTTGTGACATGCACCAGTATTATATTGCTATTTTGTTTATTAGCTGCTTTTTGTTTACTTATATTCTATCAGTGTTGACGATTTCATCTTATTCACTGATTACTGTTGCTGTAAAAACTTTCATGTTAATGCAGAAATATTAGCATTCGTCTTTGAATCAGAGGGAATGTGTTATTTAAGCTTTTAAAAATTATTTAAATTATCAGCTAGAAATCTGTGTTTAACATGTCATTTTTGACAAGCTTATAAGGTAGTTATTAACGAAATTTTTGCATATTGATAGGTGCGCCAGAAAACCTGCGTTCCGCCCTCATTTCTGTCGGGCTTAGCAGCTAGTTGCTAAACTGACTGTAAGAACGGTTTTCAGATCATTTTGTCCAAGATGTTAGAGAGTAGTTTACATCACGATAATCGTGCTCATGAAAGCAACTTATTAATTACTAATAATAGTGTAATTCCTCGTTCTTGGTACTTTAAAAAGAATATTCTAGTCCAGGTTCCATTTTAACTTAACCACAACGCTAATATTGTCGCTACAAAATCAAACGATGCAGACATACCTAAAACCACATAAAATTCATCGCAGACTACATTTCGTAAAATCAAGACATTTTTTGCTTCAGTATTCTTATTTCCCATAGCATAAATTTTCACTATTAATTTCATCATATACCTTCAGTGTGAACTGTGACTGGACTAAACTAAAACTAGTGCAATAATACATTCACTACCCAGATTTTCTCCGATATAAAGGTTCTAAATACAAAATACTAACTAAGGCTAGACACAATATAATCTAGTGAAGAGTGCTTTAACCTTTCAATAATTTTCATTTGTTTACTAGAATAACTTGAACAAAGTTCCTATTCACTGTACAAATGCAATACTGTATTCTCGTTCGTTCACTCAACTGGGAACGAAGTATAAAAGAAAAAAATACCCTGCTTCACTTGTTGCTCGTGTACAAAGTTATACACACACCAGTTCATCTCTGGGTAATATGGGCATCAGATGCCCCTCTGCCCAAAACGAAGAGGATTGCTAAAAGGAACGTGAAGCAGTTCGATCATGGCTTTTTATTAAGGACGTAAACTATAAAATGACCAGATTTGCATATCAATCATAACTTAAATTGGGAGATACATGTCTCTGACTTACTGAAGCGATTATGTTCAGACGCATTTGCATTTTGGACAATTTCATCCACAGTAGAACGGTTGATAATATATCGATATTATTTTTTGAAAGTATCTATATTTATGAGTGATATTTGTTAGACGATATATCGATACTGAAATCTGGATTTCGGCGTCGACATCTTTAGTATTAAATTATAATTTTCTGTTTTCCTCTCATATAGCGTCAATTATTTTTTGGGTAATACAAAACGTTTTACTGTATTGCAAGCACAAATAATCAGTACAATTTTAAGACAAAGCGACCAATTTTTAAAGCTGGTTGAACAAATAAACTCTATTGCAACATGTTTGAAACACGCAATTAGTGCTTCTGATCTACGATCTGAATAATAAGTGGATGAAAAAAAAGGGTCAAATATTAATTCCCATTCAAACAGTTACAATCATTGGTGTTATTTGTTACGTGGACATAATTTATTTTCAAAATTGTTCAATTGTTTCAAAAGAACCATCAAGAATCACTTATGATAGCAAGTTACATAGTAACAGAGGAATTGAAAGCTCCCCCCCCCCAAAAAAAAATGCCACATTAAGTTTAGATATACCACTAACGAATTTATTGAACAAACCATTTACTGCTATTTAATTTTGTACAAAACGTTTTGTTGAAAGATATTAATGATAGATTGTTGCCTTTAGAACACAATTTTTTTTATTAAAGCAACCATCTTGGATCCATGCTTCAAAAAATTGCGTTTTGATTTAGCATTGGCCTTTTCTAGTGCAATATCAAATTTATTAAAAGACAGTATTTTGGAGCATAAAATAAGAAGCAATATTTCCCTATTGTCGGAACTTATACATGTCGAGCAGGAACGACGTCACCAGTTTAGGACAGATATCCTCTTGGAAAATATATCATATGAAGCTTCTGGGAAGAGTTTTGGCACAATGACTGCTGTATTAAAACAATATTTAGGTCAGTCGAATATTTAAATATCATCAAATGTTCTAAAACCTAGATAGGCATTTTATGCCTATGTTGTCAGAAATTGTGTGAACATACTTGATATCCTCTGGCTCATCTATTCCATCTGAACGAGTTGCATCAACAATTAATCTTCTGGTGTATAATAATCGCAATAGCCTACCAGCAGAAACTATAAAACAACGAATATATTTTAAAATTGTTGATGATAAACATTGGTACATATAATTTTTATTAATAATTGCTGAAAGCACAGAAGCCTAACGGTTCCAATCGTTTGTCATCTAAGTTGCTGAAAAAATTTAGCTCATTTCTGGACTGAGTCAAATCACCGACTCACCATTTTCTCGTAGTCATTCAGGCCATTTTCGCACACTAATATTTTCGGCCTGAATGAAGCTACATGCCTCAAATACATAAGCGTATCAAACGCATTAAATTTTATTTCATTCCTGTTCTTAGTTTGGAAGTTACTCGCATGCAAATTTCACCGATTTTGTCACTTACCCATGGAAAATGATCATTGAAAACTATAAAGTACTTCCTGCATCTATAGAAAACTAAAATTGTGAACGCTGATATGATTTTTCCCACAAAATTGTAAGAAAAATCCTTAATTCGTGAATTTCCGTCTACTTTTTTCTGCTCCATCGTGGATCCGCTTTCAACTCTAATTTCTTTGTATGGCAGAAAATTTTAATTCTAAACGGAGCTTACTGAGCCTAACTAATGTGTTAAATTTTACTACGTTCCTCTCCTTACATTATACATTAGAACAGGAGTGGCAAACCCAAATGATCTCGCGGGCCACTTTGGAAGTGCTTCATAACTCCGCGGGCCGCATATAAAATTGTATGTCCCCACTAGAGACTTTTTTTTGAGGTGAAACATGAGTTATTATTGTGTGTACTATTATACTTACATGTAAACATAGATAATATAGTAATAATGATACTAAACGCACATTGTAAAGAATATATAACACTAAAAATGAAATACAAAAAATATTTTGTAAAAGTGTGATGAATCTCGCGGGCCAAAAAAATGTTCAAGGCGGGCCGCATGCGGCCCGTGGACCGCTGGTTGGCCACCCCTGCGTTAGGGAAATTCATTGTTCTTAACCGACTACGACACCTTGTCTTTATAATTCCACAGTACTTCCTGGGGCCCTAGGTAATTTGGTACACACGTTTGGTTTCACTACTGAATCAGAAGAAAAGATTAATATTGATGATTTTACATATATTTACCCATTGACAACCCCAAACAAAAAACGTTTGCACGTTATTTCCTTTGTGCTGAGTGACACTATGTCCCTCAGATTTCTGCTACGCAAAGAGATCAGCAAGGTTACGTAGCACTTTAAATGTTACTACGCTCCTATGTTTAATCTGGAAGTTCTATGTACGCCGTTTACTCAGTTGATGACAGTAGTGTAGGCACGTCATGGCTCTCGCAGAACGAATCGGACGAGAGCATATTGTTAGAAGCGAGCATGCGTATTGTGCAACTTGAAAATAGTGTGTTAGTAGGAATGATGGGAAGTGTAAATAACAAACAGTTGTTAATATACATAAATAATAGCTAGGTAGTTAAAACAATTCGGAATAATCTACCAACATACAAATAGAAATGAAATATCAGCAAAAATGTTGTAAAAAAGAAGTTAAGTTACTTGGTCGCTGTGATAGTTAAACTATTACCTAAATCAATGCCTCAACTGTATTGCCTATCAATCTTACAAATAAACAAAAATCAAAATTTGTCTCGAACCTCTTTCGAGTTTTAAAATTTTTATTAATATTTACGAAAATTATGACATACATAATGGCCAGTCAAATTTTTGAAAAGAAATCAACGATCATCACGGAGAGAAACTCTTCTTTTCCAGAAGAATATACCACAGTAAACAGTTTTGTTTTTAAAAGATTTGTTTTATGAGATTGTATTTACAAAACTGGCGGTATATCAACAACCGATATTGATATTATTTGAAATATCGATAATACGAAATCTTTAAAAATATCAACAGCCCTAAATTATAGGTAATCTCAGTTTGTTACGTTTTCATGACTAAACAGATATTGATTAAATTTGGCCAAGAAATACTGTACGTCATTAGGAACAGCAATATTTCGGGATAATAATTAACATATTTGGTATTTAATTTTCAATATTATCTGAATTTATCATTAACAGACACATTGTATGAAAATTGTTGTTACAACACTGTCTCTGCATAATATTTATGAATAGATTATACACAAACTGACTGCGAGAAAAATAATGGTTGAGCAACGTCTTATGCACGCTATCGTTTTGTCTGTCACAGTTCGGTTAGTTGACACAACCATAATATTTACAAATACTTCAGAAATCTCCCGTGAACATTTATCATATATTTGTTCTTATAATAATTGGTTGACAATTAATGGCTTGTTTTTAAACTTTGATCAAACTCAATATATGTAAATTAGACCAAGACAAGCGTATAAAATTTGCAGGCCAGTCTCCACTGTAACATTTCTAGATTTGCTTATTGATAATAATTTAAATTGTAAGATACATGTCTCTGAATTACTAAAGTGATTATATGTAGCCGCATTTGCAGTTCCTCAATTTCGTCCATCGGAAAGATTAAGATGTCACATTATATGAATCTCCACTGAAATATTTCGTACGAGAATGAAAACGGTAAAGCGTTTCTATGCACAACAGGGTGCGCGCGAAGCAGCGGACAAATTCTAGTCTTGTATAAACGCAGTTGTTATAATTAATTTACATATTATTCTGTGACAGTGTATCTTCTGTTGTGCATTTTCGTTATGTATTGATTTTTAGTTATGTGACTTGGTCCCACACAGCCGCAGTGTCAGCCTGTTATGCTAGGATCTTTGGAAAGTGACAGTGTTTTGTTGTATTGTAAGTCGGATATCCTGCTGCTAACTAACTAAAATACGTCATCGAGATGTTCAGCCGTTGTAAAAGATGTTACAGCGTATCTCAATTAATGAACAATCAGAAAATATAAGTGTACTGACAAAACAGTTATTCGCAAAAATCAGTAAAATCGATAATAAAATCTCAACTATTAATCTAATGATTATCATCGCATGTATCTTTCTAACATCAACTACCATTCACTATGGGATAACAGTAGCAAATTGAAAGGGTTTTATAGTCGGTTAGTACGTTACCAATGTTATTTATGCCTATTAGTTTCCGGTTATTACCCAACTTTTCATATCTTTGTTGCTATTCTAAGAAGTACTTAAAAGAAATTTATATAAGCAATTGGCCATAAGAATGAACCACAGGCAGGGCCGCCGTAAGCGGGCGTGCAAGGCGTGCACCGCACGCGGGTGGCAGGTCGAGGGGGGCTGCAAATCGAGTGATCGACAGTCGCCGCCCCGGGATAGTTGTCATTCCATTGTCGCCGCGACAAAATTTGCAGCCTATTATGGAGCGGGCGACCTTCTTTTTTTTTTTTTTTTTTAAGCTCAACAGCTGCTTCAGGCGGCCGGCAACACGGTGTGGCAACAATGGGGGTGGCAATTAATGTTTGAAGGGGCGGTAATCTCACATTCTTTTGACCCGGTTCGGAAAATTCCTAGATCCACCACTGGCTGTAGTTGACAGGGGGCGGCATAATCGGTATTGCACGCGGGCGCTCAAACAGCTAGCGGCGGGCCTGACCACAGGAACTAAAACATACCGAATAGAGATCGCATAGATGGACATTTAAAAATATGAATTTTCGGTTAGTACTGTTAGTTAATAGTTCAGTTCCCGTCTTCACACTATTTGTCACAGGAGCAAGAAAAGTGTGACAGACAGTGAGAGATCACAAATGTATAAAGGGGGGTGAATAATATTTGTGCAGTTTAAATTAAAAGTGATGAATTTTTATATTCTCCCTATGGTTGGTTCAAGAAAATGAACTTATGAGAGAATCATAACGTATGGTAGGTCCTATTACAACTGACACATACGTTTCCAAGAATTTTAAAAATTTGTAAAAAAAAATCCTTTGTTTTTTTTGTTTAAACATTAATTTCAAAGTACATGGTATCAGTATTCCCGAGTTATCTTTAAAGAAGCGAATTAAATCATTCATACATTGATTCTTTTTAGTAATCAGTTGATTCATTTTTTGGTGCCTTATCGTAGGCTTGGGAAAAATATATCGATGTATTGAAATATTTATACAGTGTAGTCTTCACGGGTGTACCGCCGGATAGTGTTGTGGAAACACAATATTTCGACGGCTGGCTCTGCCGTCTTCTTCAGGTGATGAGACATGTGTAATGGTCGGTTGACCCACAGATACTGAGATGGTTCGGGTGCCGCTCTTCCTTATATACAAGTCCGCGTGGCCTCGGCGATGGCTTACTATGAGCCAGGCCCGCAACCAACTGGCGGTTGGCTGCCCGTGGGCGTGGCTAAGGTTCTTGTTCCAGCCCGAGCTAATATGAAGCCCTCTACGGTGGCAGCTGGATGGAAGTACAACGTTCTCTGCGGATATTTGCCAAGGCAGGTTTCCAAGCCTCACTGAGACATAGACCACTGTCTCTGTTAAATGTGCCGGCCAGTCGAATTTCGATGGCTTCTTTGATGACAGATTCCCAAAAATGTGATGTTCTAGCCAATATCCTAACGTTATTGAACTCTACTTTGTGGCCATGGTCGTACACGTGCTCGGCGATTGCTGATTTGCTATACTGTCCCAAGCGGAGGTGGCGTTTATGTTCTTCACACCGGTTTTCTATGGTGCGGATCGTTTGACCGATGTAGGTCTTTCCACACTCGCACGGTATGCTACAAATCCCCGGAACTCTTAGGCCACCCGAACCATCTCAGTATCTGTGGGTCAACCGACCATTACACATGTCTCATCACCTGAAGAAGACGGCAGAGCCAGCCGTCGAAATATTGTGTTTCCACAACACTATCCGGCGGTACACCCGTGAAGACTACATTGCAGTGATACGCCGGGAAAGTCTTCGTTCTTACGAAATATTTATAGTTTTCCTTAAAATAATCGATATTTATTGTTGATATTTTTATGATTAATATATCAAAATCGATATTTTTAGTATATTAATTTTTAATTCGATATATTTTAATGAACGCAATTCAGTATCTAATTTTGTGCAGGGCACATATGCTGGATAAATACACGCATATATCCGATCTTCTGAACGAGTCTTAAAAAAATTTAATTCGTTGGTTTTCATCAGTGATTAACAGGTTAAAAACACTGTTAAATTTTAACACGTTTACTTTAACGTCATCATCATTTCTTTATTGTCAACATATGAGCTTAAGCAGCACTTGCAGGAACCACTAATAGATAGGAAATAAGACCCAGTTAATTTTTGGTTGAATTGCCACCACCTAACACTGCTGTTTTTGGAAATCGCGCTGGATTACCTGGTATGTCAAACCTCCTCTTGTGTCGACCGAAAGAGTGGCTTCTGCATTTAATTTGGCGGCACCGTACAAAAGGTGTAAATTGTCGGGGAACATGTAAAACAGTGATTTCCTTTGTTGTCTATATCAGATGAATACCATTTTAATAGACTGTAAAAATAAGTAAATTAGTAAAATTTCTACAATTTCTTCATGTCTCTTTCATTTTCCGAAATCTCTTAAATATTTTGTAATATTTTGGGAATGTTTTTAGGGTTTTAGACAAAAATATCGATACATCGACATTACGATATTTAACTCGATACAATCGATACGATATTTATGTATCATTTTTTTTTATTTGTCCATCTCTACCTTATCATTTCATGCTGTTGTTATGTTATTGGTTGTTTAAGCTTAGTATTCAACTCGAAGTTTGATTAAACCCTCCCAATGGAGGTATATTTAGCCTAGTTTAGGAGGAAGAGTGGCCAGTTCCTTTCCTAAACCGGTAATCCTACCGGGTAAAAGGAACCAACTGGTTAGCGTGGAATCCAAGATGTGAACACGTCAAGGGACCAGATAGTTTATGCTTGCGTGAAGGGAGTTTTAATTTTTAACACATAAAGGGGAATATAGACACTAAGGATATATTACAAATAAAATTTTAACTCCATTTGCATATCACGTATCCTCGACTATAAACATGAAGAACCTCGGTTAATCGCAATTTCGCTTACGAATTTCAGCCGTTGAATTAGCACAGTCCAATTGTCCTCAGACATCCAAGCAATTTGGTATAAAGTGTTTAATAAGACAACTGTAACAAATGAGAAATTATTACGAATGCACTTGAAAGCAATCGACAGACGTGAACTTCGCGGAATTATCGACTCACTACTACATCGTTTTCAGTGTGATGCGCATATCAAATACGACTATGTATGCGAGTGAACAAAAAATGCTAATAGCAGCCCTTTTAATAGTATCACCGATGAATGTAGCCATCAGCTTATTAGCACGTCCATACATCAAGACAGCCCCTTCAGAAAAAACAAAGCTCGTACATTTGGATGTTGCATCAAACATTGTTCTACATCCTACAGAACAAGACGAAGAATTTAGAAGAATACTTATCTACAATGAAAATGAAGATGCGCAGCACCAAAAATATCTGCAAAATACAAAGAAAACTATGAAATCTTTTTGGAAGACATGCTCATTAAGACCATCCGTTAACAAGTTGTATGACTTATAAAATCCACTTTCAATGTTCATACACGCATATCTAGAATGCGCGTCCAGTATTTTTGACTTAATATCACTATTTTTCTAACGCGTAATACTTGATTGCCTGTTACATAAATGCAACATTTTTTTGAGTGATAAACTGTGACCCGCTGAGGTCGTTGCAGCACCGTGATTTTGCACGATTCATTATCACCAGATTGTGTACTAAGTCCGGTGTTAAATGAATGGACACTTAGTTTGTGCATACGAAACTGTTGATGTACATTCATCTGTCAGATTTGGATGGAAAACTCGATGATTCCCTAAGTGAAGAGTAAGACTCTTGTTTAAATTCTTCCTTGTTTAATCAAGTACAAACACAACAACATACAATTAAACACTGCTCACAGACATCTACCCACATACAGCGACTTTGGAATTTTGACCAGGCCACGAACGCCTTCTTCGGGGGCATTCAACCAAACTTTTGGTTTCAGATTACATATGCTACGACTCATAACTGCAAGTTGAACTTGACGCTGGAGAACAGTTTTGCGGAAAGTACAACAGCTGCAATACTCCCAGCCAGGCTGGTGAGCAATCTTGACATAAGGACGGGTGTAGCTTCTGTGCACTATACAGATTTTTTATCTTTTCCTGAAATCACCGCAAGTGAATGCCATATTGGATGGTTCTTCAAAAAGGACTGTGGGCGATTATTTTTCAGTTCATTATCGAATATCGTCTACTAGCTCTAATAAACTCGTAGCGATGAACCGTAAGTCCCAATAAGAATCTGTTTAAACGGACATTGGCCTGTTCCCATTATGGGCTCTACGACAGTTGGTCCCTGCCTGAGTTATGCCTCCAGACGCATAAACACTTACTGGCTGGCTGGCTGGCTCCGCTGCCCACACAAGGCGTCATTTGTCTCATCCTGACCACGCCTGGCTGCGACCGCGTAATGACCAGCAGAGAGACCCACACAACGAGTTCGCACTTTATATTATCTACCGTTTTTTATTTACTTGCAGCTGTGTGACAATTTTATCAGGAACCGAAATTGTACTACACTGCATGATACTTGCGATACTGCGATCTACATGACAAGAAACTCGGAGACTATCAATTTTTTTATCATAGAGAGTCGACAGAAAGATAAGGTAATATTCCACTAAAATACCTCGCTCTTGGAAACCGCCAATGAAATCGGCAAGGGATGCTACACGTGAAGATTTCAACATTACCAAAGCCTGGATCCAGGAATGGACTATACACTAAAATAACAACATACCTTGTGTTACACAAAAGCCAGTGGGTATTGACTTACCACGTAAAATTTGGCACCCACAACAGGATCAGAACTCAGCACGGCAGATGCGCACACACCCTGCACAAGAGGGGCAAGCAACCATCTTCCTTATGCCCCGCAGGGGCCTGGTACGCAAGTGCCAGGTACGGGTTTGGCGAACCCGCGGTGCCCGAGCTGGAAACTTGTGAGCGCCGCAAGTTTCCCACACCGTAAACCTCCTACCATGCTTCAACGACCACCGCAGGTCGTGGCGGTGGAACGTTGTGTGCCTAGGAGAACGGGGATCTTAGCTTCATCGCCCGGATCGCGAGGACGGTACAAACCTCTATAAAAAAAAACCTCAACCTCAAGGTCAGCCACGTGCCGAGGAGGTGCATGTGTGAGAGGTAGATCACACGCTAACGTGCAACCTCAGGGGCACCTGCGCACCCCTGTTGTATGAGCATTTCTTTTTATCATGTTTTTGCTCGTGGGACCAAAATTCCTTCTCACAAACAAAAACAAAACCCTGCGGTCCAGGTGTGCCGCAGGTTAAAAAAAAATACACCCAGTTCCAACAAGCGGGCGAGGGTTGACAGCCCTCCGCCGGAACAAGACAAAAGTAACGGGAAGGTTTGTCTAATAGACAACGCCTTTGTGATCATGGCAAGAACGGAGGGATCCTTCGAGAAGGTCTCTCCGTTTTATATAAATAAAGGATTGGAGGGAATAGCGGGAACCTTGAAGAGTGTAAAAAAGCTGAGGAATGGGACCCTGCTTCTGGAAACATCTAACCACAAGCAGGCTGTTTCACTCCTTTAAGTGTGAGAAGCTCGGGGAGTTTCGCAGTGAAATGCGAACTCCCCGAGCTTCTCACACTTAAGGAGTGAAACAGCCTGCTTGTGGTTAGATGTTTCCAGAAGCAGGGTCCCATTCCTCAGCTTTTTACACTCTTCAAGGTTCCCGCTATTCCCTCCAATCCTTTTTATATAAAACGGAGAGACCTTCTCGAAGGATCCCTCCGTTCTTGCCATGATCACAAAGGCGTTGTCTATAGACAAACCTTCCGTTACTTTGTCTTGTTCCGGAGGGGGCTGTCAACCCTCGCCCGCTTGTTGGAACTGGGTGTATTTTTTTAACCTGCGGCACACCGGACCGCAGGGGTTTTGTTTTTGTTTGTGAGAGGAATTTTGGTCCCACGAGCAAAAACATGATAAAAAGAAATGCTCATACAACAGGGGTGCGCAGGTGCCCCTGAGGTTGCACGTTAGCGTGTGATCTACCTCTCACACATGCACCTCCTCGGCACGTGGCTGACCTTGAGGTTGAGGTTTTTTTAGAGGTTTGTACCGTCCTCGCGATCCGGGCGATGAAGCCAAGATCCCCGTTCTCCTAGGCACACAACGTTCCACCGCCACGCCCTACGGTGGTCGTTGAAGCATGGTAGGAGTTTACGGTGTGGGAAACTTGCGGCGCTCACAAGTTTCCAGCTCGGGCACCGCGGGTTCGCCAAACCCGTACCTGGCACTTGCGTACCAGGCCCCTGCGGGGCATAAGGAAGATGGTTGCTTGCCCTCTTGTGCAGGGTGTGTGCGCATCTGCCGTGCTGAGTTCTGATCCTGTTGTGGGTGCCAAATTTTACGTGGTAAGTCAATACCCACTGGCTTTTGTGTAACACAAGGTATGTTGTTATTTTAGTGTATAGTCCATTCCTGGATCCAGGCTTTGGTAATGTTGAAATCTTCACGTGTAGCATCCTTGCCGATTTCATTGGCGGTTTCCAAGAGCGAGGTATTTTAGTGGAATATTACCTTATCTTTCTGTCGACTCTCTATGATAAAAAAATTGATAGTCTCCGAGTTTCTTGTCATGTAGATCGCAGTATCGCAAGTATCATGCAGTGTAGTACAATTTCGGTTCCTGATAAAATTGTCACACAGCTGCAAGTAAATAAAAACGGTAGATAATATAAAGTGCGAACTCGTTGTGTGGGTCTCTCTGCTGGTCATTACGCGGTGCAGCCAGGCGTGGTCAGGATGAGACAAATGACGCCTTGTGTGGGCAGCGGAGCCAGCCAGCCAGCCAGTAAGTGTTTATGCGTCTGGAGGCATAACTCAGGCAGGGACCAACTGTCGTAGAGCCCATAATGGGAACAGGCCAATGTCCGTTTAAACAGATTCTTATTGGGACTTACGGTTCATCGCTACGAGTTTATTAGAGCTAGTAGACGATATTCGATAATGAACTGAAAAATAATCGCCCACAGTCTTTTTGAAGAACCATCCAATATGGCATTCACTTGCGGTGATTTCAGGAAAAGATAAAAATCTGTATAGTGCACAGAAGCTACACCCGTCCTTATGTCAAGATTGCTCACCAGCCTGGCTGGGAGTATTGCAGCTGTTGTACTTTCCGCAAAACTGTTCTCCAGCGTCAAGTTCAACTTGCAGTTATGAGTCGTAGCATATGTAATCTGAAACCAAAAGTTTGGTTGAATGCCCCCGAAGAAGGCGTTCGTGGCCTGGTCAAAATTCCAAAGTCGCTGTATGTGGGTAGATGTCTGTGAGCAGTGTTTAATTGTATGTTGTTGTGTTTGTACTTGATTAAACAAGGAAGAAATTTAAACAAGAGTCTTACTCTTCACTTAGGGAATCATCGAGTTTTCCATCCAAATCTGACAGATGAATGTACATCAACAGTTTCGTATGCACAAACTAAGTGTCCATTCATTTAACACCGGACTTAGTACACAATC
The DNA here is from genome assembly GCA_031002005.1 of Vandiemenella viatica. Lineage (NCBI taxonomy): Eukaryota > Metazoa > Arthropoda > Insecta > Orthoptera > Morabidae > Vandiemenella > Vandiemenella viatica. The sequence goes on along the minus strand of JARYHS010008074.1, from coordinate 186,732,624 downwards.
TGGTGATAATGAATCGTGCAAAATCACGGTGCTGCAACGACCTCAGCGGGTCACGTTTATTCACTCAAAAAATGTTGCATTATGTAACAGGCAATCAAGTATTACGCGTTAGAAAAATAGTGATATTAAGTCAAAATACTGGACGCGCATTCTAGATATGCGTGTATGAACATTGAAAGTGGATTTTATAAGTCATACAACTTGTTAACGGATGGTCTTAATGAGCATGTCTTCCAAAAAGATTTCATAGTTTTCTTTGTATTTTGCAGATATTTTTGGTGGCATCTTCATTTTCATTGTAGATAAGTATTCTTCTAAATTCTTCGTCTTGTTCTGTAGGATGTAGAACAATTTGATGCAACATCCAAATGTACGAGCTTTGTTTTTTCTGAAGGGGCTGTCTTGATGTATGGACGTGCTAATAAGCTGATGGCTACATTCATCGGTGATACTATTAAAAGGGCTGCTATTAGCATTTTTTGTTCACTCGCATACATAGTCTATTTGATATGCGCATCACACTGAAAACGATGTATAGTGAGTCGATAATTCCGCGAAGGTCACGTCTGTCGATTGCTTTCAAGTGCATTCGTAATAATTTCTCATTTGTTACAGTTGTCTTATTAAACACTTTATACCAAATTGCTTGGATGTCTGAGGACAATTGGACTGTGCTAATTCAACGGCTGAAATTCGTAAGCGAAATTGCGATTAACCGAGGTTCTTCATGTTTATAGTCGAGGATACGTGATATGCAAATGGAGTTAAAATTTTATTTGTAATATATCCTTAGTGTCTATATTCCCCTTTATGTGTTAAAAATTAAAACTCCCTTCACGCAAGCATAAACTATCTGGTCCCTTGACGTGTTTCACATCTTGGATTCCACGCTAACCAGTTGGTCCTTTTACCCGGTAGGATTACCGGTTTAGGAAAGGAACTGGCCACTCTTCCCTAAACTAGGCTAAATATACCTCCATTGGGAGGGTTTAATCAAAACTTCGAGTTGAATACTAAGCTTAAACAACCAATAACATAACAACAGCATGAAATGATAAGGTAGAGATGGACAAATAAAAAAAAATGATACATAATATCGTATCGATTGTATCGAGTTAAATATCGTAATGTCGATGTATCGATATTTTTGTCTAAAACCCTAAAAACATTCCCAAAATATTACAAAATATTAAGAGATTTCGGAAAATGAAAGAGACATGAAGAATTGTAGAAATTTTACTAATTTACTTATTTTACAGTCTATTAAAATGGTATTCATCTGATATAGCAACAAAGGAAATCACTGTTTTACATGTTCCCCGACAATTTACACCTTTTGTACGGTGCCGCCAAATTAAATGCAGAAGCCACTCTTTCGGTCGACACAAGAGGAGGTTTGACATACCAGGTAATCCAGCGCGATTTCCAAAAACAGCAGTGTTAGGTGGTGGCAATTCAACCAAAAATTAACTGGGTCTTATTTCCTATCTATTAGTGGTTCCTGCAAGTGCTGCTTAAGCTCATATGTTGACAATAAAGAAATGATGATGACGTTAAAGTAAACGTGTTAAAATTTACAGTGTTTTAACCTGTAATCACTGATGAAAACCAACGAATTAAATTTTTTTAAGACTCGTTCAGAAGATCGGATATATGCGTGTATTTATCCAGCATATGTGCCCTGCACAAAATTAGATACTGAATTGCGTTCATTAAAATAATCGAATTAAAAATTAATATACTAAAAATATCGATTTTGATATATAATCATAAAAATATCAACAATAAATATCGATTATTTTAGGAAAACTATAAATATTTCGTAAGAACGAAGACTTTCCCGGCGTATCACTGCAATGTAGTCTTCACGGGTGTACCGCCGGATAGTGTTGTGGAAACACAATATTTCGACGGCTGGCTCTGCCGTCTTCTTCAGGTGATGAGACATGTGTAATGGTCGGTTGACCCACAGATACTGAGATGGTTCGGTGCCTAAGAGTTCCGGGGATTTGTAGCATACCGTGCGAGTGTGGAAAGACCTACATCGGTCAAACGATCCGCACCATAGAAAACCGGTGTGAAGAACATAAACGCCACCTCCGCTTGGGAAGTATAGCAAATCAGCAATCGCCGAGCACGTGTACGACCATGGCCACAATAGAGTTCAATAACGTTAGGATATTGGCTAGAACATCACATTTTTGGGAATCTTCATCAAAGAAGCCATCGAAATTCGACTGGCCGCACATTTAACAGAGACAGTGGTCTATGTCTCAGTGAGGCTTGGAAACTGCCTTGGAAATATCCGCAGAGAACGTTGTACTTCCATCCAGCTGCCACCGTAGAGGGCTTCATATTAGACTCGGGCTGGAACAAGAAACTTAGCCACGCCCACGGGCAGCCAACCGCCAGTTGGTTGCGGGCCTGGCTCATAGTAAGCCATCGCCGAGGCCACGCGGACTTGTATATAAGGAAGAGCGGCACCCGAACCATCTCAGTATCTGTGGGTCAACCGACCATACACATGTCTCATCACCTGAAGAGACGGCAGAGCCAGCCGTCGAAATATTGTGTTTCCACAACACTATCCGGCGGTACACCGTGAAGACTACACTGTATAAATATTTCAATACATCGATATATTTTTCCCAAGCCTACGATAAGGCACCAAAAAATGAATCAACTGATTACTAAAAAGAATCAATGTATGAATGATTTAATTCGCTTCTTTAAAGATAATCGGGAATACTGATACCTGTACTTTGAAATTAATGTTTAACAAAAAAAAAAGGATTTTTTTTACAAATTTTTAAAATTCTTGGAAACGTATGTGTCAGTTGTAGGACCTACCATACGTTATGATTCTCTCATAAGTTCATTTTCTTGAACCAACCATAGGGAGAATATAAAATTCATCACTTTTAATTTAAACTGCACAAATATTATTCACCCCCCTTTATACATTTGTGATCTCTCACTGTCTGTCACACTTTTCTTGCTCCTGTGACAAATAGTGTGAAGACGGGAACTGAACTATTAACTAATAGTATTAACCGAAAATTCATATTTTAAATGTCCATCTATGCGATCTCTATTCGGTATGTTTTAGTTTCCTGTGGTCAGGCCCGCCGCTAGCTGTTTGAGCGCCCGCGTGCAATACCGATTATGCCGCCCCCTATCAACTACAGCCAGTGGTGGATCTAGGAATTTTCCGAACCGGGTCAAAAGAATGTGAGATTACCGCCCTTCAAACATTAATTGCCCCCCCATTGTTGCCACACCGTGTTGCCGGCCGCCTGAAGCAACTGTTGAGCTAAAAAAAAAAAAAAAAAAGGTCGCCCGCTCCATAATAGGCTGCAAATTTTGTCGCGGCGACAATGGAATGACAACTATCCCGGGGCGGCGACTGTCGATCACTCGATTTGCCGCCCCCTCGACCTGCCCCCGCGTGCGGTGCACGCCTTGCACGCCCGCTTACGGCGGCCCTGCCTGTGGTTCATTCTTATGGCCAATTGCTTATATAAATTTCATTTAAGTACCTCTTAGAATAGCAACAGAGATATGAAAAGTTGGGTAATAACCGGAAACTAATAGGGATAAATAACATTGGTAACGTACTAACCGACTATAAAACCCTTTCAATTTGCTACTGTTATCCCATAGTGAATGGTAGTTGATGTTAGAAAGATACATGCGATGATCATCATTAGATTAATAGTTGAGATTTTATTATCGATTTTACTGATTTTTGCGAATAACTGTTTTGTCAGTGCACTTATATTTTCTGATTGTTCATTAATTGAGATACGCTGTAACATCTTTTACAACGGCTGAACATCTCGATGACGTATTTTAGTTAGTTAGCAGCAGGATATCCGTCTTACAATACAACAAAACACTGTCACTTTCCAAAGATCCTAGTATAACAGGCTGACACTGCGGCTGTGTGGGACCAAGTCACATAACTAAAATCAATACATAACGAAAATGCACAACAGAAGATACACTGTCACAGAATAATATGTAAATTAATTATAACAACTGCGTTTATACAAGACTAGAATTTGTCCGCTGCTTCGCGCGCACCCTGTTGTGCATGAAACGCTTTACCGTTTTCATTCTCGTACGAAATATTTAAGTGGAGATTCATATAATTTGACATCTTAATCTTTCCGATGGACGAAATTGAGGGAACTGCAAATGCAGCTACATATAATCACTTTAGTAATTCAGAGACATGTATCTTACAATTTAATTATTATCAATAAGCAAATCTAGAAATGTTACAGTGAAGACTGGCCTGCAAATTTTATACGCTTGTCTTGGTCTAATTTACATATATTGAGTTTGATCAAAGTTTAAAAACAAGCCATTAATTGTCAACCAATTATTATACGAACAAATATATGATAATGTTCACGGGAGATTTCTGAAGTATTTGTATATTATGGTTGTGTCAACTAACCGAACTGTGACAGACAAAACGATAGCGTGCATAAGACGTTGCTCACCATATTTTTCTCGCAGTCAGTTTGTGTAAATCTATTCATAAATATTATGCAGAGACAGTGTTTGTAACAACAATTTTCATACATGTGTCTGTTAATGATAAATTCAGATAATATTGAAAATTAAATACCAAATATGTTAATTATTATCCCGAATATTGCTGTTCCTAATGACGTACAGTATTTCTTGGCCAAATTTAATCATATCTGTTTAGTCATGAAAACGTAACAAACTGAGATTACCTATAATTTAGGGCTGTTGATATTTTTAAAGATATCGTATTATCAATATTTCAAATAATATCAATATCGGTTGTTGATATACCGCCAGTTTTGTAAATACAATCTCATAAAACAAATCTTTTAAAAACAAAACTGTTTACTGTGGTATATTCTTCTGGAAAAGAAGTTTCTCTCCGTGATGATCGTTGATTTCTTTTCAAAAATTTGACTGGCCATTATGTATGTCATAATTTTCGTAAATATTAATAAAAATTTTAAAACTCGAAAGAGGATCGAGACAAATCTTGATTTTTGCTTATTTGTAAGATTGATAGGCAATACAGTTGAGGCATTGATTTAGGTAATAGTTTAACTATCACAGCGACCAAGTAACTTACTTCTTTTTTACAACATTTTTGCTGATATTTCATTTCTATTTGTATGTTGGTAGATTATTCCGAATTGCTTTAACTACCTAGCTATTATTTATGTATATTAACAACTGTTTGTTATTTACACTTCCCATCATTCCTACTAACACACTATTTTCAAGTTGCACAATACGCATGCTCGCTTCTAACAATATGCTCTCGTCCGATTCGTTCTGCGAGAGCCATGACGTGCCTACACTACTGTCATCAACTGAGTAAACGGCGTACCTAGAACTTCCAGATTAAACATAGGAGCGTAGTAACATTTAAAGTGCTACGTAACCTTGCTGATCTCTTTGCGTAGCAGAAATCTGAGGGACATAGTGTCACTCAGAACAAAGGAAATAACGTGCAAACGTTTTTTGTTTGGGGTTGTCAATGGTAAATATATGTAAAATCATCAATATTAATCTTTTCTTCTGATTCAGTAGTGAAACCATACGTGTGTACCAAATTACCTA
>JARYHS010008074.1:186666943-186726002 GCA_031002005.1 Vandiemenella viatica | reverse complement strand
ACAGGTGTAGCAGTATAGTCCACTTTGTCTATACTATTATAAATCTGTCGGCAAGCTGCACGTGTCTCATTATTTGAACGGGAACTGCTTAAAAACTACTGCAGCGATTTGGATTGGGTTTTCAAATACTTAGAGCTAAAGGTCCATATTATAATCTGTTGAAATAGCGAATGACTTATATGTACCGAAGGAAGGCGCAAGAAATTAAAAACATTTGAAAATGGAAAATCGTGGATCACTGATCACTATGTGTTTCAGACGCGCACTCCTTTCGCATAAATCTGACGAAAATTCATACAGCTTAACTTGTGATTCTGTTTAATATTTTGACTTCGAATATTTACGGATAAGTAAATAATTATACTGCAACACAGTTTCTTTTGCTGATGTTTTAATTTACTCTGTGCGTGACACGTTTAAAGAAATAACTCTCTTTTTCAAACGCATTATTATTACATTTTCGAAGTTAGAAGTGCTTGTGTCAGTTTCTGCTGGACATAAGTAAAGCTTTCAGTGTGTTTCGTTTATGAAGGCTTCTTAAAACAGAATACCACTGTAACTCACACATACACATCCTCAGTATGTTAAATGCACATACTAGACAATATACAATGTTTGAAAGTTAACTTCATATCCATTTATTATGGATAAAGTTAAGATTCGAATATTTAGTTTTTCAGTTTTCTGCAATGCAGTAAATAAACGGAATACCTGAATCAAACGTAATGATCATTACTAATATTTAATTTATTGTAAAAATTACACGTTTACGACTTTGATCGAAGATTTGTTTATATTGTATTTGTCTTTGGCTATAGTTACATTTCGGAACTCAAACTGCTATTTAACATATTAAATTTTCAATGAGAATAAAACAATTGTGATATTTACGGTAAGTAAATTAGTGATATATATGTATGTTAAGGGGTTTTATTGTCTCTGCAATTTGACTGTGAAATACAGGTCGCATTTCAACTTAACCACAACTGCTAACTTTACATTGCGATACAGTGGATTTATTACTGCGCGTGTTGTAGCCCTGTTGCAGTTCAAAATGACGGTGTATTATGAAATTAATTGTTATAATTCATTCTATGTGTACTGGGAATTCTGAAATAGACAATGTTGTCTATACCCAAATTGTAGTCAGTGAAACATTTAATGTGTTTGGGTGTATCTGCATAGTTTGATTTTGTAACGTCAATATCAGTTTAAGTTGAGGTTAGGTTGAAACGCAGCCTGAACCAGAATGTTCTTGCAATAACATATGGCATCAGTAATTGAATTATTGTTAGTAATTAATAAGCTGTTTGAATGAGTGCCATGTTAGTGATGACGTGTATCGCAATATAAGCTGCTCCCGAAAACATAACACCTATTGTTCATGTCCAACGTGTATTCCCTTGTGGCTTTGGCGAAATTGTTTGGTCCAGGCTACATTTTAACCTAACCACTTCAGTTTTAAGACACGGTGAAGGGAAATGGCTCGAAATATGGTTAATTACATAGAACTTATTAAAAAATACATGTTATTACTCACGGCATAGGAATGTATTCCTTTTGGAATTACGAAACTTGCCAGTGATCTTAGCACATTCATTGCTGCAAATGCTATCGTTGGCGACGTAGATGGTTTAGTATTGGCCGTCGCCTGTACTGACAATCACTATCGCAGACAGTAAATTTCGTGTTGCCTTACATCTAAGGTATATTTCTTTTTGCTTTAATATGCACTTTGTATTGAAAGGTATGTCCTCGGGAAAATGTATTCCGAATTTCTGACCTAAAGGACAATTTATTCTCGGTACGCCCTTATTGCACCATTAGTGATAAGGTATTAAGTTACTTTAATTTCTTATATTTCATATATTATATTGTGTTAAAATATAAGTTCAAGAAAAAAACTTCAGAATTTCAGTATGAAAACTGAATCTAATGTTATAACTAATGGAAAGAAGGTTTTTTTTTGTTTTTTGTTTTTTTTAGTGAACTTTATATTTTTTTTCTTCTTTGCATTAATATTTGATACTAAAATAAAAAGAGTAAAGCATTTCTGGGGAGGAGCTGCCTCTTTCTCCACCCATCCGAAACTGGTACTAACCTTTCGGAACTTGGATTCACTACTTGGTTCTTCACGTTTTACACTCTTCTTTTCGGAAAACGCTGCAAAATTAATGAAAATCTATTGAAATGTTGGTTAAATCCTTTGCTGTAATGTTTTCTTGCCGTTTCAGCTTCCTTCGTTGTAAAAAGTGGCATGAAATTAGCAGGTAGAAAATATTTGTTCCATGTATAATACAACAATGATCGCCATCTTTATTTTAATACAAGGAATCGGAGAAAATCGATTGCTTCTGCTGTAAACAAATGGATGTAGCTGAACGAATTTCCCTTAAATTTTTCACTCTTGGTCCAGGCCATATTTCAACCTATCAACGACCTCTATGACAAAACGAAACTCTTTGTATTGATACGATTCCTATACCGATAATTTTTGCAGTGCTGGTAACATTTCGCGGTTGCGCATCGTCTCATATTTCGGCATTTTTAATTTATTGTGACAACTTTTCCGTAGAAGGAGAGTGCAAAACGTTTAGTGGGAAGCAGTTGATCGAAATTTCAGAAGGTTAGTACCAATTTCGGATTGGTAGAGAAAGAGACCGACCACCCGCATTTCTACACACGCCAAGATCCGCGCATGCAAATCAGCGGGTAAATGTTGGTATCTAATATGACACCGAGACATTGTACTTGATTAACAAATTTAATAGAGGCCACTGCTATCTTGATCCTGGCTTGTGTTCCCCGATTCAATTTGCCATTGAGATATGTCGACTCGACTTTATTACCACGGTATATGAATTTCATCATTGTTTTTTTATAATTTTCTGCTGCTTAAACTCCGGTTTGCTTGTTACCGACTCCTCATATTCGACACTAGTAGATTTATCAAGTACGTCCTTAATTTCTGACTAAATAATCTATATGGAAAAAGTTCTTTTGCAAGTGTTAATCGTTTCAGTGTTGGTTTACGACTAATAACTCATTATGTGGTTCACTTCGTATTATATCGCACACCCATCATAGCAGTTTCTTTCTGTGTAGTCTCAAATTAATTTCCTCTCTGAAATTCACCAGAGACCTGATCTTCACCACGATAAAGTAATAGATAACGTCAGCAGGCGCTTCAACAGTTTTGTAACTTTATAGTACTGTTGGGAAAAACTCGTGATGTGTGGCCTAGTTTATCGTTCAAGTAATTGTTTGTACAGATACTACACTCTACACATACAGTACTGATTTTGAAAATCTGTACTGTTTAATCTCGATTCTGAAATCATGAACTAGATTTTAAGGCGTCATTTGAATCATCGTGCAGTGATTCTATCATGTTCGCTTTAAAGATATTGTTTTGGATCAGCGTATGTATTTTACACTTAAACGATATGTTATTCAACCTAATGATAAGGTCATTATTATTAATATATTGACTCAAATAATTTGACAAGTCGTCAATATCGCAGCATCCTGTTGTTATAGCAATTGTTCTAAGAGTAATAAAATTTACGGTTGGACTCGTGTATAACCAAAATCAAATTGTATGTTTGAAATCTACAAAGTCGATCGCATTCACTCGGTTACTCATATCTATCAGTCGATATTTTTTACCGCTTAGGATTGCACCGCTACCAGTCACGAAAAGTGTAACAAACATGTGTGGGTCAATCTGACTAAGGTACAAGCAAGGCTGATTTCAAGCGTCTTTAAAGAGGAGCTTCAAACGTAAATGCCAGCAAACGTGTTTGGTGTCGCTCCACATTTTACGGTGTACCGTTAAAATTTTTACAGTGGTTATAAGTTACCAAAACTTAAATACTCCTCCCTTCTGCTTGACGTATGCCACTTAGAGTGATCCACTACCCTAATTGCTATTGTTAATAATTACACATTTACGCTCATGAATTTTGTTTGGTGATGCACTGTTCATGATACCCTACGGTTATGCGCCTAGTATATCTTCGTATGACATAATCTGTCGGCGGTCTCACAGACTTTTTGGAAGGGCTTCAAAAACAGACCTTTACCCCCTATTGCATGTGCCACCACTGTTTCTCTTCAACCAGCAGCATGCTGGACTCGTTAGGCCCATTAGCAACTGAAGTCTGCGATTCGTTCTACGGGAGCGCCAGCTTGATAAAAGCCAGTAAATTTAGACAATAACTGAAGTATGCCATGCATCTTCAAATTCTTCTTCTTTCGCTTTCACGCCCGCAGTCAATTTCAACTTGGAACACAAGGTCTTAAGCGTCATAGTGCGAACCGCCTCACTGATGTAAACCCTGCTACGACTGCTGGGAAGTTCATAGCCACCCGCAAGCTCGTGTGGGTGTTAACGGTGTTTTAACCCAGAATTAATTAACACATCCGCCAGTAAAAACAAAACAAAAGCTAAAGATTCACCGCAGTTCGGTATCCCGCCAAGACAGGTCACGCGATCAAGTTTGAAAAAACACTGCTGTTGTGGAGAGCAAATCAGTGGTGGCCTACATGTGTGAGGGAGGTATTAGAAGTTCTAAAACACAGCAACATTTTGAAAGAAGGAAGAAGTTTGGTATTCTAAGAAACATATAAACAAATACAGTAACTCTGTAACTCTGAAGAAGATTGTATCATGGAATCGCTTAGTAAAATAAATTAAAACGCTGCATTTCTCAGAAAATTTAGGTGTTATTGTTTGACCTTACAGTTTTCAAATAAGAGAGCGCTTACAATCTGTTAAAAGTATCCCGTTGATGGTTTCACAAAAAAGGTATTATTGTTTTAAATTCTTTCACTGTTTAAATTATCTTGTTTAAAAGTCTCTCTCCCAGTGTTTTCTTAACTTAAATAAAAAACTTTTCCACTTCGTGATACCGGAAATCGAGAGCTAATTTATTGTTCTGTTGTTTCGTTAATATAACCTAATTCTTCATTCAATATCTAGCCAGGCTTCATCCACCACATACGTCGTGTAAACACTCACCATTCTCCATCCCCGCCTCCTGTTTTGCAATGACTCCAAAATTCTTTTTCATATCAGTTAATAGTTATGTTCTACGGTTGTTTACACCAGAAAATCTATTTGCTCCCTTTTATACCCCTCACAAATATTGACTCCAATAATGTGAGTCCCATTTTATTCACCATAATCAATCAAGGATGTACTCAAGATTTCATATACCAGTTTCCTTCGTTAGGCTCTCTAGTAGATTTAAAAAGATTTTCCTTCCATCTCCCAAATATTTCCCGACCAAGTGAGCTTATTGTGTATTGATACGTCAACATATTTTAATTTTATGCCATCACCCATCAAGATATAAGAAAACTGTAAGTTACAATTTTCTTAAAAGCTAGTACAATTCTGATTCACATGCCAATAAACTTTGAAGATTAATTACAATGTGAAGGCCACAAAAACACACCTTTATATTAGCAATAATATTTTGAACTGTTTGTCTGAGCTCTTCGATGTACTTGGTGCCTAACAGCTGCAATGAAAGTTTTTGACGGCAATATTACTCGTAGTACCTTAATTATTTGGAGTGAAGTGCGGATCAGAAGAGTTGAAATTCATGCACACTTCTGAGAAGTGTTTTAATTTACACGCAATTACGGAATTGCCGCACCTGCTGCAGCATTTCAACAGCAGCTGTTGAGTAATGGAGGGAAGCTTTCTCCGTTAGTGGAGTGCTAAAGAAGGTATGTTAGTTCGACTTTTGAAATTGTTTAGGAATTTACTATACGTTCTGCGTGGTAGCCTATAGCTATCTCCTAATCTGAAATAAGTCTCTTCTAATTACTGTATTAATATTATTAAGCGTTCACTTGTATTGATTATACCCTGTGTTTCTTTCACTTGTGATATTTCATTAGACTTATAAAAAAAATGAAAGCTTGTTTCAATAAGGCACGTGACATAGTATTAATTTGTCGATATATTTTTTTCATTCATTATATCACAATCCGATGAAAAAATGGTATCTTTATTTCTACTGACACTAGAGCAGAAGAATGTGTTGAAACCTTTCACGAATCTATTCTGCTTCAAGTTCAAGAAAATGATTAAATCAGCCCATTCCGGTTATACTTTTTGTTGCTTCCGTTTGTCTTTTGATCTTTGTAAGCTCTTATTTGTGCAGAGAAAATTTTTTCTTGGGTGCTGCTTGAAATGGAACACCAAAAAGACCAAGTATAGAGTTTAATTCCTTTGTTGCACTTACATTATTACTCGGGTTGGATAATTATAATTAATTTGATTTTATAATTGTGCCAGTTTTTTGAGTGTAAGCTCCTAATCCATCTATATCATTTGCAAGCCGTCTTATATTTATGCCCTAATGGAACATTTCTGCTAATTGAAAATCCTTGAACAATATTTTAGATACCAGCCGCTCACACATGAGCACTGGGCGTATGACAGGAATTGTTATTCAGTATTCTAAACAGAGCTGTAGTCATTCCGAATGTTTTGTAACTTTTATTAGTTATATTTGAACAGAATTTTCTTGCCCAGTTTTACAAGTCAATATTTGTATTTTTCATCCACGTAATGCCGTGGCCCATTAAAATAATATAATTATCTTGCTTGCAGAATTTCGTCATGCCAAGCTGTAGTGGGTTTGTTTTTTTAAAATAATATTCTGCTATTTTAGCCACTTAGCCGGCGATAATACTGTTTCTTTCATCGTGTATATAGATTTTGCCGCTAGTGTTATTTTACTACACAGTATCGGCGACACATGCCGTGAACTGTACTCGAACCCGCTATCCTTGTCATATTAGAGCTGTACGGCCGGAACCGGTATGCGCCAGCTACTCACTTTATCCAGTGGTCGTTGTACTCGATTAATCATGTGGTTATACTGCGTTCCTGTGTGCACAATCGCAGTAGCATCAAAAGGTTTTTACAAAATTATTCAGTGACTTGTAACATCCTTACTTCAACACAGGATACAACTCTGGAAAGCGTTCCCGAAACGACTAGTCTATATTTACTTTTACATGCAAACATAGGGTTTACTTTCGATGACCTTGTTTTAAACTAATTATTATTACTTTAGTGTTATTTTAGTATGTATTTTTTGGTCGATCTTAACGAGCACAAGAACATCTAACGTATCCTTTTAAACTTTGTTGTCTTATGACCTTATCTCTGGGGTTACAATTTTAAAATTTCCTCGTTTCTTCCTCTTAAAATGTATAATATACGAAAGTAGATGTTTATACTAATTTGATTTTCTTTCTACTCTTTCAGTTCCAAATACTCTTCGATTCAGTTTTCATCAATAAATTAGCATGTTAAGCCAAATACAACTATTATTCACAACGTTCAACACTTAATCAGAAACTGATTACAACTTCCACTTTTGCATGAGTTATTCGTACGCCACCGCAATAAACTTTATACAATTCGATTTTTTTTGTTATTATTTACAGTCCAACTAATTGCTTTATAACTTCTGCAGCTTCACTCAAGCCTCCAGCGTATTCCTGCACCATCCTAGGCTATCTCTTATTTTTTTATTCTTAACTTTATGATTAATTCTTTTTCTTGATTAAAAGTCGACTAGTTACTCCTTGCCTTCAGAGACATTCATAAAGTGAAATTATTATTATACATTCATAATTCGTAATACAAACAAATAAATAATTTTTTATATTCATAATTATTAAGATATGGGCGTGGTGAATGACTGCTACATACTGAAGGAATGACTCTAACACAAAAGAAGTGTGGGCGAGAATACTTATCCCAGTTCCCACTGTCTCATTATTGACCGTTACCCTTTGAATGTCACAAACAAGGAGCTGTGGAATATCTTCTCTTCGATAGTAATTTTGGTGTACCATTGCCTCTGGAGTTTTAATTTTCTCAGATCCATGTCGTTCAATACACTGTAGTATGCCTTTTGTACATATAGGAAGACTAGCGGAGTTCCCGGCGTTGCCCGGTATAGTTGGCGTAGATTTAACCATACCCTATTTTTATTCCCGTAAAACATTTGAACACAGTTTCATAAAATACGTGCCATCTTTTTCGGAATTAAAGCAAACTTACATTCACCCGCCCCCTACCAAGAAACTGGTGGGCTGAAGTTTATTTGCACGTATACTATTTTCATTCGTCCGAAAAGATTCATGTAAATGAAGCTTCGATAATTTGGTTAAGAAATTTCATTACTACATTACTGAACAAACCTAGAGTATGTTAAAAACTCACGTTTGATTCAATTGCGAAGTGAATGGATATACTTGGGGTTCGAAACGCCAGATCCTTTAACTCTGAAGATAAAATATCAAAAGTGAATCCCGAATAATATTATCGTAAACAGAAGACTAATGCTGAAGGCCAGAGATATTGTCCAGAGATCGTGCTTAAAGAAAATCTCTGTTGTTTTTACGGCTATCAATGTCGTTTAAAAATTGATATCCCGAATTAAAGGAAAGAATACTTCAAGCTATGGCTTTTAAAAATTGAATATATCGAATTAAAATTACTTACAGTTTTGTTTAGTGTGCAAAATAGTTATTACTATATGTTATCTTATTGCTTTAATTAAAGGCTATGGTCAGAGACATTGTGTTGTGTGTTTAGTGTGGAGTATGCGGCATCTAGTGATTCCTCCTGTGGAATTTCTCACCATTAGTTCAGAATTTCATTTAATTCTCCTTCATTATTTAACGTTGAAACATAAGACATGCCAGACAAGTGAATAAGATTCTAAGCTTTAAAACGGTGAAAACTCCATCAAAATTTGCCCCGTAGTTTTCGAGTTTTTATACTACCAATATGTCCGGTTTTCGTTTTATAGATATAGATAGATACCACAAAAGACTGGGAAGTTTTAAATCCTCCAATATTCTACATAGCGGAAGAGTTGCTGACAGACTGCATTAAATCAGAATTTTCATGTCCATTTTGATATATAATCTTGTATTTAGTGAGTGATTACAATTTTTAAGATTCTTTAACACTCTACGTAAATGATAAGGAGCAGGCTGACCGGGCAGTAATTTTCAGGGGTTGCTGAAACTTCGCTGGGTAGTAACCTTTCCAGTCATTCAAACAGGGGAAAAATAGTAATGAAGAAGACAACTATTGATGATTCTTGCAAGCAAAGTTAACTCCTTCCTTGGCAGTCCCTTCAGATGTGAACCCAGTGGATGAGCATTAGGGAGGAATCGGCTTTCATGTTCTGTGCGAACAGATTTCCGTTTACCACAATAATCTCAAATATACCAGGCGAATGGTGCAAACGAGAATGGTGAGTGAGCGATAACTTTTAGGCCTGGAATTATGGAGTATGTGGGCTCCAATCGCCAACCGGCTAAAAAGATTCCTGTTTTCGATGGTCTCCTGAAATCACTGCATGCGAATACCCAAATGGTTCCTATGTAATGTCATGGTAGAATTACTTCCATGTCGCTGTCCCTCATACTTTAGCGCCTCTAATGACTTCAAGAAAACGAATGCTGGTATGGTTTTAAACTAAATTCAATGGTAGATTTCTTTCTTGTTCCTTTTCCACAATCGAGTCTCGATATGCTGCCAACGAAATGCAAAATCCGAATGTAATATTAAAAAAAAGATCACTGGAGAAGGACGAGGTGAGTGCAGGTTCGTAGCCGCTTTCACAGCGCGTACCTGGAGGGAATCGCTGCTACAGTCGTGAAAAATTACCCAAATTTATGAGTGAGTCTGTCCGGTTAGGATTTCGCCAGGGCTGGACGATGAATCGCAGTGGCCTCCGCCTTAATTACCGATGTTGCCGATACCGGTCAGTGTTTTACTGGAGTCGATTCACGACTCCATTGAGGCCGGCGTGCCTCCATTCATCGCAAGCGGCTTCTTGCCCCGCAACAAGTAGCCACATGCCCTCGGCCATTGTACTACTGTCATTAGCGGAGGCTCGCCGCGCCCATGCATTAGCAGGCATTCCCAAAGAGAAGTGCTGTGTATCTGCTCATGTAAAAGGCAAAGAGGAGTCAAATACTTCGGCATAGACCTACTCAAAGATATCTATTGAATCGCAATGATCATCAACTGATTCCCTAGCGCCTTTTGCAACAAATCCGAAAACACTCCATGAAAGTAAAATTTTATTAAGTAAAACCATTTTGAAGTTTTTAAACTCCGAGGAGTAAATATGCTGCATTTGCATACGTCGCTGTCGTAACGCCAGCTAAGGATTTTAGTCAATAACTGTGCGATATTATGACTCGTAAAGACAAGCCGGCCATTGTAGCGTAGGGGCTAGCGAGCTGGCTTCTCGTTGCAAGGTTCGCCGGTTCGAGTCCGGCCGAGGGCATAGGTAACTTTAACTAGGTATTGTGTTTGTTCTGTGTTGTCCATACTGAAAAGTAACGATAATTACCATGATATAGTACATATACACTTCAAGAGACAAAGGATACACTTGCAGCTGGCTGTATGGCCGAAAGCCATTTCCCCCCTTAAGATATCGAATCATTAGTCACCGCGCACGGTGATCTACATCTACATATATACTCTGCAATTCACAAAATTGTGAGTGGCAGAGGGTGCTCAGCACCAAAGCTAATCTCTTTGTTTTGCATTCCAATCCCTAATGGTACGAGGCCAACTTGCAATTTATTGAATATTAATCTGGATAGTTGGCCATTTTTTTTAAAAAATGAGGAACAATTACAATGCATTTTTTCGAATTTGTTTCTAATGGTTATTTAAAGAACCAGCGATTTTTCTGTCGAATAAATAGGTATAGTACTGTCTTATTTATTTAGCAGCAAGGCTTGTAAATTCAAATCAAAATTTAAAATATATTATGTATATACATAAACTGAATCCTCGGCGATAGCAGTCTCCGTGTTGCTCTGATGATGTAGATAACTTTTTTCTTCAGTT
Organism: Vandiemenella viatica; assembly: GCA_031002005.1. NCBI lineage: Eukaryota > Metazoa > Arthropoda > Insecta > Orthoptera > Morabidae > Vandiemenella > Vandiemenella viatica. Next base: position 186,715,078 of record JARYHS010008074.1, on the reverse strand, counting down.
ATTGAATCGTCTTCAAATTGGAATACACATCATTGTACAATGTTGTAAGAATTCTAACAAACCATTTGTATTTATTTTTTAATGGTTCTATTCTTAAGGTTAATTATTATATTTTGAACTTAATCAAGGGAAAAGAGGTTCGTATGTATTTACTTTGTTTAGTGTAATGAGTTTACTATCTGCTCTGTCAGCTTTGTGCATTCGTTTATTAGGTATTTTCTCTCAGCCCGTGTTTTCCAAATATGGCAATTAATGTTATTTCTTTTTTAGACTAAATGATTGTTATTTATTGTTTTTTAAGAATATTTTCATGTATGTATTAAAATTTGCTTGTTAATGCAATATGTGGTATTCTGCAAATATGAATTCGTTGGTGATTTCTGTGTTCTCTTAGATTTTTTGTGTTACCTTTGAAATTTTCCGGAAGTTCAGTTTTTCTACAGTACTTTTCAGTCACGTATTTAAGATTTGTAATATAAGTGGCAAACACATTCGTATAAATTTTTCTCTGTAATAAATTGTCTATATCGAATATTTTGCTGAATGTATGGTTTATTTGTATTTTAAGATAGTTCAAATTTTGTGTTTGCCTTTATTGATTTATGCGTGTGGTGTGAATACTTAGTGAGATTGTTTCAATTCGTCTTTTGAGGTTTAGACATAGTATAGTGTGTTGCTCTTCCAGTTTCCGTAATTTTTTCTTCAGCTCGTCTACTTTCTTTCTATATATATTTTTTCCCGATGCCTTTATTAATGATCTTTTTGAGTTCTGACACGTAATTTTTGTTATTTAGGGTTTTAAACAGTGGGTTGAGAAAATGTCTCACGTAACTTGATTTTTGTTTAATGACTAGAAACTCTTCATGACTGTGGTGACAGATTTCCTATATATTTTTAAAAAGTGTTGGGTTTGTTGCATTTTATTAGGGTTATTTCGAGGATTTTAAGTTTATAGTTAATTAAATTTGAGAGTTACTCTAATGATTCCCATGATAGTTTCAAATATATATATATATATATATATATATATATATATATATATATATATATATATTTAAAAAAAAGATTTCGCTAACTAAAATGCCAATAATTTCATGTCCATCCCTTACTGAGTAAGATACAGCCTTCTTTGTTCAGATTGCGATTAAATTTCTGAAGATTCGAAAAACCTTTGAAACTTGTAATAATAATAATAATAATAATAATAATAATAAAAACTCTTCAGAAGAATGAAGAATTACCTTTGTTTTGGTAAGTGCAACGCAAAAATTTACTAAACTAGATGTCAGTGGACTTCAGCAATAAGCATCAACAACATAATCATGTTTCAAGTTATTTTTAGGTCTTTAAAACATACGTGCTTTTTAATGTAAATTGAAACTGCGCCAGTTTGTCCCAAAATTTGAATTCAGTTGTTAGTAGGTATAGAATGAAAATTGAAACTAAAGTTTGCTTCTTGAGATAATGAAGTCTTACGCAGGAAGCAAAGAATGTGATAAATATTTGTTAGTATTCATATCACTAATTTATTCTTAGTTCTGTAATTTAGAAGAATATTGGTTTCGACAGATGTATTATTTCATTGTGACTTTCTTTTTCTGCATACTAACGTAATTCATTCACCTACTAATATACCCCCTTCACCTAAACATTCAAATAAGAAGAGTATGTTTTATTTTTTTGTGTGAATTGATGTAATTTTTCTGACATTTCAGCGAAAACTAACTCTCTAATTCATTTAAAATAGATCTCTAATGCATATAAAACTAATGCGTTAACTTCGTATATTATCAATTTATGTAGTGAAATTTTTACTGTTAGATGCCATGAGTTGCAGTAATTTGCTAAGTTTTTTTTTTCAATATTTAAATTTAACAATTCATTTTGAAACTATGGATTGCCAAATATAGAAAAACAGAAGGAATCTTACTTCTTTCAAACTGTATGGGATTGGAACTAAAAATTTACAGGATGATTTAACATAGTGAAAGGAAAGAAAAGGAGAAATGAGTATTTTAATTTAATTCATATTACAATGTAGCTTTTATTATCAAAACAGTACAGATATAAATTACTCTTCAAAGTCACCTTGAAGATTCTTGAAGTTTTTATTGGCGAAGTACAAACGCTACTCGTTTTCTGAAACAAACAAAAGAAAAATTAGTCTATATTACAGTAGCTGCGGCCAGTAAATTTGCTTAAGTATTGTTGTTGTGGTTATTGTGGTTGTGGTTGTTGTGGTGGTTGTGGTGAATATGGTTGTAATGGTTGTTGCTATTGTGATAGTTGTGGTGGTTGTTGTGATGGATGTTGCTGTTTTTCACAGGTCTACTATGGAAGTTACCCGCATGGACAATATGATCTCGTTTGCAGGTAACACTTAGCAACGAATGTCGCAAATTCAGTGAGAAACCCACTGTTGTCATGACTTCCAACAAGCACTGAGTTTAATAGCATCAGTTTCAATTTTGAATAATACAATGCCGTTGGCACGAATATCGGCCAGCATTTTGACTGCAAGAACATACTTGCCTTCAAATGGAAGCTAATATGTGGATATTTTAATCACTTTGTAAGACATATCAAAATGAAACATTCCCTACTTTACTCGTTCAACCATTGGCTGTACATAATTCGAAACATCATTCAAATTTGACTAGCATTTTTTTGCGTAAATGTTGCGTTCAACGAAACAGGAAGCAATAATTTTATTTATTCATCATTTTCTCGACGACGCATGTAGATAAAATATGCCTCATTTTAATCTTGGAATCATGGGCTGCACATTGATCAAAATTCTTTTAGCTGTTTTTGCGTGAATCGCACTCGAATAAACAAAATTTGTTTCTCGCAGTCGATAACTTTACAATTAATTATATAAAAAGTCTAATGCACAATTTATTACATTAGTAAATTAAATACCCTCTGAATAGATAGTTCAGTACATAAGATTGTAGGATTGCACTGACTCAGGTGGACGTCGTATCAAGAGTATGGGGTTTAAATCTTCGTCCTAATCCTGCCAACCTGGCAGCGATTATCCGTAGTTTCCCGCGGTCCCTCCACTCGTATGCCACGATGGTTCCTTCCAAAGACCACTGTCGAATTCCTTCCCACTCCCTAAACAATTTCCAGGCACCTGAGGGAATGAAAAGTATTTTTTTTTTTTTTTTTTTTGTGGATATTCTAGTGTAATTTTCATGGTCCACCCGGATATGGTTCACTTCACATTAAAGCTTGATTTTAGTACTAATTGACCACCTAATACCATAAATACACATTAGTCAGATTCCAGTGCAACTGTGCTGAGAAAACTGTAGCCAAAGAGAATTTTTTTTTTTTTTTTGGATAACTGCACACAATGAATAGTTATAAATAACCCATTCAACATCACTTAGTTAATTTGTTAATATTTAAATAACTTAAAAGTAAAGCATGCAGATTTCTTGTGATAAGAGAATTGGTGATTGTTGGAATAATTACGTATAATTCTTTAGGTTAAAATAAAATATTTTCCAATTTTTTTATTTTACGCTTGAGATACTATAGCGTTCATATTAAATGGTGAAAAATTATCATATTTGACATGGCCACAGCAAAAATACGTATTCACAGAGATTTTAAAAACTTGCAGTTATTTTGGTGGCACCAGAGATCAATTCTTATTCAGGAAAGACTATCTATGAATATATATTGAGAGAACTTTCTGCATTAGTTATTCACCATTTTATGGTTAAAAGCAACAAAATTATATGACAATTTATAATAGCGTGACAGGATAGGGAAAATAAAGTTTATATAAGATAGTGAAATTTTGTTGAGAATCGACAAGAAAAACATTTGCTTTATTTATCACAGTGATCATCGACCTGCCAACGAAAACTTGTCAGCACTCTTGTGGAAAAGGTAAGATTGCTCCATTAAAAAAGGCATTCACCATTCACTAATTTAAAGGTGAGAGATATAAAAAAATTCATACGTTAATGTTGCGTGTTATATGTAATACACAGAAAGAACTCTTTAAAACTCTACATGTGAGGTACAGCACTTTATGGTAGCGAAGTATGGACTTAAGAAATACCAGAGAAAACGAAAATTGACGTATTTGAAATGTGATGCTCAAAATTAAGTGGACAGATAAAGTACGAATGAACGTGTTTTAGAAATGATAAGTGAGAAAAGAAGCTTATGGAAGTGTCTTAAAGAAAGAAGAGACAGGATGCGATTAAACCAGTCGAGAGACTAGCCATCCTGATTTTCAGCTGATAATCACGGTCTGCTTTTACGATATATTGTGTATAGATTAAGCACCACGACCTGAAAGGCAATAGATCTAAAAATATAGTTTTACAAAACTTTTTACTATTATTATAATGTTATATTTACCCATTTATTTTATCTAACTAACCAGTGAGTCATTCTCGTCTTACGGCTTGCAGCTGTTTATAGATGACTGTTAGAGACAAAAACGCATATAAATCATACTGAAATATACAATGTTTAGTGCCCCTCTGAATGTGGTAATTTTGACACTGTTGCCCTAGGGGACATCCATAAATTACGTGAGGTGTTTTTCTGGACCCCCCCCCCCTTTTCTGGTGAGACTTCGTGAGATCTGGTCCGCGAGACCTACCCCTCTCCCCCCCCCCTTAGAAATCGCCCTCGCAACTTTTTGAGACCCTTTTTTTTATGTCTTACCCTTCCAAAGTAAGGTTACACCACCAATTTTTCACGAAATACCCCCTAAAATCCAAAACCTCTCGTGAGATTTCGGTTGACCACCTCCCCCTTGGTGAGATTTCGCCCGACCACCCCCCCCCCCCTCCTTTTCTATTACACCTGACATAATTTATGGAAGACCCCTTACGTGATTCGGGCCCAGGAGAGCTACAAACTTGAATACCAATTAGAGACAAGCCTCCGTTTAGCATATCTTCTCATGATTTTGCTTGCTACTTCTACGTGAGTTCACACTAATAGTTTTTTTTTTTTAATTAGGAGTTTATGCATCGTCGACATGGAAGTCAATACTGGCTGGAGATGATTGTGGACAAGGAACGGGAAGTAATTTGGCCATGTTATTTGAAGGAAACATCTCGGCATTCGGCTGGATTGTTATCGGTAAACCATGGAAAATTGAAATCTGCATGTCCGAAGGGGGTTTGAACTTACGTCCACCCGAATGCCAGACCCAGAGTTACCGCTCACCCACCGGGCTTGGTATTAATAGGTTGTTTATGAAAATATTTTAACAATGTTTACCACGACACCGGCTGATAAAGTCTAGTGGCTCCGCCTAATTTCATCCCAAAGGGAACATTTGTAACGTTGAGTGAAAATCTTCATCGCATGTGGAACACTTTTTTGCCCTTGCCAGCAAAATTTTCTTGTTCTAACATGATAGGCTCAAATCTCTTCCATTTGGTATATGCAGTGAGTGTTGTGTGTGTGTTTTTTTAAATGTATTATTATAATTGTAGACATGGCTGTTCGTTGTAACAAGATTAAATCCTATTAAAGCGATGCCAGAAGACCTTTATTTATTTCAAGCAATAAAGAATAAAGATTATTCGAAACAGTATCAGAAATTATTGTTGTTTACGCAAAAAATATTTCAAACAGCATCACGCTTTTCAAATATAACCGATAATTTAAATTTTGCATAATCTTCCTAGTGTTTCCTCGCTTTGAGCTGTCCAGTTTCCCTTTATAGCGTAGAAACGGAACCTTTAAATTCTTGTGTTATTCGTCCGTCCGAATGTCGCTGCAGCATTTCCATCGTTCGTGATGAAATATCACAGAAAAATACGTTTCACTGACCACAAAGAAAATCGGTAAATGAATACTAAAAAATCGAGGTTTTCTTTCATATACTTGTAACAGAGAAAAGATTTTTTTTTTTTTTTTTCGGTGTATACTATCAAGCGTGGTATAATTGAATACATATTGAAAAATTAAATAAATGTTTTAGGATGACTATCTATTCAAGGCGTATTACTCAGATACCGGCTGCCAAAGTCGTTAACCATGTGTGATATTTCTAATTTTTCAATCATATAGCCGAAAACACTTTCAATAGAATTTTTTTTCCATAAGATACTTCGATATGCTTTCTAAATCGTCACGATAGTCTATTATTACCGATAAACTTTGCAGTTATTAAATCAACCTTGAGTCTAAGCAGTAATTTATTTATTCAAATAAGATTAATCAACGCATGCATTTCAGATTTAATAACGAAAGGGAACTATAGCTGAAGAGAAAAAAACAGAAAGAAAGCAGAGGGGCACTTACGTAGTTCCTGTAACAGGTGGCTGAGTAATAATTCAAGTCGCTCAAAACATTTGTTGGGCATACTGTATGAATTTGTTGAATAGATATATTATTCAACAAAAGTTGAGACATTGTAGTTACTTCTATGTTATTCGAACCAACAACGCTCAGGAAGACGCCAGTATAAACGCTGCTATCTAGGGGAATGTCAACGAACATGCTCAAATAGTTAAGCCGGCCGCTTAGCCTGAAACGAGTTTGCAGATCTAACATTAGTTTCCTGTACAAGGTAAGCTGTATGTCGACATCAGTCAATGCAGCTGCGTATTATTACTGCCAACAGCTTAACTGCAAGTCCTTTGTAACGACGTGTAATAGGAGACGTAAAGTGTCAATGACAGGGTAGAGAATGAGTGCAGGTAAAGTGCATTGTATGGTGTGAGAATGCAAGAAGTGGGAAGGCTAAAAGTGGGGTCATATTTCTCAGTCCCACAGTTGAATCGTAAGAGACTGGTGACCCATGTCTTAACTTCACCCGCTGTTAAGGAATATGTTTGGGATTTAACCCACAGTCTTGTAATTAGTAATCGTATAACACCTCCCCAGGAATTTAACCCACATCCTCCCGACTGTTAGGTAGGAAGGCAAATCTTCTCTCCTCCTAACTCGGTCACGTCACAGTTAAGTTCACAGCGTGACTAAAAGTCACAGCAATAGAAACTAACTGTGAGTGAAATTAGTGAATAAAGGTAATGTTTGTATAGACGGAATGTGTACAAGAGAGATTCGTAGCAGATAGTTGAAACGTTGTTACAAAGTAATATTGACATGATGCGGTATGGCACAAAAGCCGTGAATTATTAACTCGCTGAGATTAATGTTTTTCTATGGAAGAGTCTGTAATTAATAATGCAGAAACTCATAATTTGTATATTTTAAGAGCATTTGTTAAAATAATCTTATAATCGAGAGATTTGGTCACTTTACATTAACAGCTGTAATCTCATAAAACTTACAAAAATGCTTAACATCTTTGTGTGTCCAGTTTGGGTATATCAAACCAAACAAAGACTTCTGGGCAAGTTTGGTATTAATAATACAGTAGGTACTGTTAAACTGAAATTACCCTAAACTAATTGTTTGCTATTTTGATATATTTTTTTTTTTTTTTTTTTTTTTTTTAAGGAATCTTCAGAGATTAGAAATGATAGCAATAATAGTTGATTAAATATAGCAAAGGATCATATACAGTAGGTGAATTGAATTCTCTTACTTTGGAAGTGAATCTACAACTTATGGCCGAAGCAGGAATGATAATAAGAGCAGCATAGCAATAGCAAAAAGAGAGTACTTGCAGAAAAGAAATCTTTCGATCTAGGAATAAGAAAGAAATTTTTCTAATTTTATGGGTGGAGCACAGCACTTTATGGTAGCGAAGCATAGACCTCAGAAACACCAAAAAGAAGAAAAATAGAAGGATTTGTAATGTTGTGCTATAAAGGGATACTGAAACTTAAATGGACACATAAAGTAGGAAATGAACGCTTTTTGAAAATTATGGGTGGGAAAGAAGTTACTGGAAGAATCTTACAGAAAGAAGAGACGGAATGGTGGGTCATTTTATCCCTCTTAACTTGATCATGTCGCAGTTAAGTTCACAACGTTACTAAAATGTCACAGCAATAGAAACTAACTGTTAGTTAAATTAGTGAATAAAGGTAATGTTTGTGTAGACGGACTGTGTACGATAGATTCGCAACAGATAAGTTAAACCGTTCATATGTTTTTACAAAGTAATAGTCACTCGATGCGGTATAGCACAAAAGCCGTGGATTACTAACTCGTTGAGATTAATGCGGCTACTATTAGTGGAGGAAACAGTCACAGGTAAATACTGTAGAGGAACACTTTAGAATATATGATAGGAGGAGATGTATTACATAAAAACTGGTCGAAAGACTGATGACAGCACTTAGTATGATCACAGTAAGCGCATCGAAGATTTTTGTAGACATGTACTTGTTGGCAGTTACATTTCACTGAAATTCCGCAGGATACATTTAGTTTTTACTTTCAACCTAAACCTGTCCAGCATTTGATTCCACTGATTGCCTGCATGTTTCCATCTGTTAGTGTCTGAACGTGACAGTTAGTATTTACAGTAAATTAAAAAAAATCAAGCCAAGCGATTCGACCACGAGGCAGTGTCCCGGTTTGTGAGACATTGACAAGCACACGCTGTCTTTTGGGCTAAGTGAGTGGTGTGTTCCGCAGAGGCAGGCAGGCGAGGCGAGGTGAGGAATGCGCCCGTCACACGCGCCGTATCCAGCTGCCTTGTAATTACACAGACCAGGCGGCTTCCATTTGTCTCCCCGACGCTGCTCAGATTAACATCGTTTCCGCTCAAATGTCTCGTTAGCAGCACACAGAAAAACGAACAAACCTGTGTAGCCTCACACGGAAGGTGTTATTAAAAACTCGCCCGAAACTACCGTATCAAGACGGCTTTCAGAACCGCCGCCGGCTGAAATTAGTGTGTATTTAATTTTCATCTTAACGCCCCGCTCCACGCCACGTATCATTTCCGTCGGCCTTTTTTCTTTTAGTCTGCAGGTAGGTGTCAGTTGATATGAAGGTAGGTGAGAGGAAGATTGAAGAGGCTGGCGGCTCACCGCAAGTCTCCTGACGTTGCTAACTGCACAGAAATCAACCTTACCGCTTCATCCAGTCAGTGTACTATTAGAAATCCGATACAGGTACCTGCCACCAACAGAATAATTCAGACTGACATTAAATGGTATTTGTAAATTTGTTGTCACATAATGAGTACACTACACATTCGAATAAGGTATTCCCTTTTAAAAGAACTTCACAGCTCGAATTAAAGAAGACTGATAAACGTCCTGCACTTCCAGGTACTCAATGATATAGCAAGTAGAACAATACTGAAATCTACAATGTACATACATTTTTTTATGTTTCTGTCTTTATGCTTCATTGAGGTTATTGGAAGCGAAAAAGGACTGGAGGCAAAGAACGGGAAGGAATTCGGCCATCCTTTTCTGGGAATCATCCCGACATTCGCTTGCAGTGATATGGGAAACCATGGAAAACCCAGATCTGAATAGCCGGGTGGGTATTCCAACCCTCGTCCTCTTGGATGCGAGGCCAGAAGTTACCGCTCACCCACCACGCTCGGTACAGTACATACAGCTAAAAATAAAATAATACACTTCACATTAATTAGTAGTGATGAAACAAAGATAATCAAAATAAACGCATCAAAGGGATACCATGAGGAACCCAACGTTATTTGCGACGGCTTTCAGCTGGTAACGTGGATTTATCTTACAAAAGTGAGAAATGAACATGAATGATGAGCCAAATTACTTTTCCAAACCGAAATATTAGAGTAATGTGGGAAGGCAAACGACACAGAATGTCGTACATAAATGCCACACAAGGCTGAACGGAATAATGATTTTGAGAATTTCCCCCCTTTTCATGCTTAAGCAATTCATTTCACCAGTTTCACTCTTAAGTACGTTACACTGTGCAGTGTAAGTCCATAATGCTTTCATGTATTTTTTAGTCATATTCAGTTGCCTGTCTGCATTTCTTCGTGACGAAATGCGTCAATATAAGACAATACTCAGTCTCTTGCTCAATTGCTCCTTCCTTATATTCCATTTCAGCAGATGGCTCTGCAACTGTACCTAGTCATTTTGTTATAACGCCGAGTGAGGTTTTGTAATGAAGCCCTGCTAATGCCCCCTACAAAACAGTCATATCTCATCACCTTTTTCCAGTTCTTACTAACAGGTGCAAGGTACGAATCCATATTCGAGAGCAAAAACAATTGTTTTGCTCCTTTATACTTCATTACATGGGCGATGATTTTCAGTTGTTAAATTCCGACGGATTTTTGGTTTTTCAACGGACTGAGCTCATTTTGATCATTTTCATCATAGCATGAAGAATCTAAATATAAAGATAATAAGCCAATATCTATGAAACCTTTCTGAATAATTTCATATCGATTTCGTTATAGATCTGATTAAGTTTTAGATTTCATATCTCATAAGTAACTTAAATCACTTAATTGCAAGTTTCTTGATCACAGCAAGTTTCCTACTTGACTGGGAACTGAGTAAAACATTAATATAACACGTGCACATGATAATTAAACATTTCTTGTCAGTTATGAGTTTACGGCTGGTTGATAATGGCACCAATGTAGTAGTGGTAGAACTTTTGACAAGGATCGGGAAGGAAATCACTCACAGCTTTATAAAGAATCACCCTGGCATTCATCTCGAGTAATTTTCAAAAACCATGAAAAACAGAAAAATCTGCACGACAAAAGCAGGGCTTGAAACCGCGTTCTTCTGAATGGCCCATAAATTGCCAGTCAGCAACTAGGTTCGGTGTGTAAACAGTACCTGGGATCATACTGCCAAATATGATATTTAACATCATTTTTAAGGTTACTAATATATTTAGCTGCCTACATTCCACAAAATCTAGCAAACACTTCAGTTATTTAGTAGTTCTATTTACACATACGTATACCAGAAATGGTTTGATGCAGATGACAACTATTCTTTTCTATTAGTTATATTGTATTTTAATCATGTTCCTGTAGCATATTACCAATTTATCAGACTCTTGGGTGAAGGAAAATTCAATAACAATAGTGCAATGTCGGTGATAAGTTTAATTTTTTCGGGATGGTAATTCAAGTACAATGTAGTTCAATAAAATGAAACATGATTTGTATACCAAAAGACTACAAGTGAGTAAGTGAAACACAAAACACTGGTTGAACACAAAACTGAAATGAAAAATTTCCCAACTGGAACGCATTAAGCAAATAAAATCTGTAAGTGAAGCGTAAATAGTTATGGATAGAAAATAATGAAAGATATGATACCGAGCGTGGTGGGTGAACGGTTAACGTTCTGTACTCGCCTACGGGAGGACGTCGCGTCGGTTCGAATCCCCGTCCGGGCATCCAGATTTGGGTTTTCCATGGTTTCCCCAAATCACTCCAGGCGAATGCCGCGATGCTTCCTTTAAAAAGTCCATGGCCGAATTCCTTCCCGTCCCTTGTCCAAAGTCCCATCCCGCCTTTATTGACCTTAGCAGTCGACGAGGCGTAAAGCCATTTAAAAAAAAAAAAAAATGAAGAAACGTAGGAATCCACAGTTAAAACGTGTTTTAGGGTACCGAAGATGATTGCATAAATCGAAACGCGTTTACCAAAACCAAGTTTATTCTAGGTTCACTAGACGAATATATCAACCAGAAAAAAATTACAAGAAAAATAAAAACTACAACATTTTAGTTACTCGTTAGTAAGCTTAGAGATTGTACCTCACCGCTGACACCTACTTATAAGCAGGGCGAGATATTTTGGAGCTTCTAAAATTTTAAATCACCAAATAAATCCAACTAGGCATCTTTGCCAGCGGTGTAACGCGTTATTACTTACTGTTAGAAATACTTAATAATCGACTAGAATTTTAAAACGGCCATGCTTCTTTTCTCTAAATTTGTATTGAATTCAACGTACCACCTTCTGCCTGCATCAAAAGAAGTTTGATTTCCTCCCGTCCCGTCAGGACTGGAAGACAGACGGCGCGTCCAGACGAACGCAGTGGTTCGGCGCCAGAGAGCTGTCCAGCCTCCTAATTGGCGACTGGGCTCACCTCAAACAGGGGACACTCTCGACCCTTCTCGGAAACTGCAGCATACAAACAAGGGTGAAGGCTGCATGTAATTTCCACACCATTTGCAGGGACGCAAAACTTATCTAGGAGATTCCGAGAGGAGGTTCCAAGCTGAGTACAGACAAAGAGATGATTTAGTGTCTGAAGACAGAACATTCGCAAGGAATTCACATCTCACAGAGGGGCAGTAGCGGATTTTTGACGCATAGAGTACCTACCTGATCGTAATATAATAGCAAATAGTTAACTTACAAACATCAAGGAATAAAGAAGTTGCAACTCTCATCACTTGACTAATTTTATAATTACACCTGTAAATGATTGACTTTAAATTTATCTTGTATACATCGCTGCAACTTTCTTAGGCCGATGTACTATACAGAATAAAAACTTTAGGCATATGCACAAATTTTTCTCTTCTTTTCAATTTCGGCCATATAAGGGCGACGAAAAGTAATCCTGTGCACTTTTCTTGACCTTCCAATAGTTCTTCATCCTTTCACCTTTCTGTTTCCTCCTTTCTTGGGTCCATATGTTATTAGTTACATTTCCTCTTCCCCTTCTGATGGAAACCATTGAAATTTTTTACAATCTTCTTAAAGTTGCTCTGTCCTCAATTATATCTTTCTTTACTGCTTGAATGCACTGGTTGCCATTGTTACTCTTGTAAACTTGGTTGATATATTTTTTTTTTTTTTTTAAAGTTAGCTGATATACATTCTCATTATACTGTATGACAAAAAAACTGATAGAGGCTGAGTTCATTTCATTTCCTTTTTCCTTGTATAGATCTTTATTACTACAGTGCCTAAACTCTCCTATTTCGGTTTTAAATGGTCTCCAAATATTCAGCAAATTTTGTTGAAACAAAGAAACTAAAATAAACCAGTTCTTATAAATTAATCATTTTTTTTTTTTGGTTGTTTGTTCAACTATCTATTTTCAGAGTAGTTGCAGGATTAACTTCGACTGTAATAACAATTCAACTTATTCAGTTTTATTTTTCAAACGTAAGTGTTCTCTTTTGAACGAAATCGCTTGAAATGTCTGTGGATATCATGATAAGAACAAATTCATTAATAATCATGTTGAACGAACTGAAAGGTCGTAAGAGAAACTCTGCTGCAACAACCTGAATGTGTCACAGTAACACAAATGCTTCGTAAGAGAAGTGCAAAATATTTCTGCCACCAATGGGTAAACGGAAACTTAATGTCGTTAAAACTCGAAATAACAATCTTTCAAAAACTTTCAGGAACGGGTTGGGGAGCACATGCCGCAGCTCTCAGAACACCAGCTCTTGCTGTGGTATACTCAACAGCTGAATACTGCAGTCCAGCATGGCTAAACAGCAGTCACACAAAAAAGATCGACATTCAACTAAATGACACAATGAGAACAATATGTGGAACTGTAAAATCTACACCTACACCTGTACTCTCTAACATCCCCCCACCAAGTCTCCGAGGAGTGGAGCGATTTATTTTGGGAGAATGAATACCACAATTTCTCCGACATATTTTTATTTGTGGTATATAATTGTCAATTTCTGGGGAAATCTTATGCCAATACCGTTTTATACACAACGTTTTTGGTTTTGCTATTATATATAGCCTTTGGCGTTTGGAAACCATGAGCTAGCTACGAATAAATGCCCATGGGAAGAAACACGTCTTTTCTAAGTTTACACCCCCTGGTATGGTGTCGTGACAATCGCGCACAGTGACAATCGCGCACAGTGACAATCGCGCACAGCGACAATCGCGCACAGTTTAAAGGTCGGGCCACACTCTCCCCTCTCCCGTGTACTTTATTATTTACAGAACGCAGTATTGACAAATCATCATCACACTAAAGCCTTGCCAGAGGTGAACGTCAATTTTAAGGCCTATAATAATTACATACAACGGAGCCCGGGACTTGGACCGAGGGCCTTCAGTACCCAAATCGTGCGCCGTAACACTGTCAGTCACCAGACCGAATATACAGGAAATGGAAAATAAACATTTAAACACAATAAAACAAACGTACTCTTTTTTTCTACAATTTATTTTTGCTATCGTGAAACACAAATGTAATCTTAGATTTGTCTGCTTACGGGGTGCATTTCAAGAAAATCTGATGAACCTGGAAGTGAGGTTGAAGAGAAGAAAGAAACTTTTGTAAGTCAATCAGTAACATCAAAATAAAATTTTGTTGTAAAGGACTAGAAATTTCCGCAATCTACCTTGTGATATACTCCTCTGACGGTACCAGTTTCTGTTGACAGATGACTGGGCTGGCATTTCAGTTACAAATTATTAGCTTTTATTATGGAGATCTCCTAGTTCCTCAGAGCAAATTTTTGGAATTGAACTATCCTCCGCTCTAGCTCTTTTCTTTGCCTCATGAAGTTTCTGATGTACTTTAACACGTGCGTTGTCATGGAGTCCACATATATGCTCTGTAACATTCAGTATAGCAGCATCCTTACTCTTCAAAATTCCACGACATTGTTTTGATCTTTCTTTGAGACAGCACCAGGTTATCGTTCCATCTTCTTTCTTTCTAAACTCTCGATAGCTGTACCCGTCATAATGCGCACACGGATCTCCATGTGTAGTTGAAGTAACTTCCATAATTTAAACTGTGATACTCAAGGCAGCAGTGAATGCGAACAGTAGTGCGGGGTCCGATTAGGAGGGGATTGGGATTGGAAGTCCCAGAATCCAGCATGGTGTTGTAGCGGTGACTAATTGGTAGCTAAAAGCAGGTAGCAAGAGACGACCCGGTTGTGCGCGATTGTCACTGTGGGCGATTGTCGCTGTGCGCGATTGTCACATGTTCCCGGGTATTTTCAGTGTCTGTCACTGGACTTTATTGATAATCATCGCAAAGGATAATTTTAATGAGAACTTTAGTCTTTTAACTAAAATGGTAGCTTGTTGGAATTGTTAGTATCACCATTTGCCATACCAGTCATAATCATAGCTTTTATTACCTTGGCCCCGACTGTGTTATTTGTACGCGTGTACATTCGCGGTTTTTTTTTTTTTTTTTTAAAATAAGTGAAACTACTTTGGTCACTATATGGAGAAATTTGCTATCATTACGCGTTCAGAGCGCATGCACCGCAACGTTCTGCGCATGCGTACAACGTTGATGATCACGTGACGACGCTAGACAAGGTATTCACATTCAGAGTACTCGCCATTATAAAATCTTGTGACATGCACCAGTATTATATTGCTATTTTGTTTATTAGCTGCTTTTTGTTTACTTATATTCTATCAGTGTTGACGATTTCATCTTATTCACTGATTACTGTTGCTATAAAAACTTTCATGTTAATGCAGAAATATTAGCATTCGTCTTTGAATCAGAGGGAATGTGTTATTTAAGCTTTTAAAAATTATTAAAATTATCAGCTAGAAATCTGTGTTTAACCTGTAATTTTTGACAAGCTTAGAAGGTAGTTATTAACGAAATTTTTGCATATTGATAGGTGCGCCATTATGTTTAGTTGCGAGCCAGAAAACATGCGTTCCACCCTCATTTCTGTCGGGCTTAGCAGCTAGTTGCTAAACTGACTGTAAGAACGGTTTTCAGATCATTTTGTCCAAGATGTTAGAGAGTAGTTTACATCACGATAATCGTGCTCATGAAAGCAACTTATTAATAACTAATAATAGCGTAATTCCTCGTTCTTGGTACTTTAAAAAGAATATTCTAGTCCAGGTTCCATTTTAACTTAACCACAACGCTAATATTGTCGCTACAAAATCAAACGATGCAGACATACCTAAAACCACATAAAATTCATCGCACACTACATTTAGTAAAATCAAGACATTTTTTGCTTCAGTATTCTTATTTCCCATAGCATAAATTTTCACTATTAATTTCATCATATACCTTCAGTGTGAACTGTGACTGGACTAAACTAAAACTAGTGCAATAATACATTCACTACACCGCGGTGTAAACTTGACCCAGATTTTCTCCGATATAAAGGTTCTAAATACAAAATACTAACTAAGGCTAGACACAATATAATCTAGCAAAGAGTGCTTTAACCTTTCAATAATTTTCATTTGTTTACTAGAATAACTTGAACAAAGTTCCTATTCACTGTACAAATGCAATACTGTATTCTCGTTCGTTCACTCAACTGGGAACGAAGTATAAAAGAAAAAAATACCCTGCTTCACTTGTTGCTCGTGTACAAAGTTATACACACACCAGTTCATCTCTGGGTAATATGGGCATCAGATGCCCCTCTGCCCAAAACGAAGAGGATTGCTAAAAGGAACGTGAAGCAGTTCGATCATGGCTTTTTATTAAGGACGTAAACTATAAAATGACCAGATTTGCATATCAATCATAACTTAAATTGGGAGATACATGTCTCTGACTTACTGAAGCGATTATGTTCAGACGCATTTGCATTTTGGACAATTTCATCCACAGTAGACGGTTGATAATATATCGATATTATTTTTTGAAAGTATCTATATTTATGAGTGATATTTGTTAGACGATATATCGATACTGAAATCTGGATTTCGGCGTCGACATCTTTAGTAATAAATTATAATTTTCTGTTTTCCTCTCATACAGCGTCAATTATTTTTTGGGTAATACAAAACATTTTACTGTATTGCAAGCACAATAAATTTAATAATAAGTACAATTTTAAGACAAAGCGACCAATTTTTAAAGCTGGTTGAACAAATAAACTCTATTGCAACATGTTTGAAACACGGAATTAGTGCTTCTGATCTACGATCTGAATAATAAGTGGATGAAAAAAGAGGGTCAAATATTAATTCCCATTCAAACAGTTACAATCATTGGTGTTATTTGTTACGTGGACATAATTTATTTTCAAAATTGTTCAATTGTTTCAAAAGAACCATCAAGAATCACTTATGATAGCAAGTTACATAGCAACAGAGGAATTGAAAGCCCCCCCCCCCCCCCCCCCCAAAAAAAAAGCCACATTAAGTTTAGATATACCACTAACGAATTTATTGAACAAACCATTTACTGCTATTTAATTTTGTACAAAACGTTTTGTTGAAAGATATTAATGATAGATTGTTGCCTTTAGAACACAATTTGTTTTATTAAAGCAACCATCTTGGATCCACGCTTCAAAAAATTGCGTTTTGATTTAGCATTGGCCTTTTCTAGTGCAATATCAAATTTATTAAAAGACAGTTTTTGGAGCATAAAATAAGAAGCAATATTTCCCTATTGTAGGAACTTATACATGTCGAGCAGGAACGACGTCACCAGTTTAGGACAGATATAATCTTGGAAAATATATCATATGAAGCTTCTGGGAAGAGTTTTGGCACAATGACTGCTGAATTAAAACAATATTTAGGTCAGTCGAATATTTAAATATCATCAAATGTTCTAAAACCTAGATAGGCATTTTATGCCTATGTTGTCAGAAATTGTGTGAACATACTTTATATCCTCTGGCTCATCTATTCCATCTGAACGAGTTGCATCAACAATTAATCTTCTGGTGTATAATAATCGCAATAGCCTACCAGCAGAAACTATAAAACAACGAATATATTTTAAAATTGTTGATGATAAACATTGGTACATATAATTTTTTATTAATAATTGCTGAAAGCACAGAAGCCTAACGGTTCCAATCGTTTGTCATCTAAGTTGCTGAAAAAATTTAGCTCATTTCTGGACTGAGTCAAATCACCGACTCACCATTTTCTCGTAGTCATTCAGGCCATTTTCGCACACTAATATTTTCGGCCTGAATGAAGCTACATGCCTCAAATGCATAAGCGTATCAAACGCATTAAATTTTATTTCATTCCTGTTCTTAGTTTGGAAGTTACTCGCATGCAAATTTCACCGATTTTGTCACTTACCCATGGAAAATGATCATTGAAAACTATAAAGTACTTCCTGCATCTATAGAAAACTAAAATTGTGAACGCTGATATGATTTTTCCCACAAAATTGTAAGAAAAATCCTTAATTCGTGAATTTCCGTCTACTTTTTTCTGCTCCATCGTGGATCCGCTTTCAACTCTAATTTCTTTGTATGGCAGAAAATTTTAATTCTAAACGGAGCTTACTGAGCCTAACTAATGTGTTAAATTTTACTACGTTCCTCTCCTTACATTATACATTAGAACAGGAGTGGCAAACACAAATGATCTCGCGGGCCACTTTGGAAGTGCTTCATAACTCCGCGGGCCGCATATAAAATTGTATGTCCCCACTAGAGACTTTTTTTTTTTGAGGTGAAACATGAGTTATTATTGTGTGTACTATTATACTTACATGTAAACATAGATAATATAGTAATAATGATACTAAACGCACATTGTAAAGAAATATATAACACTAAAAGTGAAATACAAAAAATATTTTGTAAAAGTATGATGAATCTCGCGGGCCAAAAAAATGTTCAAGGCGGGCCGCATGCGGCCCGCGGACCGCTGGTTGGCCACCCCTGCGTTAGAGAAATTCATTGTTCTTAACCGACTACGACACCTTGTCTTTATAATTCCACAGTACTTCCTGGGGCCCTAGGTAATTTGGTACACACGTATGGTTTCACTACTGAATCAGAAGAAAAGATTAATATTGATGATTTTACATATATTTACCCATTGACAACCCCAAACAAAAAACGTTTGCACGTTATTTCCTTTGTTCTGAGTGACACTATGTCCCTCAGATTTCTGCTACGCAAAGAGATCAGCAAGGTTACGTAGCACTTTAAATGTTACTACGCTCCTATGTTTAATCTGGAAGTTCTAGGTACGCCGTTTACTCAGTTGATGACAGTAGTGTAGGCACGTCATGGCTCTCGCAGAACGAATCGGACGAGAGCATATTGTTAGAAGCGAGCATGCGTATTGTGCAACTTGAAAATAGTGTGTTAGTAGGAATGATGGGGAGTGTAAATAACAAACAGTTGTTAATATACATAAATAATAGCTAGGTAGTTAAAGCAATTCGGAATAATCTACCAACATACAAATAGAAATGAAATATCAGCAAAAATGTTGTAAAAAAGAAGTAAAGTTACTTGGTCGCTGTGATAGTTAAACTATTACCTAAATCAATGCCTCAACTGTATTGCCTATCAATCTTACAAATAAGCAAAAATCAAGATTTGTCTCGATCCTCTTTCGAGTTTTAAAATTTTTATTAATATTTACGAAAATTATGACATACATAATGGCCAGTCAAATTTTTGAAAAGAAATCAACGATCATCACGGAGAGAAACTCTTCTTTTCCAGAAGAATATACCACAGTAAACAGTTTTGTTTTTAAAAGATTTGTTTTATGAGATTGTATTTACAAAACTGGCGGTATATCAACAACCGATATTGATATTATTTGAAATATTGATAATACGATATCTTTAAAAATATCAACAGCCCTAAATTATAGGTAATCTCAGTTTGTTACGTTTTCATGACTAAACAGATATTGATTAAATTTGGCCAAGAAATACTGTACGTCATTAGGAACAGCAATATTTCGGGATAATAATTAACATATTTGGTATTTAATTTTCAATATTATCTGAATTTATCATTAACAGACACATTGTATGAAAATTGTCGTTACAACACACACACAGCCACGCCATTTACTGCCAGATAATTACAGGCAGAGTATTTTGAAGTGTGTTGTCTTTCGACATTTACTTCAACATAATCTAGAAGGAGCAACACTTTGCTTTTGGTATGGCTTATCGTTGGCGTTATTAGTTTAGAATAGCGAGTGGTCTTTTATGACGGTCAATACCTGTAACGTATTGCCCGAGCGAGTTGACTTCCGGGTTCCTGGTCTTCTGGGCGCGCTCGTAGAACGTCGCAGACAGCTGTCTGAAGCGATCCGTCAGCAGCGGGATGTTAGTAGTCTCGTGCAGAACTGCAGTCGGGAATCTGCTGGGTAAGTGGAGGGCCCGTTTTAGTGCCCTGTTCTGTATCACCTGAAGGCGCCGAAGGTGCGAAGCAGCTGCATAGCCCCATACGGGACAAGCGTATTCCATAATTGGTCTTACCAGGGTGATATAGATGTTTACTCCCGTGGCGGGCTTCAAAAGGCTATTCCTGTTCAGCACAGGGTAAAGAGCGTGCAGTCTAGCACTTGCCCTCCTCCTGATGTCTTGAATATGGGATCGCCAAGTCAGTCGCCGGTCTAGAGTGACTCCTAGGTACTTGACTTCATTTTCCCACGGGATCGTCTCGTTGTGAAGTCGAAGGGGTGGAAGGTTTTGAGTGCGTCTCTTACTGATTATGATGGCTTGAGTTTTTGTGGCGTTGATGGTTATCCTCCACCGTTTCGCCCAGTCCTCAATTGATCGAAGGGCTTCTTGCAGACGCCTAGTTGCTAGGGCACAGCTTCTGCTTGCCGTACAGTATGCCGTGTCAGCGGCATAGGTGGCAGTAAGAACTCTGGGAGCGGTAGGCACGTCAGCGGTGAAAAGCGCATAGAGCACTGGTCCCAGTACAGAGCCCTGCGGTACCCCAGCAAGGATTCGCCTCACAGTTGAAGTGGCCTCGCCTTCACGAACGCAAAAGGTGCGGCCAGTGAGATATGACATAAGGAGCTTTACTAGTCTGCCTGAGAAGCCTTGTTCGTATAATTTGAGTAGCAGACCTGTATGCCACACAGAGTCGAATGCTCTGGCGATATCCAGAAGCACCAGGCCACAGTATTGTTTTTCGTTGAATGCACTTGTCGCTGCTTCAACCACCCTCATGAGCTGTTGCGTGGTGGAGTGATTGCGGCGAAAGCCGAGCTGGTGATGGGGGATAATCTCGTTCCGTTCGATGTAATGATTTAGCCTCTTGAGCAATAACCGCTCAAAGACTTTGCTTATAGATGGCAGGAGGCTTATTGGCCGGTAACTTTGAGGTAGGTGCGGGTCCTTCCCGCTTTTGTGTACTGCCACAACTTCAGCATGTTTCCAGCATTGGGGGAAATGCTGAGTGCGAAGAATGTTGTTAAATATTCCTGCCAAGTAAGTTGACGCTTGTGGTGGTAGATTCTTGAGACAGCTATTGAAGACACGATCATGACCAGGTGCTTTATCTGGATGAAGTGTGGCTAGCCAGCTCGCAACCTCTTCCGGAGTGACGGTGTCAATTTCTTCCTCGTCGTCCCCTTCCTCAGCCTGCAGATAGGTGTTTAGGCAGCGATGTACCTCTTCTACTTGCAACTGGTCTTCCACTTCCGATGGCCGGAAGTTCCTCTCGAAGGAATCTGCTAGGGCGTTTGCCTTGTTGGTTGGGTGATAGACTGGGGCCCCGTTCGCCGTGTAGGGGCGGGAGTCGAGATCGCTGCCTAGTGAATTTCTTTGTCTCTGCCCACAGCGTCCATCACCTGGGGTCAGCATCGAAACACGAGCCTCCCATTCTCTGCTCCGGTGCTCTGCCAGCGACACCTTCAATTCTCTCTGGACTCGGTTTAGCAGTCTTCGCGTGTCGGCGTTCCTCGTCAACTTCCACTCCTTAGCCATTCGGTTTTTGTGCCGAATAGTCGCTAGGAGGTGGGGCGGGAGCTGGCGTGAAGTGTTCTTGGTGAGGCACCTCTTCGGAGTCGTCGCTGCTGATGCCTCCTTGATAGTGTGCTCGAAGAAGGACAGAGCATAGTCTATATCCTCTGCCGGGCGGTCCGGTAGTGCTGCTGAGACTATCTGACGGTATCTGCCCCAATCGGTTTTCCTGAATTCCTGCTTTTGTTGTGCATTTAGGATTAGGTCGGATTCTAGCTCCACGATGACTGGGCAATGGTCAGCCTGTTAAGCGTGGATGCCGCGACGAATCCGGTGATTCCTTTAGTGACTGCCACGTCGAGAACATCCGGACGTCCGCGGTGAGCTGGGTAGTAGGTGGGTTCTTCGGGTCCCCACACATACATATTGTTTCTGTTGGCGACTCTCCGTAGTATGTTACCTGAAGGGTTCTTAACTCTGCTGTTCCAGTCTGTGTGTTTGGCGTTGAGATCACCTCCGATGAACAGCTTGCCTCTGATGTTTGCCAAGGTATTAAAATCAGCCTCTGCTGTTTCCCTTCTAGGAGGCCGATAGGCAGAAACTACGGTCAGTGGTCCTCTTGTCGTGGCCACTTCAATGCCGACAGCTTCAATGTACTGCAGGGCGGAATGTAGATCTCGTGATGTGGAATGCTTCTCTTGACATAGATAGCAACGCCACCTTTTGCAGTTGGACGATCATATCTATAACAGCAGTAGTTGGCTACTGAGGCTTTCAGTCCCGGTTTTAGGTGGGTTTCGGTGACAAGACATAGATCTACGTCTTGTTCCCTAATGAACTGCCGGAATTCCACAGTCTGTCCATGAATGCCATTGGCATTTCATATGCAGAAAGAGAGGCTATTGAATTGGGGTCGTCTATCCACAATTAAGACTACAACTGCATTTGGGAATAGCTAGAGCTGTCTTCACTGCAGCGCAGATGTCCGTGGTCATCTGGCCTAGCCGCTTGTTTAGACTGACCAACATATTTAGGACAGTCTCCAATATTTTACTCAGTCCTTCAGATTCCGCCGAAACTGGAGCATCTGAGGGAGGCCAATGTCGTGGTTGGTTGTTTAACTGATCTTCTGTGCAGGAGCTCTGCTGGTTTTTATGTTCTTGTTGGTCGACCAGATTGGAGTCAGAAGTTGTAGCAGTGGCCGACTGTGGACCGCAACTTCCGAAAAGAGGCGACCGTTAGTCTCACTGGATTTTCTGTGTTTCTGGTACTTTAGATGCTTCCTAGTCATCCTAGTGGGCTTCGTCTGTTCTTTGCCAGTGCGGAGAGGAAGTATTTGTTTGTTGATGCTGGATAGCGGAGACACTCTGTAAATTTTCTGCCGGTGGCTTCTTGCGGTGTTGTTTGGCGGTATCCACTATTGGCTGGTAGGCCTCTCTGGCGATCTCGTGCCTTCTTGTACACTGGACAGCCTCTATAGGACGCAACATGGCCGCCCCCACAGTTCAAGCACTTAGCTGCGTCGTGTCCTTTTCTCAACGTGCACTGTTTTGTTTCATGTGTGCCGGCACACTTTACACAAGCGGGAGGCATTTTACAGTGCTTGGCCACATGACCTAAACGTTGACAATTAAAACACTGAGCGGGTCCAGCTGTAGCTCTCAGTTTTTCCGTTTGAATCTTGAGGTGGCAGATGCTCTCCACCTTAAAGATGGGCCTATTCTCAGGGATGTCAGGAAGAACGACAAGGAAGAGAGGCATGACCTCATTGCTTCCTGGGCGGCGCAGCTGAACCACTGTCTGGACATTGAAGCCCATATCTTTTAGCTCGAGTTTGATGTCGTCACTGGCCATAGTCCGGGGAATCCCACGGAGTACCACCATCAGAAGTGGCACTGCTCCAATCGGAAAGGTATAGTAAGGAATGTTGCTAGCTTGCAACATCTCGGTGGCTGCTGTGAAGTCTTCAACGGTTGTAAGTGTGAATTTTATTTTGTCCCCTCCAGCCGATTTGGCTGAGAAAGGGGTTTTTCACGACGTCACCCACTTTGTCGTGCAGAGTTTTATAATTCTCTTCAAACTGCACAACAATTGGCGGGATATGCGCACTTCTGGTAATCTCTGATGAATCGTCCTGAATTGGTTCAAAAGGATTGGTTGTTTCCATCCTTTCCGGGTCAAGCGTTGGTGGTGGCCTCGCTGTACGGCGAGGGAAGACAAAGCCCTCGTCAACTGGTTCCACACTTTTCTGGCAAGTGTGGTTATCCTCATTGCTCTTGGAACCCTGGGAACGACGCCCTCTTACTCCATTCCGCCCGGAGACCGAGGCTGTAGTATTGTTGGTGGCTTCAATGGTCTTCTTATTTTGTGCCTTAGCTTTCTTTGGTTTCTTGGCTGTACCTAGTTTCGACACTGCTAGACTGACTCCACTAGATTTGCTTACCTCATTGTTTCTGCAGTTGACGGCACGTGGCTGTTTATTGTATGTCCTCTCTGGTGGAGTAGTGGGACGTTTTCTTGGTGTTAATTCTTTACTCACCGAGTACACATCACCGTGTATACGCTGAATGTTAAACACAGCGGCTGGTGTAGCGTCTTCATCCATTGCCATATCCTTATCCGTAGTCGCACTTGTCACAACGACCGCTGGCATTGAGACGCTCGACGCTCGCGGCGCGGAAGTGCAAGGCAGCCTTTCCTCGTCACCCATCCGTGCGACTCCTCTGGTCACGTACTGATGGGTGGCCGAGCTTAATACTATCGAGTTATTCAACTTCGATACAACACGTAATTTCTTGTCACTTTCGAAAACAATAACTATCTATAACAATCACACATTCAGTCAAAATGCACACACCTAATAATCACCAATTGTCACATTACTCTGAATCGAATCACACATGTAATCACCAATCGAACACCAGTAAACGCATCGAAATCCGAACATTCTTCCCAATCAGTCGTTACAACACTGTCTCTGCATAATATTTATGAATAGATTATACACAAACTGACTGCGAGAAAAATAATGCTTGAGCAACGTCTTATGCACGCTATCGGTTTGTCTGTCACAGTTCGGTTAGTTTTCAAAATTTCTTGACAAAATATGTTATTTAACCAGAAAAAATTGTTCTTCATAATCATACACAGTATTTCCCTGTTAAATTTAATCAAGATCGGTTTAACTGTATAGTAATGAAAACTTCAAAAAATAGTCGGTGCTATTTTTGCATTTACTATAATGGTGTAGCTCTGGATTGTGCTACAGGTGAAAGCACAAAATCAAAATCAGTTATTATTATTATTTTTTTTTTTTTTTGCGGATGACACAACCATAATATTTAAAAATACTTCAGAAATCTCCCGTGAACATATATCATATATTTGTTCGTATAATAATTGGTTGACAATTAATGGCTTGTTTTTAAACTTTGATCAAACTCAATATATGTAAATTAGACCAAGACAAGCGTATAAAATTTGCAGGCCAGTCTTCACTGTAACATTTCTAGATTTGCTTATTGATAATAATATAAATTGTAAGATACATGTCTCTGAATTACTAAAGTGATTATATGTAGCTGCATTTGCAGTTCCCTCAATTTCGTCCATCGGAAAGATTAAGATGTCAAATTATATGAATCTCCACTTAAATATTTCGTACGAGAATGAAAACGGTAAAGCGTTTCCATGCACAACAGGGTGCGCGCGAAGCAGCGGACAAATTCTAGTCTTGTATAAACGCAGTTGTTATAATTAATTTACATATTATTCTGTGACAGTGTATCTTCTGTTGTGCATTTTCGTTATGTATTGATTTTTAGTTATGTGACTTGGTCCCACACAGCCGCAGTGTCAGCCTGTTATACTAGGATCTTTGGAAAGTGACAGTGTTTTGTTGTATTGTAAGACGGATATCCTGCTGCTAACTAACTAAAATACGTCATCGAGATGTTCAGCCGTTGTAAAAGATGTTACAGCGTATCTCAATTAATGAACAATCAGAAAATATAAGTGCACTGACAAAACAGTTATTCGCAAAAATCAGTAAAATCGATAATAAAATCTCAACTATTAATCTAATGATGATCATCGCATGTATCTTTCTAACATCAACTACCATTCACTATGGGATAACAGTAGCAAATTGAAAGGGTTTTATAGTCGGTTAGTACGTTACCAATGTTATTTATCCCTATTAGTTTCCGGTTATTACCCAACTTTTCATATCTCTGTTGCTATTCTAAGAGGTACTTAAATGAAATTTATATAAGCAATTGGCCATAAGAATGAACCACAGGCAGGGCCGCCGTAAGCGGGCGTGCAAGGCGTGCACCGCACGCGGGCGGCAGGTCGAGGGGGGCGGCAAATCGAGTGATCGACAGTCGCCGCCCCGGATAGTTGTCATTCCATTGTCGCCGCGACAAAATTTGCAGCCTATTATGGAGCGGGCGACCTTATTCTTTTTTTTTTTTAGCTCAACAGTTGCTTCAGGCGGCCGGCAACACGGTGTGGCAACAATGGGGGCGGCAATTAATGTTTGAAAGGGCGGTAATCTCACATTCTTTTGACCCGGTTCGGAAAATTCCTAGATCCACCACTGGCTGTAGTTGATAGGGGGCGGCATAATCGGTATTGCACGCGGGCGCTCAAACAGCTAGCGGCGGGCCTGACCACAGGAAACTAAAACATACCGAATAGAGATCGCATAGATGGACATTTAAAAATATGAATTTTCGGTTAATACTATTAGTTAATAGTTCAGTTCCCGTCTTCACACTATTTGTCACAGGAGCAAGAAAAGTGTGACAGACAGTGAGAGATCACAAATGTATAAAGGGGGGTGAATAATATTTGTGCAGTTTAAATTAAAAGTGATGAATTTTTATATTCTCCCTATGGTTGGTTCAAGAAAATGAACTTATGAGAGAATCATAACGTATGGTAGGTCCTATTACAACTGACACATACGTTTCCAAGAATTTTAAAAATTTGTAAAAAAAATCCTTTGTTTTTTTGTTTAAACATTAATTTCAAAGTACACGGTATCAGTATTCCCGAGTTATCTTTAAAGAAGCGAATTAAATCATTCATACATTGATTCTTTTTAGTAATCAGTTTATTCATTTTTTGGTGCCTTATCGTAGGCTTGGGAAAAATATATCGATGTATCGAAATATTTATAGTTTTCCTTAAAATAATCGATATTTATTGTTGATATTTTTATGATTAATATATCAAAATCGATATTTTTAGTATATTAATTTTTAATTCGATATATTTTAATGAACGCAATTCAGTATCTAATTTTATGCAGGGCACATATGCTGGATAAATACACGCATATATCCGATCTTCTGAACGAGTCTTAAAAAAATTTAATTCGTTGGTTTTCATCAGTGATTAACAGGTTAAAAACACTGTTAAATTTTAACAGGTTTACTTTAACGTCATCATCATTTCTTTATTGTCAACATATGAGCTTTAGCAGCATTTGAAAGAACCACTAATAGATAGGAAATAAGACCCAGTTAATTTTTGGATGAATTGCCACCACCTAACGCTACTGTTTTTGGAAATCGCGCTGGATTACCTGGTATGTCAAACCTCCTCTTGTGTCGACCGAAAGAGTGGCTTCTGCAGTTAATTTGGCGGCACCGGACAAAAGGTGTAAATTGTCGGGGAACATGTAAAACAGTGATTTCTTTTGTTGTCCATATCAGGTGAATACCATTTTAATAGACTGTAAAAAATAAGTAAATTAGTAAAATTTCTACAATTTCTTCATGTCTCTTTCATTTTCCGAAATCTCTTAAATATTTGTAATATTTTGTGAATGTTTTTAGGGTTTTAGACAAAAATATCGATACATCGACATTACGATATTTAACTCGATACAGTAAATACGATATTTATGTATCATTTTTTTTATTTGTCCATCTCTACCTTATCATTTCATGCTGTTGTTATGTTATTGGTTGTTTAAGCTTAGTATTCAACTCGAAGTTTGATTAAACCCTCCTAATGGAGGTATATTTAGCCTAGTTTAGGAGGAAGAGTGGCCAGTTCCTTTCCTAAACCGGTAATCCTACCGGGTAAAAGGAACCAACTGGTTAGCGTGGAATCCAAGATGTGAACACGTCAAATAATGAAGGGACCAGATAGTTTATGCTTGCGTGAAGGGAGTTTTAATTTTTAACACATGAAGGGGAATATAGACACTATGGATATATTACAAATAAAATTTTAACTCCATTTGCATATCACGTATCCTCGACTATAAACATGAAGAACCTCGGTTAATCGCAATTTCGCTTACGATTTTCAGCCGTTGAATTAGCACAGTCCAATTGTCCTCAGACATCCAAGCAATTTGGTATAAAGTGTTTAATGAGACAACTGTAACAAATGAGAAATTATTACGAATGCACTTGAAAGCAATCGACAGACGTGAACTTCGCGGAATTATCGACTCACTACTACATCGTTTTCAGTGTGATGGCGCATATCAAATACGACTATGGATGCGAGTGAACAAAAAATTCTAATAGCAGCCCTTTTAATAGTATCACCGATGAATGTAGCCATCAGCTTATTAGCACGTCCATACATCAAGACAGCCCCATCAGAAAAAACAAAGCTCGTACATTTGGATATTGCATCAAACATTGTTCTACATCCTACAGAACAAGACGAAGAATTTAGAAGAATACTTATCTACAATGAAAATGAAGATGCGCAGCACAAAAAAAATCTGCAAAATACAAAGAAAACTATGAAATATTTTTGGAAGACATGCTCATTAAGACCATCCGTTAACAAGTTGTATGACTTATAAAATCCACTTTCAATGTTCATACACGCATATCTAGCTTGAGATGTCCCATTCTGTAGATCTCATTATTTATCAGTAACAAGAAATGTTGTTGTTAGATTCAGTAGTGTTATTACCATAATGTATTTAATTTACATAAGTTCATTTCATTTGATTTGAGTGCGGTTCTCGACCGACAAGGTTATCATGAGGAATGTTTAATATTATTACTTGTCATAGAAAGGATAATGGTTGTAATCTAGTGGACAGGCTAGTGAGTAATAAAGAATGTACTTTATTGAGGCCTGCTTGACGTTCAAAAGAACAGACTTCCCTTGTGTTACCTAGTGTTTTGGGTCATTAATTTACTGAAGTGATGGAGAGCTTCTCGAATATAGTAGAGATTTGTTTAAAACAATGGACACAGTGTTACATTGTGAGCTCCCCTGCGTGGATGTTCGACGAATGAAAGGTTTCTTTGAGAACCCTAATCATAAAAATGTTCCAGCGCCGAGCTGTCAGACATTTCGCAGACGTCGCTGGCAAAGAAACATTAATTAACAATAAACTGTTTGTTCTTAAGAAGTGCAGCCCACAGAGACTATGGTTATATGGAGGGGGTGACCTACCAAGAAAATGACGCTGGTGGTGGGTTTATCCCAGCCAATGGAATTCATTCTCGCTGGTTGCTGATATTTTTTGTTTTTTTATTATATGTTCGACCAATCGGGAGAGAGAAGAGGAACGAACTCCGCCCAAGGTGAGTCTACGAGGAAGGCAGAATGGACGGAGGACGGACACTTGATGTCGGACCGGCGGGGACTGGACGAGAGGGACTCTGGTTCGGCGCGACCAGACAGCAGCGAGCGATCTGCGCTACCGAGGCCACATTGCTGAGGTCCCGAGGGTGAGGACGAACGGCCGGCTGTCGAGAAGGAGAGACACCAGACGCCACTCCACCCTCGCTCAGCTGATCTGCACTACCTGGGGCCTGCCGAAACACGACGCAGCTCTGCACCCCGCCGCCGCGGTCGTTGACACAGCCCTCCTCGCGGGTTACCGACACGTCACATCGCACGGCCTACACTGCTCAACATTACGCTAACGCAATCGTCTACAGAGACCACAACGAGCTCCAACAAAATTAAAGAACTGTAAATTCCAGTACCAAAGAGGGAACAACCATTTACCCATTCAAGTAATTGTTTCATCGAAATAACTTTGCTTTCTATGTATAAAATCAGTATGTTTCTCATTAATAATTCATGTTTCACTTGTATTAATGTGAAGGACCACTTCGGAAGAGAACCCCACCCACAATCATTTATCTAAGTATTAGTTAATAAAACTGTTTATATAGTAGTTAATCCCAAGACTTACAGAGCGGGACACTACAAGCTTAAGAATGCGCGTCCAGTATTTTTGACTTAATATCACTATTTTTCTAACGCATAATACTTGATTGCATGTTACATAAATGAAACATTTTTTGAATGAATAAACTGTGACCCGCTGAGGTCGTTGCAGCACCGTGATTTTGCACGATTCATTATCACCAGATTGTGTACTAAGTCCGGTGTTAAATGAATGGACACTTAGTTTGTGCATACGAAACTGTTGATGGACATTTATCTGTCAGATTTGGACGGAAAACTCGATGATTCCCTAAGTGAAGAGTAAGCCTGAATGCACCAGCATCTTGTTTAAATTTCTTCCTTGTTTAATCAAGGACAAACAGAACAACATACAATTAAACACTGCTCACAGACATCTACCCACATACAGCGACTTTGGAATTTTGACCAGGCCACGAACGCCTTCTTCGGGGGCATTCAACCAAACTTTTGGTTTCAGATTACATATGCTACGACTCATAACTGCAAGTTGAACTTGACGCTGGAGAACAGTTTTGCGGAAAGTACAACAGCTGCAATACTCCCAGCCAGGCTGGTGAGCAATCTTAACATAAGGAAGGGTGTAGCTTCTGTGCACTATACAGACTTTTTATCGTTTCCTGAAATCACCGCAAGTGAATGCCATATTGGATGGTTCTTCATAAAGACTGTGGGCGATTATTTCTCAGTTCATTATCGAATATCGTCTACTAGCTCTAATAAACTCGTAGCGAAGAACCGTAAGTCCCGATAATAATCTGTTTAAACGGACATTGGCCTGTGCCCATTATGGGCTCTACGACAGTTGGTCCCTGCCTGAGTTATGCCTCCAGACGCATAAACACTTACTGGCTGGCTGGCTGGCTCCGCTGCCCACACAAGGCGTCATTTGTCTCATCCTGACCACGCCTGGCTGCCACCGCGTAACGACCAGCAAAGAGACCCACACAACGAGTTCGCACTTTATATTATCTACCGTTTTTTATTTACTTACAGCTGTGTGACAATTTTATCAGGAACCGAAATTGTACTACACTGCATGATACTTGCGATACTACGATCTACACGAGAAACTCTGAGATTATTAATTGTTCTAATATAGAGAGTCGATAGAAAGATAAGGTAATATTCTACTAAAATACTTCGCTCTTGGAAACCGTGAAGATTTCAACATTACCAAACCCTGGATCCAGGAATGGACTGTACACAAAAATAACAACATACCTTGTGTTACACAAAAGCCAGTACGTATTGACTTACCACGTAAAATTTGGCACCCACAACAGGATCAGAACTCAGCATGGCAGATGCGCACACTCCCTGCACAAGAGGGGCAAGCAACCATCTCCCTTATGCGAATGCCTAGAGATTCAGACTCTTGGTCATATTACTGAAGAATGTCCGATAAGATCTTACAGTGATGATCCTTTGGACTTCCTGCTGGCAACTCAGGAATCAATAGACTATATTAATAAACTAGATGTATGTCTGTAATCTTGTAAAGTTGAAATATGATAATTTTATTCCAATGTATCTTAAAATTGTCTATATTGTGAAACGATAAATAAATTAAATCCACTAAAAGGCTGAAGAATTGAAATTGTAACGTGATCCTAGAAGGCCTTATCGGAATGCACAAGAAACTAATTCCACTAAAATACAGTAACAATAATCTGATAGCTTCAGCTGCTCAGAAGACGAAGAGGAACTAGACAAAAACATGAACACTGCAAACTCCATCGCACTAACTAGGAATACGACACTTATCACGCAATATACTTTCCTTTATATGATTGTATAACCGTATGTTTAAACTTCAATAAATTAAAAAAATAAGAAAAAACATACAGAAACTTAGTTAACTGAAAACAAATAGCGCCAATACAAGTGTGTTTTATTTATTTAATGTAGTCCACCTTTAACCACTAATCAAGACATTAGAAACGACGAATCTGCATTGCTTCGTTTACTACTTGGTAAATGTTGTATGGCATTAAAAAAATATACAGCAGGTGCATAAGCGTTATTTGTTAGCAATTAATTACGAAGTAACAGCAGGGAAAATGGCCTGCAGCAGCACTGCGTACATTAGTTTATTTATTTATTTCGCACGGTAAAAGATTAACAAGCCCACCAGTTCTGCTGCGCACGTTAAGTCGCCACTGTACTGGGTTGGGGAGATACAGCCAGGTTCGAGTCCTGGCTCCCGCCTAGCGGCGTCCTGATAGCTGTTTTTAGGAAGTTCTACGCAATTACCTAGGTGAGTGCCGAAACGGCCCCAAATTTCCTCCCCTTAAACTACAAATATACACTTATCATAACACAAATATGTTACACGTTTCGCAGAATTAGAATTCCTGCAAGCGGAAGCTCATGATCATTAGTATTCAAGATCCTAAGAGCCCTCCTCAGTCGAGTGATTAAAATAACTTATCAAAAAGATGATATCACAGACAGCAATCAATAAATGATTGTACATTACAAATAGAAATGTGGAACACAAAAAATTGATTTGAAATTAAACAAAAATTTAATTTTCGGTGGCAATTTACGTACACAAATATTTTTTTCCCTTTCCTGTGTCCACCTTCTTTTGCCCTCTATGAACTTCAGCTTTAAATTCTTCCAACGTTTTTGGTAAATTATTCAACATTTCTTTTGGTAATTTATTCCAATCACTGACCCCTTTACCTACGAAAGAAAATCTTTCCACGCCCTGATACTGCAAATTGAAGTTCATAATTTGCGGCATTCATTTGCGTCTGAGTTGTTTCACAGACTGCTGGATAGTTCCTCTGTACCATCTAACACATCGTGTACCGCGCAAATATTAAACGTAGTACATGGCTTGATGATGGTTCCCACAATCACATGAATTCTATAGTCTTCCCCACTTATGTGAACACTGTTTACGTCTACGGTAGCTAATAATGTCCACTATGATATAAGTTAACAATATTTGCGAACTATAAATTTGTGTTCCAATTGTAAGAGTATTCCAGTCGCTGGGTACATGGTTTACGCCCAGCCTGGAGTTCTGGATTCACAGTTCAATTATCCTGATTTCTGTTCTCCATAATTCCCCAAAACCACTCAAAGTGAATGACTAAATAGTACCCTCAAAATGCCAAAGCCGAATTTATTTCCGTTCTTTGTAGCCTAATCTCTCTCAGCTACAATCCCTAGACATCAACAAGCCATAAAGATCCAAGAAATTAGATTTAATTTCAGCCGGAACCTTTAGCAAACAGTCTTTCCCACCATTTCTTATCAGTTTTCGCAGTGGTTGCTGAATATATATTTAATTTTGTATCACTGCCAAGAAGGTACAGATTGCCGATCATTTTAATCCCAGGTGCTAACAGAAATTCTGCCTCTAGTGCCTGCTGAGGTATTCTATTGAGGCTATTCTCAGTACCTACAGTCGTTGCTGGCTGGCTGACAAGTAGATTTATTGCTCTCGCCAACGTACGTGACGTTCCGCTGGAGATTGCCTCAGTGTGGTCTTTTGCTGTTGACATTGATTGAAGGCAACACGGAAATAACCGGAAGCCAATCTCGCAGACAGAGGCGTCATCCGACTTGTTTACGTAAGCTTTGATCAGTGCCGTGTTAACAGGGTATGACAGCCAGCATCCTCTGTCGCCACTGCAGACTGACTGATCGGCCCCTCGGGCTCAGCTCAACCAATTATGTTCCACATCGCTGTTCATCAGGTATTCTTAATGGGTTTCACGTACTGGAAATGACGTCGCTGAATATAAATGTTATGTGCTGAAGAATACATTTTGGTGCAGCTTCGAAAAATGCATTTTTTGTTACAATTATTTATTAATTTCGATGAAATTTATACCATTTCACACTTCTGAAATTTTCTTCCGAATTTACGGTAGTGTTTTCATCAATTCCCTTGGTAAGAACGAAGATTATCTCGGTGTTGAGAATTAATATAGTTTTCTCGAGTGACCACCCGGTTGAGCAGGGTATTTTCACACGATATTTCGGTAGTCTTCACCAGCAGATGGCGACAGAGTTCCGATCACCGAAATATCGTGTGAAAATACTATGCTCACTCGGCTAGCCACCCGAGAAGACTATATAAAATCCCTCAGTAATTTATTCCAGTCTCCCTCTTCTTACCCATAAAAGAAAATGTTCCCACTCCTTTATGATCGAAATCAAGTTTATCGTCGTCGTCATCTCTTACCTTCTCGTACTGCTCCTTATTACTGTTCCAGGCTTCATCGACAAATATATTTCTAACATTTCCAGCACTTTATTCACCTGTTTCCTGTCTTTCGATTACTGCCAAACGCAGTTCCATTATAATATGAATTTTTTTGTGTTTTCGTCGCCAGACGGCTAAATTCTGAAGCGGCTTGAAACCCGAGAAGTTTTTATAAAGCATTGCCGCCGCGAAAACGTACATAGTTATATAATATCAGTTAACTACAATTTCTACAAACAAATCTATTTGCCCTGTTTAGCTCCCTACCAACTTCTGTATTTGATTCGCACAATCTGAAACCATACTACTAAATTATACTCAAACAACTGTTTGAACCATTTCTGTATTCCAAATTCTTCTCTGCCCTCTAAAGTCTACACTAAATGTGATAGTTTGTAGTTTGGATCCTCTCCCTGACATCTCCCTAATGTGTCTTGCGCAGTTCAGTCAGAATATTTGTATTTTATGCCTTCAAGAAGCAATGCCTCATTCTTCTTATAACCATAGAAATTCTTTTTCTGTGTATACGACTAACTGGCAGTTACCGGCAACTTCGTATGCGTAGACTACTGATCTACTGGTTAAAAAGATTTTGTTATAGTTAACACAAAGCCAGGAAGGACCAAAAAAAACCTCCATTCCTAGGAATAAAATGATGACTTTCATAAGCTGAACTCACGATATGCATTTCGACTCCGAGAATTAGCAAATTTCAAACGGTAGTACTTGCGCGAATCGCATTCAACAAAAAATTTTACTAATTTGTGGACAGTTTTATCTTAAATTTCTCAGCTTTCGGCTTCACACCAAAATCAACGTACTATATTTTACTCCCAGAAGTAAGAGCCGCAGGTTATTCGTAAGCTCATCAAAATCAACCAGTGGTTCAGAACCTTTTAAATCGATGCGCCAAGCCTTAAACTTTTCTATGTATTTTCGGTGAAATGTGGCTGGAAGTAAAATGATGCAACTATGATATAAACTACGTAATTCAGTAATCAACATTGTACAGTTTTATGAGCCGTCCATTACAGATAATTCAAAACCAAATGAAGTAACATATTTCTAATTGGGTACACCATATTTTTTTCTAAATTTGAACACTTACCGTGTTGGATTACAAATAATCTTCCACTGCTCTCTTGCGAATGAAATCCAAGCAACTGTAGCCAAGACATATTATCCATCCCTCTTTTCACTTGAATCCAACATCTGAATAAATGACTGGCCCCCGAAGTCTATGTCTTTTGATTGTAACATGAGAGATTCTTTTTTTACTTTTTTTGCTAACATGTTTAGTTGAAGAAAACTGTAAATCTTCTTAAATGGAAATTAAGTTTTTTAATGATCATTAAATTTAAAATTTATACAAATTTTGGAGTTAAAAACCAAATGCTGAAGTTGGTAGTACTCATTGGATGCACGAAACAAGTATTAACATATTTTAGTCGTTCACCATTCGACATAGAGTGTCGGTTTTTCAAAGGTATACTAAAAGTGCATCTCAAGCATGGAATAAAGCATTATGATGAAATTTTTAGAAAATTAATCTGTAAAAATCGTAAATTGTGAGGTACTTAGGTAAGAAACCGTTGCCAGCATCAGAGTTATTACAGTAAATGAATGCAGTGTAAGGGAACCAAGATAATAAAGCAGGATTTAATTTTATTTGAGAATTGGTACGTAAATTTTGTCATCGTATATGCAAGTTACAACTCGCTCAGAAGCGGCTGCTTGTAGCTAAGGCGGACGTGTATCACGCTATGGTCACGAGGTGACGCCGTCGAGTCAGCGGTTTTATGCTTGCTACAAAGCGAGCCTGCACACTCGAGTCCTTCTTCATTCTTTTACGGAACAGCGCACAGGAAACATGTAGTCGCATACAGAAGGTAAGACATGCAGCAGCCTCGGTTGGTCTCCAAAATTAGTCGGTTGGTTCTCCAAGTCGATCAGGTCAATTAGTTTGGGTTCCGAGTTAGTCAGATTGTCTCCAAAAGTGTTCAGTCTTTGTTATAGTAATTTCTAAAGTATTCGGTTGGTTTGAAGTTGGATAATATTTCGTAAAGTAGCTCAAACTGCCCCGGTGTAACTTATTTGGTTGATTAGGCTTCCATTTATATGTATTGGTAGAAGATGCCGCCAGTTATAAGAATTATTCAGTCGCCGTTGTATTTCAGTGAATATGTGTATGTGTGAGAGAGCGGCCTGTTTGTGTTAATGGTTGTAAAGTAATAAGTGATTTGTAGGAAGTATTTGTTAAAGTAAAGGCAGTAATTACGTGATAGCATTGAGCAGTAAATTCAGTTTAATAAAGCAAAGACGTGTCATTTTCTCTTCAGGTCAGTTAGTTGGAATCGGACTAAAATGTATGTTAGGTTTTTTATATTAAATGGTTTGTAACTTATCCGCATCATGTTTGGTCTCAATAACACTCGTAGACTAAGAATCCATAGCCCCACATCATCCTGATATGATATTGTATTGTGTTTCAGAATAATATTGTTAGCTTGATACTATAAAGAAGAGTGAACGGAGTTTTATTTCCATGAGGTAAGAAAGTATAAAATCAATCGCAGTTTGGCGATCTCTGCGTAATCAAAGGTCACCTGGTGTCAGAATCCTGATATATTGCTAGAATTAACATCTCCTAGCTAATATCCTCCTCCCCCCCCTTTTCGGTTACAAGTGAAATTAAAGTTAGATGAAAATCGTTAGCAATGTTGGATAGTTAATATAATAAGCAACCACTCGTGCCACACACCCAACATCTCACAAATTGGTTTTCAGAAGTGGAATAGCAAACATGTGCGTGATTAAGTCTGAGAAATATGTGTTTAGTTATTACCAACTTTCCGCAGTGAAAATTTGTTTCGTGATTAATAAGTCGTTGAGTATTAATTCTGTTTTGTTTCGTATAACTTGGAGACTAACTAAAGGTATGTTGCGTGTCTTTACTAAAAAAGGGTGTCTGGAAATAGTTATTCGCAAAAGAAAAAAAAATAATATATTCAGAAGTTGTAGCATGTCGTAGTTGAGCAAGGAGCACGAGATGGCGGCGTGGCAACAGGTTGGCGCTCACATTGGCGGACAGGTGGCAGCAGCGGAGAAGATGGCGACAGCGATGCGCGCGCAACTCCAGCAATGAGCAGCAATAACAACATGGCCCCGAGATGAAGTAAACAAAGCAGCCGACGCCAGAATATGTTAAAGTAAGTGCATTTTAATCTCTTGTCAGTATGTAGGGACATCTCTATAGTTAAAAGCATTGTAAAAGATAATGTAATCAAGTTTGTTCACAAGTAATGGTACGCAAGCAAGTAGTGTGCATTTGTGGCTTGTCGGGAGTGCGTATTTGAAATCTGTTTTATTGTATGTGGCTAAGGCGAGCATGACCTATTCGCGCGTAGTAAGGTAATAAGTTGTATTTGTGTAAAAGGCGCGACAGTTGAGAAATCCCTCCAGGGCACGAAGTGTAACAAGGTGAACATATGAGATGAAAAATAATGTAAGATGCAACGTGGTTATACGACAGTAGACTAAATTTTTCGATATTGTGGATTGGTTAACTAATTTTGTGAAACTTCCTTTAGAGTGTAAACACGCAGGTGTTTCCTTTTCAGAAAGTTAAATGGCAATATACAGGTTTAATGTTGTTAGGGAGTCGCGACCCAAAATGCAACTGTAAAACAGACCTATTAGCTTGTCACATCTTAGTTTGCAAGTTGGAAAACGTGCTGGCATATTAACAATCTATTTCCATAGGTTAAGCCAATACTGTATGTTGTTTTTCTTTTGTGTATGGTTTTAAAATTATCGCCATTGAAGGGTAGAGCTACAAGTGGCTTAATGGTGTAAGACTAAGTCTATTGGTCAAGTTGAAGTGAAATGTAAAGCATCAGTAGTGGTTAAGGTTCACCCAGGTGGTTTGTTGAGGTTACACAGAGATTATGAGTTGTATTGTCTAAGGATGAATAACAGAAATGTGTCTACATAATGTTACCTTCAGGCAACTGTGGTATTTAGTGAAGTGTGGTGCCCCACGAAAGCATGCATGTAGTGAAGAGTCATACGGCCGTATGTGGAAATGAGAAATATTTGAGAGGAGAGAGGGTCATGAGTTGATGAATGTGTTGTGTTGTCAGTAAGTCTCGCAGGAGTAGGAACAGAGTAAGAGGAGCAGGAGTAGGAACAGGAAAAGGAATAGAGTAAGTATAATGGTGTAATAATTGTTGTGTTGGCCACTAGTGAGAATATTTGTTGTATATGGAGTAGTGTAATGAAGGCATTCCTAGACAGAGTTTGACATGATTTAAGTAGCAGCCACCAGTAAGTGAGTAATGAGTGATTTTGATTTTGAAGGCACACATGATTTTGGTTATGTTTTGGGTTTTTGCTTGCTTGGTTATATTAGTAATGTGTTGTAATGTTGTGTACACTGGTGATGTAAATGGATGTAATTTGGTGAAGTTATAATGGGTTTAGTGATGACGGTTATACTTAGTATACCATATCTAGCTGTGTGCAGATATGTCATCACCTGTTGAAGTATTAAGTAAGTCTGTGGTGTTGATGGCAGTTAGGATATTTATTGTGTATGATTGAGTTAAGATCTGATTTGTTACAGTGCAAATAGAGAATTATGTGTTTGTGGTAAAAGAGTGGACAGCTGATATGTTAAGTGGACTCTGGTCATAAAAGAAGTTGCAAGTTAAATTATGGTACCCTGTCATTGAGATGTGATGCAACTGATGTTCCCATGTAAGGTAGGAAAAGTATTTTATTATATAGTGGTCAAGATTGCCCATGTGAAACTGTTGATATGTGGTATAGAAATTTGTACAGTCTATGTGAGTGATAGTACACCACCGATATCCAGGTATCGTAACGACTAAGTTTCTATTTAGTACAATGCAGTAATTGATGTGGCGAAACGATTTATTGTTTGTGGAAACACGAGAGTGTAGACCCAGCTTTAACGTTATCAGGCAATATACAGAGTTCATACCCAAAGGAGGGAGAGGCCATCCCAAATTTGGCAGTTACACGAACCTAAAAGTCTGTCGTCCATTTAAACACAGCAGATGTATTATATAAACCTACATTGAATTCTTCATATGAGGGTAATTCTAGCACTTGACTATACTAACATCATAATAAATTTGCAGATAAAGCCATGTAATGAATCATTTAGTCGAGAGAAGTGAGCCAGGACTTTGAATATTTGGAATTGAATCATTAATAGTATTTTTCTGAAGCTATATAAGTTACAAGTAAATTTATTTTCCCTCGTTTACATTTTGTTGTACTATTCACTATGAGAATTTAAATTATTAACTCTTCTTGGCATATGTGTTAAAATTTTATTATTATTGCAATGAAAAATTTCAAAAGGCAGTTCTAAAGATGTTAATTTGTTGTGAATTCCTCTGAAGATAATATTAAAATTGAAACAAATTTATTGTGGCTCAATAGTTCATGTATGTGAATAAGTTACTGGTGTTAACATCCTATTAAGATTTTGGAGTAAAGTTATTTGGTTGAAAGATTTTCCTGGGAGTAAGATATTTAAAGAGTTGAGATTTAGCAACCAGAGATATTTGTGTGTCCACAAGTTTTCATCATTGTAATGGCTTATTGTAATGTGTGCAGTGCTTAAAGAATTTTGCAGAAGAATCAGTGCAATCTTTTATCCATCTGATTGAGTGATTGTCTTGCAAGCTGATATGAGTCACAGGTCTTCCCATTTTGATTTTGAAATTAGTTTTGCAGTGAATTTGGACTTTAATAGATTGTTCTG
Organism: Vandiemenella viatica; assembly: GCA_031002005.1. NCBI lineage: Eukaryota > Metazoa > Arthropoda > Insecta > Orthoptera > Morabidae > Vandiemenella > Vandiemenella viatica. The sequence continues at coordinate 186,675,354 of JARYHS010008074.1, read as the reverse complement.
AGATTTTATTTATGTCATTGATGTCATACTATGTATTTAATTTATTCTTTGGTTTTCTTGTGTGTCATATTGGAATCAAGTTGTCATGAAAAGCAGGCTGTAAAGGGATGTATTTAAGTTGGTTTACGAGACAGCTAAATGGATTAACAGTTGTTCTCAGGTTTTGACGAGTCCTTTTTCAATGACGTGCTCTTGAAAGGTTGCCTAGGCGTAAAACTGATGCTCGTGGTTAGATTTAGGGAGATTGACAGATGTAATAGTGACATTCTAGTTCTCAAGTGACATTATCTAAAATTTGGTTTTGGACATTCATGATTTGTTTGACAGAGTGATCGTAAAGTACAGTTGTGGTATCGAGTATGTGATCAATGCTTCACCTATTCTATTTGGCAGTGTTTTCTAAAGTGGACTAGTAAAAATAAATTGTTGTGACTCAGTAAACATTATGGACCTGTAAGAATAAGAACTGTGTGGTTAATGTAGTTGTTCAGCAATGCTTACTGGAGAGTGGTGCGTAGAAGCAAAGTTACGTTCTGCGTTTATAATCGTCAGTATGTAAGAAACTGCAATAACCAGAACTTTTGTTGGTAGCTACTGTTTCTTTACGTTAAACCTTCTCATCCGTATTAGGCTTATAACATCTAGGTCAAGAGAACGTATTCAGACTACAAGATTCCGCAAGATTAGTACCAGCTGGAACGAGTGACAGATTATGTTGAAGAGAGGTTATGTTGTCATCGTTGGTTTATAGTTCCGCAAGATGTTTGATATTAAAACGAATGGCAAGTTATGTTGACATCCAGAAATTATCATCGTTGGTTCGGAGTACAAGAAGAGAAGAAGACTTAGAAGTTCAACGTTTTGAAAATTTATCAGAAGAGACTTTAGCAGTTACAGTATCTATATTTTTGCCCAGCGTTGTCTGTGTTGAAGAATTATATCACTTCTATTTCGGTCCTTGATTGCTATATTGAACTATGTGTGTGTTGTGAAACGTGTGACTACATTGGACAGTGAATAATGATAGATAGCAGTTCGCAGCTTAGTCTGAGAGGGACGGCCGACTGCAGGAAAAGTGAGTTCCTCGAGTTTAGCAGGTTTCGTATAACGAGTAAAATTATGGCTCAGATGTGTATTTTGGACAGAGGGGTAGCACACAAAGCACCATATCACTTAATTCAAGTTGCAAGTCTAGAAATTTTAGTACATTTTGATGTAGAATTCAGTTTGGACATAATTGGTTTATATTTTGTAACGTTTATTAATTGTTTGTTGAAATTGTTGTAAGATTGTTGTTTTAAATTTGTATTGTCACTTCTTAGCCTTCGTTTAGTTTGAAATTGATGTATTGTTGTGATTGTATGTGATGCACTGTGAAGCCAAGTATTTGAGGCATTGAGTTTTAAGGTAATTGATGTTGAGATATGAGATAAGCAATGTTGAGTTAGAGGCAGTTACTGGTATGTGAAGAGATGATACTGCTAAGAATTAATAATCAGATCAATCCTATTGTGTTGGGATTATGTGCCATTTTTGTAACACCACCACAGGCTGAAGTCAGAGAGTAACCATTAAGTGAGAAAATAGCTATGAAGTCAGAGAGAGTAACCATTAAATGAGGAAGTAACCATTAAATGAGGAAGTAACCATTAAGTCAGAGAGAGAGAGAGAGAGAGTAATTATGAAGTACTTGTACCCAGTGATGTTGATAGTTTGTGAACCAGTTTTATGAATTTGTTAGTACAACCATTTGATAAATGTTTATTTTGGTATCTAATTTTTGTTCTGAAAGTTTGTGGAATAAGTAGTATATGATTGTGAAATATAATGCATGAGTGAAATTTTAAGCTGATTTGGAAGAGATCTATAGAATTATTGTGAATATTTTATCCTTGTTTGAGAATATGTGCATGTTAAAGATAAATTGAAGATGCAGAATCAATTTTGAGAGTATTTGCTTTAAGAATTGATGAATTTTGATAATTTTGGATTTGGTGTTTAAGTAAATTTGAGTAATGATTTTGATTTATAAATGTTAACTTTGTGATTTTGATTTGTATTAGAAATTTTGTAAAGAGATGCTCCTACCAGATAGTGGTTCCTATCAGTTTTGTTGAAAGTAAAGTCTTTGAGTTAAGTAATGCTGACAAAGAGAGAGAAAGAGATTAAATGCATCTTGCTTAGTTAAAAGTGGTCCATGGAACAGATTTAATGATTGTGATTTAAGTGGAAACATAGAACAAGTACTGTCGCAGATTATAATGTTTCAGCGTACTCGAGATGCGGCACGAGAATGATGAGCAGATGGACCAGTATCAAAACAGCTGAGAGAGGTCAACAACCCAGGACAGAGTTTCAATAGATCATCACCCCAACATCATCAATTCCAGACATCCCTAACATCAAGATGATCGTCAGCCCCCCCTCAACATCATCAGTTCCTGACAGCCCTAACATCAAGATTGTCAACATTCCCCCCCCCCTCCAACATCAACATTGATCAGCTGACGTAGTTGTGTAGAAAGCTGTGGACTTATCCAGTAATTGATTATTTTGTCTAGAACTCAGTAGAAGAGGAGTAGATTTTTACAATTTGGTATCATAGTAACTGTAGTTTGGTGAACTTAGAACTTTCAGTAGATTTTGATTTGAGTATACTGATGGACTTCAATGATTCGAGCAATTTTGGACTATTAATTGATTTGTTGCAGGACAGATGATAATTAAAACTATTTTGATTTCATTGGTAAATTCCATTTGATTGCAATTTGATTTTTGAATACTTGATTCTTGAATATTGAGATACTTTGATTATTTTGGTTGTTTATGTTTACAATGACACTTTGAAATTGATACAAACAATTTTGTACACTTTAATGATTTTATTTGATGATATTTATTTGACTTTGTGTGATGTTTCTTGAAACTTGAAGATGAAATTATTGTGTTTTTCAATGAAGTCCGCAGGTTAGATTTTTTCTTAGAAGAGAACATGACACGATCAAAGAGTTTAAATGTTTATAGATTTTTGAGATTTTACTATGTGATCAGAGAGGCAGTGTGTTTGTGTGAAAGATTTTGATTTGGTTTGATTTTCATATTTTTGATTGGTTGTTTGAATTTCATTATCTTTGGTATTGGTTAGGTATCATCGTTGATTAGTAGAACTTGGTCTCGTAACTGAAGAGACGTGGACGTCTCTTATCCCGGAGGGAGAGTGATGTAAGGGAACCAAGATAATAAAGCAGGATTTAATTTTATTTGAGAATTGGTACGTAAATTTTGTCATTGTACGTGCAAGTTACAACTCGCTTGGAAGTCGCTGCTAGCAGCCAGCGGAAGCAGTATCACGCTATGGTCACGAGGTGACGCCGTCGATCAGCGGTTTTAGGCTTGCTACAAAGCGAGCCTGCACACTCGAGACGTTCTTCATTCTTTACGGAACGGCGCGCAGCAAACATGTAATCGTTTACAGAAGGTAAGACATGCAGCAGCCTCGGTTGGTCTCCAAAATTAGTTCGTTGGTCTTCCAAAATTAGTCGGTTGGTTCTCCAAGTCGATCAAGTCAATTAAGTTTGGGTTTCCGAGTTAATCAGTTTGTCTCTAAAAGTGTTCAGTCTTTGTTATAGTAATTTCTAAAGTATTCGGTTGGTTAGAAGTTGGATAATGTGTCGTAAAGTAGCTCAAACTGCCCCGGTGTAACTTATTTGGTTGATTAGGCTTCCATTTATATACGTATTGGTAGAAGATGCCGCCAGTTATAAGAATTATTCAGTCGTCGTTGTATTTCAGTGAATATGTGTATGTGTGAGCGAGCGGCCTATTTGTGTTAATGGTTGTAAAGTAATAAGTGATTTGTAGGAAGCATTCGTTAAAGTAAAGGCAGTAATTATGTGGTAACATTGAGCAGTAAATTCAGTTTAATAAAGCAAAGACGTGTCATTTTCTCTTCATGTCAGTTAGTTGGAATCGGACTAAAATGTATGTTAGGTTTTTTATATTAAATGGTTTGTAACTTATCCGCATCATGTTTGGTCTCAATAACACTCGTAGACTAAGAATCCCATAGCCCCACAGATCCTGATATGATATTGTATTGTGTTTCAGAATAATATTGTTAATTTGATGTCTTAAAGAAGAGTGAACGAAGTTTTATTTCCATGAGGTAAGAAAGTATAAAATCAATCGCAGTCTGGTAATCTCTGCGTAATCAAAGAGTACCTGGTGTCAGATCCTGATAAATTGCTAGAATTAACATCTCCTAGCTAATATCCTCCTCCCCCCCCCTTTTCGGTTACAAGTGAAATTAAAGTTAGATGAAAATCGTTAGCAATGTTGGATAGTTAATATAATAAGCAACCACTCGTGCCACACACACCAACACCCCCACAGTAGATAGCAAATAAAAAACATAACCATCAGATAGAAAAATTAAATTCTGTAAAATATGACGTGTGTTACAGCTCAGTAGCATCTACATTTTCAGAAATAAATAATATCAAAGTTTTTAAGTAAGACACAATAACAGTTTTCACTGTGAAATACAATTGCAATCCAGCCATGTTACATATCAGAAGTTGGGGGAGGCTCTTTAGAATATTTAAATAGATAATTAGCATATAAGCTTAAAGATTTTTTGAAGGAGAGGAAATTTTAGGCTCTAAAACTTCAGTGATTTTTTATTAAAGAATGGTTGTACTTAGAGAAAAATTTATAAGGACTTAAACTGATGTTCAGACGAAGCTAAGCTAAACATAAAATCAGGAAAAAAATAAGTATTAGGGCTGCACAAGAGTCGAGAAAATTGTATCAGACAAGCAATGTTTCATTTAAGAAAACGGAGCAGCCATGTGGAAGTCAGTGACTCAAAAGTCTTGGTTAAGGAAGGATGTGTGCATGACAAGCAGTTTTGCACCATGTGATAGGCAGAAAAGTTAAATTCAGAAGTATCATGAAGTAGAGCGGTCCCCAATTTTTATTAAAAAAAAAATCCACCTATGAATTTCCGACTTTGGTGATTTTATGCCATACATTCACATGTCAGTGGTGCAAAATTGTGCACCAGTGGCATAAATAAAAGACAATGATTTTTATGCATTAAAATGAAAGTGAAAAAGTTTATTCAAGTGCTTTGGGCTGCACAGTGTATTAGGTCTTTTATTTTCCACAAAAGCAGACCCGTAGTTTTTATCTGGTTTTAATAGTACTTAGCATACCTATATTTACAACAGAGCAGTCTGGTAGCTCAGTGATTAAGGCTTTTTACTTTCAAAAGATTCGTGGTCTGGTCCTAGGTACAAATTCTGATGAAAGTAAGAATTTTTAAGAGTTTTATATTGCCAATGGATTAGTATACCAACTTCGTCAGTTTAAAACCAACCATCAGATTGTGGACTAAGCTTTTTACTTTAAAACAAAGAGAAAAATACTGTTGACAGCATTTTTTCGGCAGGTCAGAATGAAAGTTCTGATGTTTTATCCCTTTTAATCAGATTGTATTAAATACTCCATCACCATCCAATTTGGCAGATTTCCCTATTAATGCAAAAATTGGAAAAGTTGCTTGTGTAAATTAGTATTAAAAGGGGCGAAGGGGAAGAGAAAGTGGATTTTTGTATACTAAATGTAAACATCAATTTTCATTTATTTTAAAGCATCGGTGAGCAATGTTCCTTCAAGGTCAGATAAAAACTATAGATTTTTAAATTTTAAGTTTGAATTTCTTGGTCAGCAACTGTCCAATGATATGGGCTCTGAGAGTATCATGAATTCATGAATATCCCAATCCACTTTGACTGATTTCCCTACCATTTTAGAGATATTTGTAAAAAAATAAAAATTTCGAGTGTGGTGGGATTTTGTAAACCAAATGTAGACAATATTTTTCTCTTTGTTTCATACTTGTATAAAGTTCTATCAAAATCGTATACAAACTATGGATTTGTACAAAAAATATTTTCAAAAATTTAGAGGGGGAGGGGGAGAAGTATTAGATTTTGCAAACAAAATATAGACAGTATTTTTGTCTTTGTTTTAAAGTAAAAAAACTAACTTAGCACACAACCCGAAGATTGGTTGAATCCAGCTGAAGGAGGCGTAGTAACCTCTTGCATCACAGGCAGATTGGCCAGTTTCTTTTCTCTTGGACCTGTAGTTTAATGTGGAATCTGAACCATGGAACATCCTGGCACTGCTCAGATGATCAAATACAACTCCTAAGAATTCCTGCTTCCCCAGGATTTGAACCCATGGCTGAAACAGATACTAACAGAAATAAGAGCCTTAACCACTGAGCTACCTTAAAAATCTTAGCCCACAACCTGAGGGTCAAATACTACTCTAAAAGTTCCAGCTCCCACCATGATTTGAACCCAGGAATGAACTCAGAAACTTTCCAAAGCAAGCGTGTTAACCACTGAGTTACCAGGCCACTTTGTTTTATTGTAAGTACCTTAAAAACCGGATAACTACGGGTTTGTACAAAGAACGTTGGTAAAAATCAAATGGGCTTGGGTAAAGGAAAAGGGGGGTTTAGTTTTAACAAACCAAATTGAAGCTGTTTTTTTCTCTCTTTCTCTTTGCTTTAAAGTATACAAGTTCAAAGTTCTGTCGGTTAAAACTGTGGGTTCGTATAAAGAACAATGGCAAAAATTAAAGTGGGGAGGGGGGGAAGGAGTAAAGGGAGAGAAGGATTGGAATTTCGCAAACCAAATGTAGGCAGTATATTTCTCTTTGTTTTAAAGTAAAAAACTAACTTACTCCACAGCCCAAAGTTTGGTTGAATCCTCCCAAAGGAGGTGTACTAACCCACTGTGTCAGAGGTAGGATGGCTAGTTTCTTTCCTCTGGGACCTACAGTTTAATGTACAATCCAAACCACGGAATGTCCCAGTGTAGCTCATTTGATCAAATACAACTCTTAAAAATTCCTACGGGATTTGAACACGCAGCCATAGAAAGAAACGTTTGAAAGTACGTGCCTCAATGACTGAGCTACAAGACCGCTTTCTTATGAGGTATATGTATGCTAAGTACTATAAAAACTGGATAAAAATTGTGGGTTTGTATGAACAATGTTGACAAAAATTTAGGATGTGGGAAAAAGAAGAGGGGTTGTGTTTTTGTAAACCAAATGTAAACAGTATTTTTCTATTTGTTTTAAACTATACTTGTGCAAAGTTCCATCAACATTGGATAAAACTGAGTGTTTGTATAAATAACATTAACAAAAATTAAGGATAATAAAAGGGGGGGGAGTAAATGGAGAGAGCTGTTGGATTTTAACAAATAAAATGTAGGAAGTATTTCTCTCTTTGTTTTACAGTATACGTGTGAAAAATACCATCAAAATCAGACAAAAACTATGGGGTTGTCTAAAGACCTTTGGAAAAAAATGGCTGGTATTTAGGACGAGGGGGTAGGCTTCTTTTCCAAAAAATCTTCCCAGATGCACACACAATAACTCACCAAAGTTTCATCATAATCGGATGAATGGTATAGGAGTGCACAGAAGACAAAACAAACCAACCAACAAACATTCATTCATTTTTTTATATATTAAGATGTTAATATTGGTATCACAGTAGTTTTATATATTCAGTCCTTTGTTTCTTGTCTCAAATACTAATTCTTAAATACCATACTGTTCAGACAACCAGCTATCCATATGACAAACCACTTGACCGATAGCTGTTTTTTTAGATCCCATTGCTATATGGTCGCACTCCTGTACTTTTTTGCTCCCTATCTACTCAATTATTTTGTTATTGATCAATACTTTGCATCTTACTTGTATTTTTTATGTACAGTCCTCTGAAGATCATCTGTTTCAATGCACATAACATGTAATAAATAACATTCCGATTGAGGCATTTAATTTCACTGATAATTTCATCCATTTTTACAATCAATCAGCTCAAAGAGTCTCCTTGTCCTATTTCATTATCTGTGGAATCCAGTTTTCAGAGCCCTTCCCTTTCACTGTTCATTTTTTTTTTTTTTTTTGTGAAAGTATCCTTGATTCTCAATAAATTGTCTCATTACAAGTATTTCACTATTATAAGTCTTGTTGTTTCTTTATAATTCCAAAAAACAATTGTAAAGTCTTCCTGTCTCTCTCTCATTTCCACAAATGATTTTACCTTCATTGTCATGATTGGAATCCTCAGAGGTGATCAAGGAATATTTGAAAATGAATTCCTTAATATTGGAAATACTTGAGCAGAAGTAAAGATCTCAGCCACAAACAGTGAAAAAGCATAGTCATTGGGTGTCCTATGCTACATAGGGAGTGAAAGGTATTAGTCAGTATTAATGTTAATAATTCCAGGATTTTGTATAATTTTTTTCTGACTTTGAAATCATTAGAGGCAGAAGAGGATTGGGGGAGGAAGCAGAGGTAAGAATTAGGAA
>JARYHS010008074.1:186624941-186665943 GCA_031002005.1 Vandiemenella viatica | reverse complement strand
TCAGCCAATGGGAGAAGCGGATGCCCCACTTTCAGAGCCCGGGACGCTTCTTGGCGGTAGAGACGCCCCCCCAGTCCGCGATGTGAAGTTACGTAGGGCACGCCTGCTATAACCCCTCCACTGGCTCCGGAAGCAATTGCTACCACTAAAGATCCGATGATCCGCTATCGTTAAAGTCTCCGATTCATGTACCTATATTCTGTAATGAATGCCATGTAACAGTTTTTGTAATAAATCCAGTTAACTACATATATCGAGATCATTCCACGTAGCTATCTAAGTCATCATTCTAAGTAATCCTAAGTCTCTATTTGTCTTTTATCCTAGACAGGTACTTAGAGGTGCTGACTGGAATCTTCAACCTCAGCCGACAGTAAATAAGTGTTAGGATGGACTTACAATTTGGGGTAAGTGTCACAGCTCGCTCAACTAAAATGCGACAACTATAAACACAACTTTTTTAAAGCCATGAATATTTCAATGACCAAGCAAAACTCTATCATACCCAGGATGAGGATAGAGTAGAATTGTTCCTACAACAGTTTATTCAGTTCCAGTGGGCATCAAAAAGAGCCCCTTTCGTCTAAGGATTAAGTAACTGACCGTTTCCTGAGAGTCTTGTAGGTGGAAGGCACAACGGTACATGGTAGGGCTAGTGACATAAGAGTGGTGAAGTAAACAAAAATAAAAATTGTGAGGTCTTGTGTCATTTATTTTGTTTTGTACATGTAGATCGGTTTTATCATATACGATACAAAACACGCTTTTATATTTATTATTTAACAATTGTGCAATAAATTTCTCCTAGATGTTAATAACGTATCCATAAGGAAAAAATTAGGCCAATATATGTAAGTGATACGCAGCATTATTTTTGACAAATTACTGGTCCTCGCTTTGAAAAAGTTTGCGAAACTCTGCTCTAGATGACGCTATCACATTCGTATATTATTTGTATAAGGTTTATTTTTCTCACGAGCCATTTATTTCCTTTCATGCTGTAGTGGATTGGTCAGGGAGGGGGGTGGGGGAGATTAATTTCTTACCTTGCATAATTTAAAGCGCCACCTTCCACTACCTTCTGAAAATCATATATTAATTTCCGGAAACAGATGTGAAACCATTACTTCTGTTATTACTATTTGAAAAGATCCTAAAACTATGGTTTATTTGGTACTCATGAATGCTTACAGACAGAGGTATATTTATCGTTAATCTTAAACATCTATCTGTGCAAAATAAAATTCAACGCAATACCTCGTCTCACTGTTGCGAATAGCACACAAGTAATTATTGTTAGTTGAAGCTAATAAATTGTAATACATGTGCATGAACTTTACAAAGATTTACACATTTCATATGTAACTGAAGCAAAAACTCTCTTATGCATATTGAGAGCGATTCTTGTTTTTACAGTGATAACAAGTAAACAACAGATTTGGATTTTACAGGGCGCTAGGGAATTAATTTGTTCCACAAAGAATAGTTATTGAAAGTTATCAAACATGGACGTCTGTCTTTCAATTCATAATAAAAAAAGAAAACAAAAAAGCACTCGGCTTTTATACAGAAATTTATGTCCGGGTGCACAAGAACACTCACTCATTAGGCCGTTAAAGGGCTGTCTCAATGATTCGTCGGAGTACACACTGTTTTGTGGACGAGTAATTACCGTGTCTGTCTGGCTGCACGAAGCGTCGCTGCAAGGGCGCTATCCTCACCCAAATTGCGCACCTGTCCAGGTACTGCAAGGCACTCGTCCCGTCAGCAAACACATGTGACCAAATCGATCGGACTTGGAGCTAAATCATCCAAGCCTCCAGAACGGAATCACCAACACTGCTCTGGCAAGTAGTTCTCGACGAAGTGAAGCCTTCTCGCTCGCCAGGAAGGTCCTTCTCCTCCTTCTCGTCGTGTACTATGGAAAAGCAAAATTTGTAAAATTTACAATCACGTGAGGAAATAAACTCATCGGATTGGATTCGCAAAAATTTCCCCCCTTTGCTGGCGGTAGCATTTCCTCTCATTTGCTAATGGTCTTCGGGTGCTATCGGTATTGCTCGGGAGGATGCGTAGGAATATTTTTCTCTCTCTATACACCAAGCGAACGGCGCATTCAAGTACCTTCTGCAAAAATTCCGGTGGCCACCCTTTCTCACCGGTATTACCGTCGCTTCGCTAGCGATAAGCTCCCGCATTTGTCTCTGACTACCTGACATGACAACTATATCCTGCTTAAGTGAGACTCCTCTTACGCTAACAGAATCTCTCTTAACCATACGCAGCTTCCTGTCTCTACATCGAAAAAGAATTTCAATTTATTTCTTATGTTTATTAAATTAAACTCAACAATAATTAATTTTAATTTGTTGAAGATGACCCATACACGTCAACGATAACCTGGGACATACATTACACGAGTTTTTCCTCCGCTGTACCGCCAGGGTGCAACATTGTATAAGAACCTGCTAATGTCATCTATCTCCCCATCACGGTAAAATGCTCAACAAATGCTCATTAATCTACAAGTACGGTAATTTAGTGGATTTCGGAGGAGAAACCATTACTCAGAGAATACATATAAAGAATAATAAGAAGCGACATTTGTCAGTAATGAACTGACAGTGAAACGGTTAGTATCTGATAACGTGCTATTCCTACAATCGTTAGAATATACTGTAAAAGGTTGTTGCTGTGCTTGACTTAACTTCCATTGTGGGATTTAATGAGTCGGTGAAGCGCAGGTTTTGAGTCATCAACCGCATACGCCAACCACATTTAATAACAATAACAGAACCAAGATACATGTAGACTGCCGTGCGATAGTGTCTTGGATATTAAAGAAAGATTTGTCAAATCAGATGGAGCAGTAGCTTCTCACATCCAATGCATTCGCGTTTCTGTTTAAGTAAATTCGATTAGAACTTAATGGAAGTATTTTTAAATTTATTTATTTGGCCTTTGGTCTGAAACCATTTAGAATTCTACATTAACGTATATTTTTTGTTGTCTTGTTACAACGTATAAGAGGCTTCAAATCTTGATTTCCGTGTCTTGAAGGAAGCGAGCGGTTGCCTTGTAGATCTGCACATTTCTTGATTGTAGAATGGTGGTAACGCTGGCTGGAAATTTGACGGAAAGCTGTTCCAGGCGCCTGTAGAAACGCTTGCGTTGTGACTGGAACCGCGAGCAGGAAAGGTCTGAGATCTCTTGGTCAAAAGTGCATATAGGTGTTTCTATTATATCGAGGCGGTATAAGTGCTGTGGGTAACAACCGTGTCCTAGTCTCATTCTACCGTTATAATTGTTGTTTCGTGTCTTCTTGCTATATTGTGCTCTACGAATCACGGTGTCTTCGGTATTTTAGGCTGTACTGCTGCATAGTGTCTTCCTCTGAGTAGCTGCGTCCGGAACCAGTCTTCATTCCAATTGAGGTGTGCCTTCTTAGAGACTAGTGGAATAAAATCCCTCCAGGGTAGCTGGATGCCTGCAAAGTGCCCTTCGTTGATACTCTGTTTTCTAGCTGGTCGACGATTTTATTGTGTAGTATTCCTATATGACCTTTGATCCAGAGAAATTGTACTTGTATGCTATATGAAGAAGCTTCTGAAACTAATCTGATTATTTCCTAAATGTATTGGTGTGTTTTGTTACTCCATACTGGGTTCTGTAATTTCTGGAGAGCATTCTTGGAAAGTGCTTGTCTAGCCCATACTTGATGGCTGCGCACATGGCTATAGTTTCCGCTGTGTAAATGGACGTCTCTGCAGGTGGTAATGTTTGTCCGAACTCGTTGGTATGTGGGCAATAATAGGCGTATCCTACTCCTTCCGTAGTTTTAGAGCCGTCGCTGTAAATATGAATGTAGTTGGGCCAAGTTTTGTTCAAAAAGTGTGAAATTGCTGTATTGTTGTTGTTACTCCGGATAAAATTTTCTGGTAGATAATATATATGTAGTTTCAAAATTTGAAATTCGTATGGATACAGGAAGCATGAAGTAATGCTGCTTTCTAATATGAGTGGTTTAATATTTCGTATTCCTTGTATCCTTTTGATAGTAGGGCCACTCTTCTAATTGGCGGTGGTCCATTCTCTGTGAATTTTATGTTCACTACTGACAGCTTCTGTAGTAGAGGATGTTCCTTTATAGCAAAGATGCGAATGAGGTATTTGTTTGTAAGAAGTTCCCGGCGTATAGAAAGGGGCATTTCTGTTGCTTCTATCTGAAGAGCATTGGTTGGACTAGACCTCATTGCTCCTAGGCATAACCTCACGGCCCTATGTTGACCCCTGTCCAGTTTTTCCAGAACGTATTTTGGCGCGTTTCCGAAGAGGGTGCTTCCATAATCTATTACTGGATGGATTAAGGATCGGTACAGAATCAGTAAAGTAGAAGGATCTGCTCCCCACCATATTCCTGTGATCGATCGTAGTATATTTAGCAATTTTCCAACCTTCTTTAATATATAGTTCAAATGACGGCTCCATGTTAGTTTGCTGTCCAGATATAGGTCCAGCAGTTCAGCCAACGCTTCTCCTGGGGGAGGTATATGGTCCCAGCCGTATGGTACGTTCACCGAATGTGCAGCGCTTCCTTGAGAACACCACGACAGTTGATTTAGGTGCTGAGAGATGTTCATAAAGATAAGGTTATTGCAGCATCCGATTGCCATGTTAAATACAAAGAGGGAGACATGGTATATATGCAAATGTCATAAGCTTACTGTAATACTTTTATATGCGCGCTAAAGATTTTTTCAAGATTGGCGGTATATATGGCATATAATAGCGGACTTATGATTGATCGTTGGGGTAGGTCCTTCGATAGGGTTCTAGGTCCGATAAAGGTATTATCTTGCTTTCGTATATATATGGTACGTTGACGAAGCAAATTGTAGATATTTTGACAGTACTACGCTGGGATGCCAATTTCCTTTAATTTTTTGAGAATTACTGTTGGCACCTCATTATCATAGGCTCTTGAAATATCTAGGAATATGGTTGTTAAATATCCCTTTTCAGCGAATGTCTTCTCTATATCTGTAGTTAGAAGACTGAGGTTATCTATCGTACTATGTGCCTTCCTGAATCCATACTGAGTCCTGAGTAATAGGTTATTGTGTTTCAGCCCCCACTCTAATCGTTGTTTCACCATTCGTTCAAATGTTTTTGGCGACACAATAAGACAAAGTTGTCAGTCGGCAGGACTTAGCATCGTTAGGATTTTTCCCCGGCTTTAGGATGGGTACGATGATGTGTGTAGTTCAATCTTCAGGGAAATTTCCTGTAATCCAGATTATGATGAAAAGGAGTTATTTTGCGTTACATGGCAAATTAGCGAGCATACTGTAGTGAATTCCGCCTATCCCTGGAGCTGTGTTTGATGCTTTTTTGAGGGCAATTTCTAGTTCATTTCGTCTGAAGGGTGCATGAGACACGTCTGATGCTCACCTGTAGATGTCGGTTGTAACGACTCAGGTAGGAGAAGCTACCAAAGGCGGGGCCACAAAGTCGGCGAATACTTCAGTCCAACAATGGAAAGAGTGAGTGGGTACAAACTTCTTTTTGAATTTATTTTGGTTGACCATACCTTTGCGAGCGGCGTGTCTTTGGAAAGTTTCCCGCAAAAAACTTTCCAGCTTTCCTTCTTCTGGTGTTTCAGTGTCCTCTACATTTCTGCATCTGCTCTTTTGTAGCCGAGAAAATTTTTCCAGGTTGGAAACTGTTTATAGTATTTCAGAGCTAGTTTCCTTTTTGCGATGATCCTTCCACTTTCTGGGATCCACCATTGTATTGTTATTCCTCGCGGGTGAGTTATGGTCTTCTTTTGTGAGATAGATTGGTTAGTTGCGTAGTTGATGTTATTTATATCTTTCAGTTATAGGAAGCGTATTTGGAATATCGTCGACAGTCCTTTCAATAATTCGTCTACAGTTATTCCAGTTCACTTGATTTAATTTCCATTTAGAATAAGGTTTGTATGGAGGGAGATTAGTTGGATTTATGGTCGTGATGTCTACTGGAAAATGGTTGGATCCCATTGTGGAAGGGAGGACCCGCCAATGGAACTCCAAGGAAAGTAGTGCTGAACACAGGGAAATATCTATGGCGGATTTCCGCTGTTCTGGCAAGGGAAGTATTGTTCTAGATCCGTCATTTAAGATGAATAGTTCATATTCCTCTATTAATTCCAAGCGTTTCCTTCCGTAAATGCCTGATGTTTCACACCCCCATGTCGTATTGTGGGCATTAAAGTCGCGGCAGATAATTAGCGGTTGCTCCAAGTGTTCCATGAAATAGCGCCATTCCTGCTTGTTGTTGTTATTATTATTTGGGTTTAGGGGCGCGTCGACGACGAGGTCATTAGCGCCCCCATTCCTGCTCTGTGATGACGTTTCTGGGTGTGCAGTACAGGGATTCTATGGTGACTTCCTGTCGGCTAATCATCGCTGTGACGGCGATTGCTTGAAAAGATTTTATATGGGCGTGATCTATAACGATCGCTGTATGTGGTATTAGGGTTTTGATTAAAATTGCGACTCCTCCCCAGTCATCTTCACGATCTGAAGGAGCATTCTCCTTATCCTGGGATTGCGGAGGATAAGGATTCAGTATGATGGGTGATATAGGTAAATGCTGTGGTATATACATTCTCTGATGGACAGGAGGATAATGGGGCATTTGTGATTTTGGAGTTGCTGGCCTTTGTTTGTTGCGGCCCGTGGCAGTGGGAGTGTGAAGCAGTTTATTTATAGTGGATGCTTTGGATTGGTGACGTATCTCTTGTTCTTGATAGATGGGAATAATAGGGTTATTTTGGAGTGCATTTGGTGAGGCTGAACTCGGAAGCGACGATGTAGGTGATGGGAGCGGGGGGAATTGGTTTAATCATGATAGGACGGCGCGACACAGGCTGCTTGTGAATACGTCTGTCTGTGGGTGGATATACAACTCGTCATTGGTGAAGCTTTGTTGTACACCATGGCTTCGCGTGCTTTTTGTTGTTGTATGTATACTGGGCATAGTCTATCATTGGATAGATGTGGGCCCTGACAGCGAATCAGCTGTGCTAGTGCATGACTACATTGTATGGGGGCCTCCACACTTTACAACGGATGTCACTGCGACATTGTGTCATGCGATGTCCAAAACGTAAGCAATTGGCACAAATTAGTATTTGTGGAACATGAGGCTCTACTGAACACCGTGTTCCAAAAATTGCTATATGGTCTGGTGAGGATTGAGATCTGAAGGTAATCATGCAATCATCATTGTTTTGGTAAGTGCTCCTCTTGGTGAACCGTTTCACGGAGATAACTGGATATGGGCGTTCTATATGTTGTTGGATTTCTTCTTCTGAAAGGGTAACGTCTACGTCCCTAACAATCTCTTGTTTATTTATTAAAAAATTTGGTATGTAGGCTTCAAGATTCCTGTCTTTGAACACTGTGGACTGTACTAACATGTTGGCTGAAGCTGCAGACTTCGATTTTTAATCTGTTTCTGCCGGCTGTTATGATATTAATGATGTCTTGTTTATATGCAGGATTGCGTGTGTAGAGAATTTTGCCTATTGACATGGGATGTAGTCTTCCGATATTTTTATCTACACTTTCTGCGAAAACGTAGAATGGTCCAATGTCTGAGCGACTGTAACGGTTATTCTTGCTTCTGTCCCGATTGAAATTTACGTTAGTGCTTGCCGCCTGCGGAATAATGCCCACCTTAGCTAGATTCTGATATTTGGATGTTATAGCTTGAACTCCTTCGCGATTCGCAGAATTATTTGGTATGCCTGTGATCATTTCTTCGTCAATTGCAGTTTGAGTAGAATCGCGGCTGTCAAATTCTACGGCTGGTGAAATTGAAAAGCACTGGGCTGTTGGCAAGGAAGCTACCTCCTGGGAAACGCTGACCGATATATTTATAGTCTCTGTAGTCATCTCGTTTACTAGCATGTTGGGATTTTCCGCTCCTCGAGACCGTTTAACCTGCCGCTCTTCCGGCTCTACGTTGGTCGGGAATTCTACGAACGTTGTGCAGCTTGCAAACAATTCGCCGTTACCTGGATAATTCGGTGACTGAGGATGGTGTGGCTGTTGCTGGATTTCTTGTTGGCTGTACATCATCTACGAAATTGTGGCAGACGTTTTTGGATGGTAGCATGACTACACCGCCGAATTAATTAATTGCCCCGTATCAGGGGGGTCTGCCATATTAGTGCAAGGCACAAGCACTTAGCAGATGTTAGGTATTAAACACTGGTATTAAATATCTTTTAACGTTTCTAACCTGATATACACTCGAACAATCGAACTGTGAATGCACGTACTGTTTACTCGACTGGCTTATCTTCGGCACACGGAAGTAATCGCTACTAGCTCTCCTTCTAGACTGCCCTTAATGGAGTTGAAATTGAAACGAATTAGAAACGTTGGTAACACAAACACAATGAAGACCCTTTTTCTGGTGATCCTCAACAAATAGGCGTATTAAACAACGCATAATGGCGTCCTGGAGATCTTGTATATGGTTACTTCTTTGTAGTTATACCGTTGAATATGCTTTGGCTTTTTGTGAAGACTTTAAAATGAATGTAAAACATGAGCTAGTACTAGTTCGTTCTAGGGATGGTACAAATTCATACATAAAGGTTAATCCAAATGACCAAACTGTAAATTCACCATTAGTAAATTTGCATGGGTGATGCCTCATTTGCAAGTAGGTGAACGGGAGAAATTAGCGTTGCTTAAAACTGCAGACAATGGAAATTGTCTACCCATTCATGTCAGAAGTTGTGATATAATGAAATATCAATTGCTTCCTATAAGTAAGACCAAATCTGGTCTTTAAAGACAATGGAGAACTGGAGAAACCTAGATTTGTGGTTTTGGGATTAAAACAAAAACAGGAAACGCAATGTGGAAACAAGTGACTATTACAATTTCACTAATGTTAAAGTGTTCCTAAATGATTACGCGTACTGGTACGAGAACATGAATTTAGACTTTAAGAAAAATGGAACCATAATGCTTTGCGAGAAGAATACAAGATTATTAGAATGAACAATATCATCTTTCACCGCTTCTAAGAAATGAGGAATATGTCGCAACTACACCTATTAACGTAACTGACTGTTCAAAGCAAAATGAATTAGTTAAGACTGGACGTGTAGATATTCGTATTGAGTTTGATAGCAGCGAGAATTTTCCTGCCTACTGCCTGATCCTTCACGACAGTGTTCTGCGTAAGCTCACATTAAACAGGATAGCATCATTCATCGCCATTCATTATCATGACGACTATCTTCCAGGCCGCATAAGGATTCAAGACGAGAGATGGGATATTTATTTCTAAAGAAGTTGCCGTGCGTGTAGTACAATCAAACAACATTATAGCTCGGGCCATATCGGTCCCCTGGTTAGAAAGAAAAATTATAGTGAGTTAAATATATAAAACAAACCATAAAAACTAAGAGTAAGTATTTAAAGACACCTTAAATGTACCAGCTTTCCTGCTATTGTGAGAAGATATGCACTGGAAAGACAGAATGTAACATACAAGAAAGATTAAATGAACGTTTTAGACGCATAAGCAGATCAGCTGTAGCACACATCTTTCAGGTGACACGGAATTTTAATTCCTGTTTTGTGAGATTGGTATAATGGGGGGTCCGTTAATTACGTGAACTATGTTTTCTTAAATTTGAATCTCCCCTTCCCCTCATTGAGATTTGGTGAGATATGGAGTGAACCCCCTCTCCACCCCCCCCACCCCATGAAAATCAGAAGGCTTAGAAATTCAAAGAAGATCCGGAAATATGAACGCTGACAGAGGACTTACGCGACGGCTGGTCATGTTTGGTCGGAATCCTTCGTTTCCGAATTGGACTTCTCAGAGCGGGCATGGAGAACGTGCATAACGACTCCTTAGACGGTCAGCGGGTACGGGCATTTCTATGCTTCCAACATCGGCTCAATGAAAAGGAGTCATCTGATGAATGTTCTGACAAGTCATGCGAGTAACATTAAATAAATCGACGCTGTTCCAGCAGAAAGAACAAGAAAACGAAACGCATTTGTCATCTCTACTGTTTGCAACGCAGATTAATGCGTGAATCCCAGCATTTGCGTAGGACTTATAACAGCTTTGTGTGTGAAAATTATTTCATTCCAATGTTTCACGAGCAACCACATCATTTACCATTACCACGTTCCGAAATGTGATAGTTTCCAGTTTCGATTACTGGAGATGTAAGAATTAGTTAAAACTTTTAGTATTTCATGTAACAGTTATATTTCTGATTTTATATACATATTTTCGTTGAATAATGGCACTTTTTTCCTTGCAGAAGGTTAAGTTTTATTCACCTCGATGATGGTGTAGCAATTATTACATGTGTATTCCATAAATACAACAGTTTCGCTTGATGTATATTTCTGAGCAGTAGAAATTTGCACATCAAGACACTTGTAGCAGCAATCATTGTGTTTTTCATTTCGGTAAAATATAATTTTATGTCTATATCAAAACATAAAACAAAATGTTCTTAATTTGAAATTAGGTGATAATTCTTGCAGTCATTCATGAAACCTGACAAAATTTCATGTTTAGACACATGTACGAGGAAAGAATCACAGATAACAGCACGTAAGCTAACATCTGCATATATCTCGTAGAAGTCGCTTTCAACGTCCCACAGAAGAACTGGTATTGACAGCAAAGCAGTTGACAATATCCTGAGCAAGGAAACTTGTAACATGGGCTACATCTATCAAGAGATTCGCCTGTAAATAGAGTAATGGTACAAAGTTGTTTGGAAATCTACGATAAATTAACTGAACTCTACTTTAGAAAACAAATTTCTAACAACAAATAGTTTAACTATCGGGAATATGGCGTAGATGTATTGAAAAGGAGAATGACCATATAATTTTTTTTTATTTAGTAGATCTGATAATGGACAGATATCGACAAACCTATGGACAGATTTCTTCCTACCTGTGCATCCGCCTTCATTTGTTAACACCTTCGTGTTTTTCACTTACTTTTACCTTGCATGATGTTCTTTCATAAACATGTTTTTAACCGACTTCAAAAAAAGGAGGAGGTTCTCAATTCGTCTGTATTTTTTTTATTATTTTTTGTATTTATTTTTTGTTGTTGTTGTTGTATGTATGTTCAGCGATATCTTCGCCAATTTTCAACCGATTTAAATGAATTTTTTTTAGTGAATAGGGTATACCTCCAAAGTGGTCCCATGTGAATTTCATTGAGAAACCACCCCTTCTACCCCCTTCCACCCCTTAATTTTTATACAAATCCACATTTTGTATTTGATCTCGATGAAACTTTGGAGATATATAGCCAAAAATAAAGAGAAAAATACTGTTAACTTTTGGTTTAAAAAAACTGAACCCTTCTCCCCCTATCCACCCCCTTAATTATTGCCAATTTTCTTTATTCAAAGCTACAGTCGACACCATTTAACTGATATCCATTAAAGTTGGCAATTACATGTAGTTTTTCATGGAAAAGTTTCTGACCAAAAAAATAAAAATAAAAAACCACCCCTCTCCCCTTTACACCCCTTAATTTTATAGAAACCTACATTTCTTATCTGATTTTTATTGAACTTTGCCCATGTATACTTTAAAACAAAGAGAAAAATCCTATTAACATTTGGTCTGCCAAAGCTCAACCCCATCCCTCCTTCCACCCCTTTAATTCTTGTCAATGTTCTTCATAAAAAGCTACACTCGACGCCGTTTGACCGATTATCATCAAAGTTGTCATATACATGTATTTTTTTCATGGAGAATCAGACCAAAAAATAAATAAATAAATAATCACCCCTCCCCCCTTTACACCCATTAATTTTTATACAAACCCACATTTTTTATCCGATTTCGATGAAACTTTGGACATGTATAGTCAAAAAAAAGAGAAAAATACTGTCAACTTTTGGTTTGAAAAAACTGAAGCCCTCTCTCCCTATCCACCACCTAAATTTTTACCAATGTTCTTTATACAAAGCTACAGTCGACACCATTTAACTGGTCTCCATTAAAGTTGGCATATACATGTAATTTTTTATGAAGAAGGTTTCTGACCAAAAAATAAATACAAAATAAAAATTAAATTAAATAAATTACACCCCTTAATTTTATAGAAATATAGATTTCTTATCTGATTTTTATTGAACTTTGCCCATGTATACTTTAAAACAAAGAGAAAAATTCTGTAAACATTTGGTTTACCAATGCTCAACCCCTTTCCCTCCTTCAACCCCATTCATTAACTTTTGTCAATGTTCTTTATAATAAGCTACAGTCGTGATCGTTTGACCAATTACCATGGAAGTTGTCGCTTACATGTATTTTTTCACAAAGGAGGTGTCTGACCAAGAGATCTAAAAACCAACTCCTCTCCCCATTAAACCGCTTAGTTTTTATATACAACCACCGTTTTTATCCGGTTTAGACAGAACTTAGCAAATTTTTACTATAAAAAAACCTTTGATTTTTGTCAATTTCTTTTTTGAAAGCTACAGTCGACACCATTTGACCGATCTTTATGAAAGTTGGCACATATATATGTAATTTTTTATAAATAAGATTTCTGACCAAAAAATAAAAAATACCCTAGCTCCCCTCCCTTAATATTTGTACAAAACCCACATTTTAATTCGATTCGGTGGAACTTCGCATGATTATACTTTAAAACAAATAGAAAAAATAAAAATACTGTCCACATAACTTTCACAAAAACGCAAACCCTATCCCCCTTTCTACGCCTTTAATTACTGTAAATGTTCTTTATACAAAGCTACCGTTCTTTATGATTTGAAGGACGTATGCACATGTATACTGAAAAACAAACAGAAAAATACTGTTTGGTTTCGAGAGTCCAAACTCCGCTCCTTCCTTTACAGTTTATATCCAATTCTGAAGGAAATTTTGCACACGTATACTTTAAAACATAGAGAACAATTGTTTTTATATTAGGTTACAGAAGCCCAACCCCTGTTCCATTCTACCCCCACCCCTCCTAATTTTCAATGTTCTTTATAGATACCCACAGTTTTATGAGATTTCCATGGAACAGTGCACATGTATACTTAAAAACAAAGAGAAACATAGTGTCTACATTCTGTTTACAAAACCTTACCACTCACTCCCTTACCCCATTTAATTTTTGCAAATGTTCTTTACACAAAGCTACAGTTTTTATCTGGTTTCAATGGAAATTAGCACATGTATACATTAAAACAAAGAGAAAAAAACTGCCCACACTAGCTTTACAAAAACCAAACTACTCTTCGTCTCCACACCCCTTAATTGTTTTTTATACATACCTACAGTTTTATCTGATATCAATAGAAATTTACACTTTACACTTTAAATCAATCAGAAAAGGCAGTCCACATTTGGTATACAAAAGCCCAATCCCTCTTTTCCTTTACCTTCACCCTTTTAATTTCCAATGTTCTTTACAAAAATCCACAGTTTTAAATCCCGTCAAAATTAATTAAGCTATTTTTAAGTCATGGCATAATATTTATAAAATAAATGTGTCATAATGTCTCAACATGTACTTCAGATTTCAACTTGGATCCCAAGCTTTCACGTTGTGAAAACCATTAAAAACTCTATATTTTCTGTGTGATGCCGGAGCAAACAGATATATTCCACAGACAGATTTCTGTATGTGGTATGTATTAATAACCAGATGTTACATGTTTCGGTTATCAACCAGCAGCTTTAACAGATGTTATGATAAGATCGAAACATAGCCTGGACCAAAATGTATACTGACATTCCTTAACACAACATCCACTTCACCCCGTTCTGGAAGTTGTTGTGGTATATAAAGACAGAATTCATCTTTGAAAGCAAGCGCTTTAATCTCTGGGCTACCAGGAAGTTCACTAAATTGGAACTGCTGCGGCATATTTAAAATACAAAACAAACTATAATACCACAAAAAATTTAAAAATAAAATAATTTTTTAAAAACATAAAAACTGCCCTAAAAAAAAGCACTAAAAATTTTAAAATAACTTTATACATGCTTAGGAAAAAGTAAATCTAAATGGACAATATTTACATTACTGTCATTGAAATTTTTACATTAATTAGTTATTTTTGGAGTCGGTGCCAGCCAACACAAGAAAAACAAAAAGATAAAAAAATAAGGAATAACAATGATACATAAGAAATCATGTTACTGCTCACCTACAAATAATGCTAGAAACATGTTTCAACAAACTGAAACATACAGATGATACGCCGATATTACACTAAGTGTAAATCTTTTACTGCATGATGCAACCTACCAACTGACACTGTAGCGCCAGAGATATGCCTGGATGACCAATAAGGCCGAGCTACAGATTAAAATACTGTTAATTTGTTTCCCTAAGCTGTCTCCTACATAACACTATCTGCCTCACGACATGCTGTAAAATATTGGGAATTTTTGTTCCTACTCCCCATTTCGCCTCTAACACCAAAAGAAGTTCATTAATTCGATCTTCGCGATGTGACAGCTGGTACCGACTCCCAAAATAACTAATTAATGTAAAAATTTCAATGACGGTAATGTGAAATATTGTCCATTTAGATTTACTTTTTCCTAAGCAAGGTATAAAGTTATTTTTAAATTTTTAGTGCTTTTTTTTTTTAGGCGGTTTTGATGTTTTTTTAAACAATTATTTTTTTTAGATAGTCACAAAACCAAGACAAAAGATAGCAATATTAAATTACTTGTGAGTTAATTTAATTTAATTTAAATGCCTCTCAAACATAAAAAGCTTATGAATTGTTACTTACGAATAGCAGTTCTGTTTTACAATATTTCTTATTCTTTGATATTCAGTTATTAGATGTGTATTAATACAGTACTTACATTGTACTACGGTTAGGGGAGTTTACTTCTTACCACGAACTTAATGAAGATTCTGATCCTGTCTTCAGTCACCATTTCCCATTTCTGAGCTCGTAATTTGTTTGTGCTTACAGAACTCGGAGCCACTTTACACAACAGCTTCTTTGAGTACGCTGAATAAAAAATTCAGGGGAGCAGGAAAATTCGATTTTCTTTCTCAGAACTTGGCGCCGTACTCGCCAATTGCTCACTGACAATGCGACTCCAGCCAGGCGGACGAATTTTTCTTTGTGGCCCGAGTCGAAGTTGTTAATTTCTTGGCGGGCAAGGGATCGCAAACTTCTCCAATAGCGACGGTGATGGCGGCTTTTTGCTTACCCCGCGTTCCGAGCCGCCAGCGCGTACCGCACGACGCTTCATTTGAGCAGCTCGATTTAATTTAATCTTTCCTTCGTTTGTCGAATGGAATTCGATAAGAATCGTTCACAGGGGGGGAGGGTTCTGGAGAGTGGATGTAATTCTGGAGGCGAGCAGTTTGGCAGGCGCAAGCGAAGCCCTAGATCGTCAATTTAAAGTCAATGAGTGCCATAATTAAACTCGTTTTACCAGCCTAATTGAAACCGCCGGCACATAATACGGACCGTTATGGCTGCGGATGCTCCCGCCGTATAACTCGCACGGAATTTTCCCTCTCCGTCGCTAGCTCCTGCGCCGGGCACCACTTGCGAAGCAAGCTCGAAAATCACTTGGTCCTCGGGAACACAAAGGCTCGCGATACGCTACGGAAAGTCCATTGAGTAAAAGGCAATTATGGGCGCCATTGTTGTAGGCGGCCTGTAGTATAACTGTCATCACAACACACAGCCGACGGTGGCGCCTCTGGCGGCCGCCGGTCGAGGCCGCGTCGGGCGCCCCCGAGTCAGTGTGGCGCGGGCTGCCGACGCGCCAGCACGCGCGCCTCGTCGGTCACGTGGTTCCGGGACGGTGTGGTGAGTGTGGTGTGGTGCGCCGCGGGGTGTTTGGTGCTGTGCTGTGTTCATTGTAGTGTGTTGTGTGCTCCTCCTCGAGTAGCGTCCTCGGCTGTGTGCTGGCACATCTGTAAGGTAGGTGACAGCGGTTCTCAGTTTGTTTACACGTGTTGCCAGGTGGGCAACAAGAAGCCTGGAGCAGTGGTTGTCAGAGTTTCTGGTTTCATACATATCTTGGATCATTTGTATACACTTGAAGAAAGTCTAGACGGCTAACACACAGTATTTCATCAGAGTACGATGGTATTGAACAGTAGAAAAACTAGACAGTAATTAATAACTGCATTGTAGCAGCAGTTATTTACAATAAGAACTTGTAAACAAAGATGACATACGTTCTAACTTTCATCAGATTCACTTTTTGCAAAATCTCAAACTGTCACGAGAAAAAAAAACTTGACAAGCCATTACCAATACGTTTTGTCAAAATATTTTAGTTCAAACTTCTTTAAAGTAGGTGAAAATAGTAATAGCTGTCCCTAAGCAGTCTTTTTTTTTTTTTTGTTACCTTCTGTTCGCTGAAGTAATTCTTTTTAGTTGTTTCTACTGCCAGTATCATTAGTTCTTATTAATAACGTGCGAGAACTGAAACAGTTTTGTGTCTGCGGATGTTATCTACAGCTATGACGGGATACTTCGGATAACAGTTCATTGAATTTCAAATGTGAGTAGCCATATAAATCCAGTTTCTTTTCTTTTACAGGCCAAATAAAATTTAGAGGGTTTCCAACTAATCAAATTCACCCAAGTTTCAAGGATTATAAGAAATTTTAGTCACGAATGTTTGACAATTTTT
Source organism: Vandiemenella viatica (assembly GCA_031002005.1). NCBI lineage: Eukaryota > Metazoa > Arthropoda > Insecta > Orthoptera > Morabidae > Vandiemenella > Vandiemenella viatica. The sequence continues at coordinate 186,649,231 of JARYHS010008074.1, read as the reverse complement.
TGTACAAATTTTTGTTGATTTCTTATAGTGACAACGCCATTCCCGTGTCTATAGATATTGTCACATTTGCGTGCATTTAATAAAATCGTGACGTCACAGAAAATATTAAAAAATGTATAACTGAAAATTAGTGCCGTAGTTTAGTGTCTACCGCCGTATTCCTGTTAATACTATTAGATTTTCGTTTAGTACAACTTGTTCCAATCACCGGCACCGGTACTCGAGCCCATAAAGCTAGAAGTAAATTATCTGCTCGTTCTGTGGGAGCTAAAAATGGTCAAAACGTTAACTAACGATCTATTATTTAAGAAAATTCTCTCCATCTATCTGTCCATATTTATAGGATGTTGTTTCTTTCCCTTCTTTCTCGTACCGCTGGTATTACTTCTATGGATTTGTTTTAATTTTGTGAAATATTGATTATGTACTCCGTTTTAATAAATTAATTACAATATACAGATTTACTTTCTACTTAGGCTACCGTATCCTTCCTTTGGTTGGAGAACATTGTTTTTTTATGCAGATTGAAATTAATTACATTATTTGTATCTTTTTCCTGTCAATAGTTTCAGAGACACGTGATACACTAGGTCCGATCACATAACGCGATAAAAATCTAAATAATTACCTTCAGCAAGTATATTACTTGAACGTCGAAAATATTGTAGGGATGATGTAGTACCCTTGTGTTAATAGTGTGCCATATCGAGATCTCACAGTATCAATTATGAGGAATTTGTTTCCATATTAGGTGATAATAATGTCCCATACATAGTTTCTGAAGCGTAGGCAGAACAAGCTGTCGAAAATTCTAGAATTTTCGTGGCGCAAGAGTCGATTTCATGAACTAGACAGTATTTCGTCAAGAAACCGACGAAGCAGAACCAGAAACAAGATCAATGATCACATATTTCATAGCTGTTTGGTAACATTCAGCACAGTTTAAATTACAATGGAATTAATTCCACAATAACTAATGGTTTGTAGTTGCTCGGTCCGAAATGTTCTCCAACGCCACGCTCGAGTTCTTAGCGCTTGCCATCACTCGATTTGTTGATAAAAGTAAATGCGAAACGTGCAGGTGCATGGTTTCTCATAGTTGTCTATAGCGTTAATCTAAGAGTAACCCGTTAAAGGCTTAGAAGAATAATTTCACCTGTTTATTGATACCACAACTACATCTTGCGAAAGTTTTGGCGAATTTTTCCTACAGAGCAGGAACAGAACAGCTGTATTGTATGGCTTTACAATTTGGATGGTTCGGTTTACACTAAGAGTTGATGAATCAGTTTTGTTTGATTGGGTTCCACTGAGGTTCTTAAATTGCTTTCTTCTTATGATTTTAAAATCGATTTCTGGCGGTATGAGATGTAAACTGAGCGTTGAGTATTGCACAAAATAAAAAAGTTCAACTTTACTCCGCATTTAAATCAGTTAATGAAACGTTAAAACATTATCATGAAATTGGCACATTAGCTAGTTTGGTACAGTCGGTCAATTAGAATGTAAATAGATGGGTTTATTTATTTCCTGGAATAATATTTTTATGAAGGTTTTATTTAAAAAATATTTGAGACTTCCACAGGAATTGTCTGAAATTAATTTTGAGGACTCTCCCACAAAAAAAACAATCTTGTGCGCTTTCAGAAGCAAAAATTAGCATATGTGATGCATTACTGTAAACTTAGTGTTTCATTTAAACTAGTTTTAACGTATTCATTAAAGAGGTTTAAGATTCATATATGTGCGTACTTTTTCACTCTCCTGACGGTGTGTCTCAAAATGAAAAAAAAAACGTCCCAACGTTAGGTTTAGTGCAGCCGAAACCATCATCGGAACAATGAGTGCTCCCAATCCTACCAGCGTAATCTGTTCAGGTGGAGCCGAAGTGGTGATAATTGGTTGCGATATTGGAGAAAAAGTATACGAATTTACGTTTCTCCCGCTGTCGTATCTCCAGTTTGACTGTTCCCTTCAGTAATTAATCAACCAGTCCTACATGTCTTAGATTATGATTTATTGTCTTGTTTTTTCTTTCTGTACTACGATTCCGCAAATTTCTTTGCTTTACCATTATTTGTAATTTACCTGTCATCTTAGTTTTCGATATCCTTCTATAACACCGCACTTCAAATATTTTCACATTTTTACAAACTCACTCTTCCCCCTTGTGGCTATACGTCTCATCGACGGCTAAGGTCATAAGAGGCGGGATGGGACTAGAGAAAAGGAACGGTAAGGAATTCGGCCATGACCTTTTTGAAGGAAGCATCCCGGCATTCGCCTGGAGTAATTTGGGGAAACCATGGAAAACCCAAATCTGGATGCCCGGACGGGGATTCGAACCGCCGTCCTCCCGAATGCGAGGCCAGAACGTTAACCGTTCACCAACCACGCTCGGTATAAGGAAGGAATTTTGATGATTAAATGAATGAAAGGAATTTTTGGGATATGTTCTGCGAGATTTTCGTTTTCGTGCCGTCTGAAAGGTAATAGCAGATTTCAAATATTTCACTTACTTTTTCGGGATTCACGCTGCTTTGATCGACGTATTACTACCTACGTTTCGGCGCCCATCCTGGGTCCTTCATCAGGGCTGCTTAGAAGTGAAGTATCACTTGTGACGGTTTTCACACCACTCCATCGTTTATCTTCTCACTGAGCTAATTGTTTTGGTTACCGGCAGCGGGTGTCAGCTGTTCCAGAGATGTTGTGGTTGGAGATTTTGTGTTGCGATTGTCCACAAGTGCACGTTTCCACATTTCACTTAAATTTTTAAACTGCTTAACGTCTATTAACAGCGTGGTCTTTAGAGACGGGAAAGGATGGGGGGCAAGGAATGGGAAGGAATTCGGCCATGGCCTTTTGAAGGAAGCATCCCGGTATTTGCCTGGAGTGATTTGGGAAACCATGGAAAACCCAAATCTGGATGCCCGGACGGGGATTCGAACCGCCGTCCTCCCGAATGCGAGGCCAGAGCGCTATCCATTACACCACCACGCTCGGTCACATTTCACTTAAGCTATAGCCCCAGGTTGGGAGCCAAGACGTCGGTAGTAATACGTCGATCAAAGCAGCGCGAATCCCGAAAAAGTAAGTGCAATATTTGATTAATACGATCCTGCTAAAAGCGTAAATTATTGTATTATAGCAGATTTCATTTCTTGGTGTGCGCTGAAGGTATAATAACTATTGCGAGCACGAAATTTATGTAATAGATTTTTGTGTAGACAACTCCAATAATATCTAATGACGAGGCGTAAAGTCAGAAAAAAGTCAAGCTTTTTGTATAAAATTTAATATAAATGAGTTATTGATGTCACTTGTCATTTTTTTTTTATCTAACCCGTAACACAGTTACTTTGCTAACGAACTCTGTGGGTGAGCGCTAACGCTCGGGACCAGTGTTCGGGAGGACCTCAGCTCAAATCCCCGAATGTTTCCTTCAAAATGCCACGGCCAGGTTCCTTTGTGTTCTTTGTCCCAAATTCTATAAAGACCTCAAAGTCGACGAAACGTGAAATAATTAGAAAAAACTCCCTTTGATTTAATTTTTTCCCTTTATAGCTAAGCCAAAAATTAGTCAAAAATTGTATTTTATGTAGCATGTGTGTCAATGGAAGAGAATTTTCTTTAATAATGGCATGAAAATAATTTGTAACTTTGCAGTTTATTTACTGCACCTTTTTACAACGTAATGCGAAAATTTTAATTTGGAGGTAATGAACGTATTGTTACATAATTTCATATATTTAGCGTTGTCTCGGGTGTCTTTCCGTATCATAAAACTGTCATGTTTGAATTGAAGTCCTATTTTGCAATTAGTAGTTTAATGATTCCACGTATTCGCTCTACGCGTACTAACACTCGTTTCGTATTTACATACAGAAGATTACAGACAATTGCAGTAATAACTATCATGACAATCGAGTATCAGGAGGTAGCAGATCACTCATGGTAATAGATACTAGTTGAACAGTGGAATTAGCTGTGACATTGTTCATCAGTCATGATCTCTCCGGATATATTTGGTATGTTGTAGAAAAATGTGTTTAAAATATGCACCATACTGTATCATACGATACACGTCTTCAATATTAATGTCGACTTTATTAATTATTATTTAAAAAAAAAACATTTTAGTTTTTTGCTACCGAAACAAATAAAACACTTTCTTGATACAAGTATCAGAAGTACGGTTTCTGAATGTTCGCTAACTCTCATGCAACCGGCTCGGTTCACGGCAACCTAGATATCGACGAATCGTAAATGGTAAAATAAATAAATGTTAGGCTTATTTTGTGTAACGTTTCCATTTAACACTGAAATCTACTCATCTAATGAATCTCTCGTTGCAGGTTTAGCCGTTAGTAGAATTAGCTCTAGTGACATCTTCCGTTACCGTCATCGCTCGTCTGATGTGAATTCGCCTTCAGTCTCTGAATGTTGTGCATTGTGTGTTAAGTGTGTGAAATGTGTATCACCAAAATGATTATGAGAAACCTTTAACATACCACTGGTAGGTCAGGCACCAGGTTCTACCAACCTGAATATAGTATGTCGTCGCTTTAACTGGCGCGCCAGAACTGATGGGTAATTGTGAGTGTCAATCACGTCCGAGGGCCAGGCGAAGACCCGAGCCAGTGCCTAGTCCCTATTGCAACTGCAACTACTTCAGAAGAAAATACATGTTATGATCAATTTCTCTTTTAAGCTAACTGTAAAAATAATGTTATAGTATTCAGTCAACACTTTTGAACTTCCTTTCCTCTAAGTTGTACAAACGGATCTTATATTATCATAAAAATTACATAAATATGTTCCTTTCGTTAACAACAATCTTGTTGGATAAATTGAAACAAAAAATACGAAACGAAAAAATTCAATAGTACTGTTTATTCATCCGTAACATTGTTTTTAATTTAAAACTTAATTTCTTGTTTCGATTAATTCGTACATGTTTGTGATCGTATTTGTTCTGTTTTTGTTGGGGCTTAATAGAGTATCTTTTTCGAATTACTATGGATATTAACACACGAATACGATGTAAATTTTAGCTATACATCAGACGTGAGAAGCTCTGAATTGTTACAGCCAATAGTAAGACTTTGTACTTGTGACAACTCAATCGAACTTGATGAGTTTCTTATCCTCCAAAGATATCGTCTTTTTTATACATGCTTGTAAAAGCTTTATTTTAGCGCCTAAGCGATTCATCAAAAGAATATTAAATATTTCTTTAAAAAAAGGAATAATTTGTTTATATCAAATAATTTTTCGGTTCTGAGCGTGAACTAATATTGCGGAGTGTGGTGGGTGAGCGGTTAACGTTCTGGCCTCGCATTCTGGAGGACGTCGGTTCGAATCCCCGTCCGGGCATTCAGATTTGGGTTTGCCATGGTTTCCACAAATCACTCCAGGTGAATGCCGGGACTCTTCCTTCAAAAAGGCCATGACCGAATTCCTTCCCGTTCCTTGTCCCCAGTCCCATCCTGCTTCTAATGACCTCGAAGTCTACGAGGCGTAAAGCAATAAGTAAAAAAAATATAAAAAAGTGAACTAATATTTCCGTGTAGCTGTTTACTGCATGATTGTGTTATTGTGATGTTATAACTGAGTAGAATCTGAAACGAATTTGAAGTTAAATTTTCTCTGCATAATAAATCGTTACGAGGTGATCCGATTTTTGCTTTTGTATTTGGAAATAAAGGAATTTCTGTTACCTGCTAGCCGCAGCATGGTGTGACTAATAATGCCAGACAAATACAATACCAGATTTGTGCTCAAACTACTATTACGCACAGCAGCACAATCAAACACACATTTGCGGTAATCTCGTATGAACGTCTTTGCGGGCATAGGATGAGAAACAATTTAGGAAAATGTTTAAGAGTGTGATCTAGAATGCATGATTCGTAGTGGTAATACTTTTCTTCGACAGCACCGCCACTATACTCGCGAAGATTTCATAGGATCCATTCGCCTAGAAGATCTAAGTTCTTACATGTTGTGATTCTGCTGTGTACTTCCATTATCTTTCGAAACAGAATGAAAAAATACGCATCTCATGTCTTTTTCATATTTCCATGTATTAGAGAATATAACTGAAAATTTTCCTTTTCCAAACTTTCTAACGGTTATTACTTTGTCACCAGCTGAATTACAATTTTCCTTATGTGCTATCAGATAGTCTATCATAGCTCGCCTCTTTCTCCTATCTCGTAATTACCATATTATCTAGCAAACAGTCCTCTAGATGCGGAAAAGCATATGATGTAATTTTTTAAAACTTTGTCACAGGTGTTTTTAATAAGTTAATGACAATGCGACTCAACCAGGCGCACTTCTGATATGTACATAACTGCTACCGTTAGTGCATTACGTATATAATCTTCAACACCTAACAATTTAATTAACTCGACGTTGCGTTCTTATTGCAGACAAATTATGTTGTTAGTTCTTCTTAGTTTCAAAAGTCTAACGATTTATGAAATAAAAATTCCCTTCAGGTTTAACTTAAAACTATAAAAACACAATTTTAAAATAATATTGTTAAGTGTTCCTAATGATGTTTTTTTTTTAATATTTAGAAATGCGCCGCAAAGTACCGTCGACATTTCAATCAATACAAATGTTTTAAAAATATTTATTCACCATATGCGTGTTAAAACTTTAGACTAAAATACCTTCTGTGGCAGTACGTGTATCTTAAAAGATCAGACAGTGAAAAAACTGAAAAAATATAAAAATGAAGAAAAAATACCAGATTTCTGCTTTGAAAATCAGCTACCGTAGATGTCCTTATGAATGAGCTCGTTATTGAATTCATTTTTGATATTTGCACAAATATATATATCTTCTTATATATAAAAATCAATGTTTCTTTGTTCGTCTTCTATGCATTCCTATACCATTTATCAGATTCCAATGAAACTTTGGAGAGTTTTCGAGTGTGCGTCTGCGAAGGTTCGTGTGAAAAAAAAATTCCAAAATGTCACCCCCTATTCCCCATAACACCCAATAATTTAGGCAAAACCACATTTTTTATCCAATTTAGATAAGAATTTGTACACTCATACTATAAAACAAACATAAAAATACTGCCTACATACGGTTTACGAATATTAATCCCCTCTCCCCCTTCCACCCCCATAATTTTTTCACTCCATAATTTAGGCAATACCACATTTTTTATCCGATTTAGATAAGAATTTGTACACTTATACTTTAAAACAAACAGAAAAATACTGCCTACGTTTGGTTTCCGAATATTCATCCCCTCTCCCCCTTTCCACCCCCATTACGTGTTTACCCCATAATTTAGGCAAACCACATTTTTTATCCGATTTAGATAAGAATTTGTATACTTACTGTTTAAAACAAACAGAAAAATACTGCCTACGTATGGTTTCCAAATATTCATCCCCTCTCCCCCTTTCCACCCCCATTACGTTTTTACCCCATAATTTAGGCAAACCACATTTTTTATCCGATTTAGATAAGAATTTGTACACTTATACTTTAAAACAAACAGAAAAATACTGCCTACGTTTGGTTTCCGAATATTCATCCCCTCTCCCCCTTTCCACCCCCATTACGTGTTTACCCCATAATTTAGGCATTTTTTATCCGATTTAGATAAGAATTTGTATACTTACTGTTTAAAACAAACAGAAAAATACTGCCTACGTATGGTTTCCGAATATTCATCCCATCCCCCCTTTCCAACCCCATTACGTTTTTACCCCATAATTTAGGCAAACCACATTTTTTATCCGATTTAGATAAAAATTTGTACACTTATACTTTAAAACAAACAGAAAAAAACTGCTTACGTATGGTTTCCGAATATTCATCCCCTCTCCCCCTTCCAACCCCATTACGTTTTCACCCCATGAATTAGGCAAACCACATTTTTTATCCGATTTAGATAAGAATTTGTACACTTATAGTTTAAAAAAGAGAGAGAAATACTGTACACATTAATTTCACAAAAACCCAATTCCTCTCATCTCTTTCCACCACCTTAATTACCCCCTCTTCCCCATAACACCCCATAATTTAAACAAACCCGCAAACCGTTCGTCCGATTACGGCGAAGCTATGGTGAATTGTCGAGGGGATGTCGAAAATGGTTCCTGTCAAAAAAATTAAAAAACCCACCCCTCCTCCCCATAATTTAGACAAAACCACATATTTCATATGATTTCAATGGGAATTTGCACACTTATACTTTGAAACAAACAGAAAAATACTGCCTGCATATGTTTTCCAAAGCGCATTCCCTCTCACCCTTTCCAACTGAAAATGATTGAAACAGCAGTTTAAAATTTAATTGTAAATATTTTTTTCATTTAATCTATGTGCCTACTCAAGTCCAGCAATAGTGAAGCATTGCCGGGTCAGCTAGTATATATATATTCTCTTGTCAGTCATTTGCATTTTACTGGCAACCGCCTTTAATATAAATACTTTATTTCATTGTTTTACAGATCCCGTTAGAATGAAGGGTGTTTGTTGATCATAGTTCTTAATTTGTAACGTGATTGTAGAATTAATGATTAGGGAGTGAAAAATTTTCTTTTGTCGGTAAGAGATTTTTGCTTATGATTTTACTCCACATCGAGGCCATTAGAACCGGGAATGGATCGAATATACTAGGAACAGGAAGGGATTCAGCTATGATCTTTTGAAGGATCCATTGCGGATTGTTGGTAAGAGTGTCAGTTTTTGTTTTGTTAACAGTCTTTCGACTTGTTTAATGCAATCCTCCATCCCTTCCTATCTTGCGCCAACTTCTTAAACACAGCATACCCCTTACCTTCTCAATTATCTGCTTCATATATTCTAATCTCGGTCTTCCTCTACAGTTCTTACCTTCCACTGTTACCTCCACTAAAAAATTAGCCAATCATGCATGTCTCAGAACATGACCTGCCATCCTTTCTCTTCTTTCTGTAAGAATCTATCACAAACTTCTTTCCTCGCCCATTATTTCCAAAACTCGGTCATTTCGGCAGGGTTTGGAATAAACTCAACAATTCACTTCAAATATTTAAAGAATGAAAGAGGGTAGACAATTTGTACCGAGACATGTGCTACATCACATTAAAATTAATAACAACACAGAGCATATGGAATCTGAAAAATAAAATGTCTTGGAGTTCAGTGGTTTAGGCGCTTGCCTTCACAGTTCAAGGTCTTAGATTTGAGACTCGCTGCGGGCAGAAATTTTTTATGGCCTTTGGGTTGAGTGGACTAGAACGTTCCGTAGTTTGGATACCACGTTAAATTTAGGTCCACCCACGACAGTGGTGAAAGGCGCGGCAAATTGAAACTCTGTCGCCAGTTTATAAGACTTCGTGAAACTTCCAAGGATTGAATAATGATTAATTGCGATGGAGCACATGCTCCAATGGCAGTTTCTCCACTCATCTAATTAGCCCTTTCGATGCATTTTTTGTTATTATCTTACATAATTTGAGAGTTAAAATTCCTCCCCCATCTACTTTTGCAATTTACGAATTTTAATTTGACATTCCTCCAGCGTTTTTGGTAAATTATGCGTCACTTTCGTTGGTGATTTATTCAAATCCCTGACACCCTTCCCACAGAAAATGTTTTCCCACTCCTTTATGCATCAAATTGAGTGACAACTTGTGCCCATAGTCATCCTTTCCTTTCCATGCATTACTCCTTATTCTTCGGTCAATATCCTTCCAAATCCGATTACCAACAAACGCTTGAACTCTCCCAGCACTCTCTTCACCCTCCTCCTGTCCTCCAATGATTCCCAATCCAGCTCCTTTATCATATCAGTTACTGACAGGGTCCTGCGGAAATTTCTAGAAACAAATCTAGCTACTCTCTTACTCCTGTATTTGGTACCCAAAGAGGGGTCACGGGTCCCATACTACACCACCATATTCACGCAATGGCCTGACCAAAGTTTTGTAACCCAATTCCCTATCTTCTCTGGCACTTCCTCTCATCACCCTCTCCAGTAAATGAAGGATTTTGCAACCTTTTCCTACCACCTGCCCAATATGTTCCACGCATATGAGTTATTATCAGACGTTATGCCAAGATATTTACATTTCAAGCCTTCAACAAGCAATTCTGTCCCCACCCTATATACATAAACAACATTTAGTTTTTTATCTTAGTACCTAATAACCTGACTCTTCTTGGCGTTTATCTTAATTCCATAGTGGTGATTGTACGCTACATTGTTGTTACAAAATGATACCAGTAAATTTCATAATAGTTCTTGATACGGCTAAAAATTTAACTAAGCTTCTAAATACGAAATTAGTTTTCAAGCAGTAATTTTACTCCAGTTGTATTTACTGAACCTGGTGTGTCAACTGCATCTTTAGGCTCTAGCTTTAGGGAGAGGTCGGTTAAAATCCAGATCCATGCAGCGCTATTTAATTTTTATACAGTTCTCCAAAATCACTGCAAGAGAAATTCATGAAATGTGAATCATAAAGGTGTGGGCGTTAAATGATTAAAATGATTTGTTTTTTTGATTTTTTAAAGTGTTTTGTCTAAACCCTTTTTATCGCTTGTGCTACACTGAATCATACGTTTAACAGCTTAACCTAAGTTGCGTTAACAGTGATCATCTAATGGTTTTTCAGTCATAAGAAATCGCAATCTCTTCACAACAATGAAAACACATCCACTCGCCTATACCTCAACACCATACCTACGTTATGTCCCTGCGCTACCTAACTGCGACTGAAGACAACAGCGCTTATATAGCTGCAGCCGCAGTTATCATTTAAAGCTCAATGAATATCAGTAAAAATATCGGTAAAAAAAGACACAAAAAATTAGGGTGCTATGAGACTTACAATAGCACATAATCAGATACCACGGGATGAAGGAACGGTCGAAATTTTACGAATATACAGTATCTTAGTTTCTATCTAAAGGAATGACGAAAACGAAATTGCAGTATTTAACTTTAACGACAAACTTAAAATGAAATAAAGTTTGACTCGTAACTCAATTATAAAATTGAGAATTGTGGACTGCATTTTTCCGATTTAATTTATATCTTAGTTTGAAAATGTATATGTCTGATCGCGAGCAAGATGACATTTTATGTTTAAAACAGCTGTTGGCTCAGTTGAATAGGTTGTTATGTTCCCCCATCAAAGGAAGGCTGAGAGTACGTAACAATCTATATTTGAAAACTCGAGCAAATAAAATTTTCAGAATGATATACTGGATGCAATATATGGTGGCGAAACCTCTTGTTAGATTGCGTACCTTGCACTAATTAACTGGTAGTTGAAATTAAAAAATCTTAATGTTCAATAAAATATGTGTTACACAACATATGAAATTATTCTGTTATTCCAAGCTAATGACCATTTTTGAAAATTGCTGTAAATTCAAAATTAAGGATCCTCCCTCTCAAGGAAAACAAAATCCAAAACAAAAACAGCTATATACAGTACGAAGTAATTTTTTTAAATATTAATCCTTTAAGTGGGATTCTAGATACTTCTATTGTGTATGCCTGTAAAATTCATTCTAACTCCTAAGACTAGATAACAACTACGATAATTAACAAAAACTGTCAACGTTAAAAGAAAATGAGGATTTCAAAGATATATATACAGTATATAAACAGTCGTCTCTAAATCTATGGATAAAATTGTTAATGATTATTAATATCATATGGCTGTTGTGATTAGATTAACGGTGTTCGCAATAGCTTTAAGTTATAGATGTGTTTCATTTTAGATTTTACATATAAACGTTGCGTTCCGATCACCTACAGCAGCTTGCAAATTAAAAACGATTACTAAATTTTGTGTTCTTGTGTATATAATAAGAAAGCGCTACGACATAAACAGTTCTAGATATTAGAAATAAACTGTTTTTAACTTTAGTGATAATAGATTTGATTTGCCTAGATCTCTAGAAACCTGTAAATAAAACTGGAGATCTCAATTTTTTAATTGGCTAACAAAAGTATATTTAACGCTAGTGATTTTTCATTTTGTACTTTCAGGGCATAATGTAAATTAGCTCTTTTCTTATTTTTAGAACTGATATTTACGTGTAGTATATATGTTTAATAGCTGTTAGAATTTATTTTATCATGATCCTCAACGATGTGTTAGGAGCCCAGAAACCTTTTTTCCCCTTACACCACGCATAGTGAGATATATCGCTGTAAAAGTAAGGGAAGAAGATTAAACGTAAAATTTATTTTAAAACAAATTTTCGATCCGAAATAATCTGCACATGGCAGTATTCAATGCTTTTTTAATGGTCCCCGAAAATGTCTAACAGAATTAGAGAAATTTATTTATGTATAGATTCAAAAGTTTACCACCTAATTTCGGAAAACTTTTCGTTAAAGTATTCATAGTAGCGAACAAAAGCCACAGTCGGATGTATTATTTTGTTTACAACATAACGAGTATTTCATTTCATATATAAAACTTTCTTTTGGTTTGGTGTATTAAAAATTGAGAGTTTCTAGAGAAACAGGTGGACCTTAGGATTACAATTAAGATTACTGTCTCTTACTTCAACGAAACATTCAGAAAAAAATTAGTCACAATTCTCAAGCCTATCATACTATATGAATTCATTTTACCAAGTGCGGTGGGTGAGACGTAACGTTCTGGCTTCGCAGTAGGGAGGACGCGGGTACTAATTCCCTTCCGGCTATCCAGATTTGGGTTTTCGATGGTTTACCCGTATCAGTCCAGGAAAATACAGGGATGGTTCCTTCAAAAGGACATTGCCAAATTCCTTCCAGTTTCTTGACCGCCGCTCTCCCCCCCCCCCCCCCCGGTGTCATTTCGCGCCTATAATGACATCGATGTCGACAAGGCGTCAAGCAATAAAAGAATTCATCTTGTTCGGTTGGCACACATTTTTTGTATGATATATTTTTCAGAACTTGTTAGATCTGTCAATAAATATTTGAGATGGAAAAAATTATTTTTTATTTATTTGAGCAGTAATTGAAAGTGCATGGGAAGATTTTGATGACTGTGTATGAACTATAAATTCGTTATTTCGTTCATTATCTAGACATTTCATTCAAAGAATCTATATGTATGACAACGAACACGAATTTTGCTGATTAATTGTGGCTGCTTCATGGACGTGTTCTTCGTTAATTTGCTCATAATCTTTAAAATGGAAGATGTTTTGCTGTTGCTTCTGATTGGAAACTAGTGGCAGCTTTTTTCCGAAAAATTACGGCTGTAATAGATTTTATATTCTAGAAATTTTAGAACACATTAACGAACATTTTAATTTATGGTTAATTATTTACTGTTACGTATCAAAAAATTATAATTTTTCATCATTTAAACAGATATTACACAAATATTCGATCTTCGTAATACTATGCGCCACGTCGTTTTACGGTATGTTGATAGGAAGAAAATAAATGCTACGCTATTACTTTCACATTACAAATATCGATGATATTCTGTTATGCTTGAAATAAATTATAAATTAATCAGCAAAAAGAAGGTCAGAGCGTTTATGATCGCTTTGTTTTGTGGCTTAAAATACAGACAATGTTGAAACGTCGGAGAAATTTCAATTACTATATATGTTGCGTTATCGTATTCAAGAAATTTGTCAGTAGTCTGCAATAACATACAAAATATACCCCTATTTATGTTAGGACGAATATAATAAAAAATAGTTCTTAATTTCAAATCTGACATAAATCTGGGATATTCTAGTAAAATTGTGTGATATTGAAGAATCTAATTTGGTTAAAAAAACACTCTGTATTATACTTTACGAATAAGGAAATAAATGAAGTGCATCTATATATAAAATCTTCTTCCTCAGTCTTTATCCATATAATTGGGATGCAGAAGCATTGAATTGTTTGCTGTGTTGGCATAGCATAGAGAAGCCAGATGCCGGGTCATTTTTGAATGCGAATTCTCAGCAAACAATGTTTTGTGGCTTTGGTACCTGTGGATTGACTGCAAAGTGCCAATCAGCCAGGACAGTAAGCAAACGATTTGTTTCCTGACGAATGGGAGAAACTAGCGGTATACCTAGTTTATTATTCAGCGGCCAAACGGTAGAAGAGTAGAAACAATCAGAATACCGTTGACCATAGAATATAAAATTTGTGTAGAAAATTGTATGCTTATCGGATTTCCTATCAGCCTTGAAATTTTTGTTAAATCACGCTACTAATAACACCAACATCCATTTAGTTTAGTTATTGAGGTAGCTAACAATTAATGATGCAACAGATCTCTGCTTCTGCTTCCACAACTATGGAAGTTCTCCATGCTTTCTCACATCCGTTTCTGCTTCTGCAACTTTCATAACAGAAATTTAATCTAACGTTTACGACGGGGAAACGCAGGTGTTACATTTGTTTTTATCTGCTTAACGTCTCTCTAACAGCGTGGTCTTTAGAGACGGGAAAAGGATGGGGGGCAAGGAATGGGAAGGAATTCGGTCATGGCCTTTTGAAGGAAGCATCCCGGCATTTGCCTGGAGTGATTTGGGAAACCATGGAATACCCAAAGCAGGTGTTGCATACTTTAGAACAATTCAAAAATTCGACAAGAAGGTTACGCGATGAATTCAGCGCAAGTGCAAGATTTGGAGAACTGACCAAAGATAACAAATATACAATTGCGACGTATTTAGATCTGCGATATAAATCTCATTTTTTTCACCAGCATCACTACAGATCAGGTTGACTTTAAATTACTAAATATGACGGTCAGCAGAACCAGAAAAGTAAGAAATACAAGAAATTCCTCTAAAGATAATAATGGCGTACTTTCCCCCAAAAGGGGCCAAACTCAAACTGAGAATGAAGTCTACTCTACGTCATCATCATTACAAACGTTAGAATCCATGTTAAATATGAATGAAGACCAGCAGCAAGTCTCGACTACAACTAAAGATAGTGACAATCTACTTTTGGAGTTACAGTCACGCCTTCAGGAGGTGAGAGAATACCGCTACATGAGGATCCCTCTATGTGATGGAAATCAAACGCACACAAATACCCTCATCTTTTGCCAATAGAGCGCCAATATTTATCATTTCCCCCGAGCAGCGTAGGCAGAGAACAATTATCTAGTGGATCTGCTATAAGATGTGAAGAACACTGAAACTTATTGCAGAGGTGAAAGTGGCCAAACTACTTTTTATAAAATATAACTTACAATTAATTTTGAAAATTAAATTAATGAAACGTAATAGTTGTTAAAAATTGAACTTTTTCTTCATAGTATCTACAGTTCGTTTCTGCATCCGATTTCGCTAAGTTTTACTTTTGACATTTGTTTCCGTTTCTGCTTTCGTTATGACACTTCTGCTGCATCACTACTAACACAATATGAGCCGACGAGGAAGAAATTAGTTCTTAGTTTGGGTGAAATCTCACTGTGGTGTAGTGGGGAACGAGGATATGGACACATTAGCGAAAATTGTGATGTACTCGTACAATGGAAAGCAAAAGCATCAGGCTATATCACGTAGTGATTTCCTTCAAAAGGCCGGGATAAATCTCAGGAATAAATGGAATGTAAGGTTTCAACCAATCTGAGGAGCGATAATACGGAGAGGTGATTCCAGCGTCCCAGAACGGCTGCGGTACGATGGAAAGAACGAGTTAAGAAACGTCACCTGAATCACGGACGATTCAAACAACACTTGCATAGAATAGCTTGGCGCCCTACACACTTTGTGAATGCATGGATACCGAAAACGTAGACCACCTGATTGTTTGATTTTGAAACTGGGCCTCTGTATCTCCCCCTTTTTTAGTATGAAGACGGTTAAAGCGCGGACAGTCAATAGGTGGATGCGGTAATATAAACGAGTGTAAGAATTCGCTATCATAAACAAGAGGAAATGGGAAAGTTTATAAAAGAAATTAATAGAAAGTTGTTTTCGCTGCGGTTACTTGGAACCCTTGTGACGCAACAAAGTATGTATTTTTCTTCCTATCGGATAAATAAAAGTAAGTTGTCTTTTATTGTTAGTTTATAAACTTAACAGCGTCATGACATTCATTATTTTACTTCATGTTAATAATAAATATAGCACCAAGAACATGAACCTCTAACTCATGCGAAATCAGAATTTAACAACACTGCCCAAGTTCTATACTATTTTCGGTCCTTTTGCAAAGTATATATATATATATATATATATATATCTGTGTAAGTTGAAATTAATAAAATTCATCAGGCCCTTGTACATCATTTTCATAACACAGCAAAATGAGTCACACTGTAAAAAAAAACTGTGGCTGGTACTAGACCGGATTACCAGAAAATCACTGAAACCGTCCTATGTCACGTTGAAGGACAGTCATTTCAATATGGAAGTATGCTGGAAATAAAAGATTTGTATATGACCAAACTTTTAGAAAGGCTATAATCTAGTAAGGCTATAATCTAGTAAGGCTAAGTTAAGCTTGGTAGTTTGTCAACCGGAAGGAGGTATACTTGGTCTGGTATTGGATGTAGGGTGGCCAGTTCCTTTCTTCCTTACCTAACATAACCCGGTAATCCTACCGGGTAAATGGGACCTACATTTTAATGTGCAATCAGAACCATGGAAGCTTTCTATCGTACTTCACATTGTATAAGCAAGCAGTGCCAGATGTGAACGTCGACTATGGAAATCCCGCCGAGAAATGGATCCGAACTGGGGACCTTTCGATCTCCAGTCAGACGCCATAACCATTGAGCCGCCATATCGAGCCTTTCCTAAGGCATCAGCACAGAAAAACCTAAATACCTTGTTAGCATTATCGAATTTTGAGTTAGTGATGGCTGAAGAACCTGGATGCGAGGTAAAAATTCCGAAGTTCATAAACGAACGATTGAACAGAAAAATGCCAAGTAGGAAAAAGCCTCTTGCAGTTATACTTCCATTCTCTAAAGATCTTCACAGTTATGTTTGCCGGTCAGACTTCATTGACTTTCCACAAAAATCAGTGCATGACATATTTTCATAATAAGCAGTAGAGTCTGCTCCTCACTCCTCACTCCTCCAACGACGGGTGGCATTGCAGGTGTAATAATCAATTCCAATTAAATTGAAGGTGATTTTCAACTTCCTATGTAATAGTGTTTTTGAGCTAGACTTATTAACAAATACGTTCTAAGACTGATAAGTTTAGTGGGCACTATGTCTTTATATATATAAATGATAAAACATCTTAGTCCTCTTCTAAATGAGTTCTAACAAAGAGAGCACGGTCGGGCAGAAAAAAAAGCAAATATAAATGCTGTTTTACAAAATTTAACTGTATTGTTTTGAGGACAACTGAACACGTAATATCTGCAAATCTTAAGTCGGTAACTGTTTCCTTTAACAAACGAGAAACCAACGACAGAAGAAAAGACAATGGAGTGAAAACCATAGGTCTCCATTTTCCAGTCTGATAAGGAACTCTAAAAACCAACTTCACTTCCGAACAACAGCACCGGGCCGCTACCGAACCGCAGCTCTGCATTACCCCAGAACTCACTCAATCACCGTTACCGGAACGCAGAGAGGAGCGCGAATCCAGTGGTCAGCTTATTCCGGCGGTAGGCTACACGGACTAGTTATGTAAGAACTCCAAAATGAAGTCACATCAGAAGCAAATAAATATCCCATCGAACAACTTTGGAGTAAACTTCGGAAGGCAATAAACTCCGCTGTATGCTGCATAAGACAATGGCAGAGAATGGCGTTGCTGCTGTTCATACAACAATTTCTTCTGTCCCGTTCTCACAGTATCAAGATGGATTCGTGTTTGAATCATTTTTGGTTTTACAAATATTCTTCAGAATTTCATTCTGTATGACAGATTTATATCAAGATTTTAGATGAACAATTGCTCTATCAAGGATTTTATAGATGTTGGTTGGAGCGTGTCCGCTCGAAGTACTTTTGTTTATGGCACTTATAAAAATCAATCGCTTTGAAATACGGTCCTGTATGAGAACCGTAAAAGAAAGCTTATTTTTTACATTTACTATCACAGAACTAAATTCCCTAAACCCAGGAATAAACTAATCTTTAGGTTAAACGTACAAAATAAACTTCCTTTTAGTATCACTAAACAGGACCATATGTGTGAAGTCGACGTCACCAAATTTCAGGGAAGATATTAAGGACGTCCAGGAGCAGACGGTAGGATGCAGACTCGGCGCACGTGAGCTCTAGTCTCGTGAACCTCAGGACACCAAGAAAGCCATCCTCAGCAACAGCTCTCTGAGTTTTGGTTTCGGTACGGCGAGGGTAAATTAAATAGCCAATCAGGACTTTACGTTACACTCATCATGCAATATTTTAGCTAGCTACATCCGATATCCACAACCCAAAATTTCTTGAACTGCAAAACTGCAATAGCATATTTACATGTGTCCGTGAACGTCACTAATAACTTTTTAATTAAGAAAATTTCTGAAGAGCCTGTTGTGTAGCATTCCATGTAACATCCACTATAAATGGTCTGATAGTTCTGTGCTAACAGAGGAGCATCCAGTTGGCATGTTTCTGAAATCGAGAATGAAATTAAATGCGTATGATGTTTTGCCGCACATTTGGCCTCCATCTTGTAAGACAGAATCTTAACCATTTTGCATACTCAGGACAATCTCTGACGGAGGAGAAGTTCACACTAAGTGCCATAAAAATTTCTGGCGGACCGTGATTTGAAGTAAGAACCTTCAATTTTTTAAGGCAGACGCCTTAGTCACTAAAAGTTCGCCACCCGGTCTTCTCAATCATTCAGTCAGACAGTACGTTCTTACCTTGTTTCAAGGTAGTCTACTAATGAGAAATTTTGTGTGCATTTCCACGTACTCATTAACAATAGAACGAGACAAACGAAACGCAGTATTAAAATCAACGACACTCTAAGGGTGAGGTTACTATGGAACCGACATCGGTCATCAGACTTTTTTGGCCAACCTCGGTCCGTTTGCTCCCGACTTCTCAGTCAACCAGATGTCGGTAAAATGTACGCGGGGACGTACAAGCGTGTAGGAAAACGAGCCCAGTATTGCGATGTTTGTTATTAAAAACAAAAATATTACCAGTAAATGAAATTTATTTATCGAGAGAAAAGCGTGTTGAGTATAATACACACGAGGACAAACTTCACGAGTATTTTAACGCGTATGATATTTAGAAGCTTTGGCTTTACTGACCTTACGCTTCGTCGACGTTGACGTCAATAGAGCCGAGCGAGTATGGGGGTAACGAACGAAAAGAAATTCGGCCATGTCCTTTTGAAGGAACCATCCCGGCATTTGCAGGAGTGTTTTGGGGATGCGATAGAAAAATGAAACCTATATGTCCGAACGAGGATTTGAATCCACATCTTCCCGAATGCCATGCCCGAGCCTTACCTCTTACCTACCAGGCTATCTATTAATGAGAACTTCTGGAAATGCATCTCAACAGAAGAGAGGCTGGTCTAATGTTAAGGTTAATAACATTGTTATTCAACATAACTGATTTTGTTATTATTATTTATTAAACAATAATTAATATAATGTACT
This sequence comes from Vandiemenella viatica, assembly GCA_031002005.1. Classification (NCBI taxonomy): domain Eukaryota; kingdom Metazoa; phylum Arthropoda; class Insecta; order Orthoptera; family Morabidae; genus Vandiemenella; species Vandiemenella viatica. The sequence continues at coordinate 186,629,684 of JARYHS010008074.1, read as the reverse complement.
ATGATTTACGTCATTATATTATTACCTACGGAATTGTAAAATGGAATAATGTAATTCCATAGGTAATGAGATATATTGTATCAACAAATTGTAATGAACATAAAGGTAAACATCAAATAAAAACATTATATATAAAACTTATGAGAATCACAAAATGAGTTAGGTGCACGTCTTACTATTTTGACTAAACTCCAAAAACTTCTTCTCCCCTGTATCACACAAATAAAATTTTCCACTTCCGTGACAACCACACGGCAAAACCACTACCGACTGGCCGAAAAAAAGAACCGGTTATAACTGTACGACAGAATCGGTTACACGGAGACCACTCACAAACATTCATTTTCTTTTAAACAATCAGCTTACGTCGGACGCCGGTAGTGCCGTGCTATGTCGGTTCCATAGCGACCGCAGCCGTATCGAACTTTAGGTAATGAGATACTACCACCGAGACCGATGGGTGAGCGGCAACGCGCGGGTTCGAATCACCATCCAGCCATCCCTATTTCGGTTTTACAGGTTTCCCGAAATCACTTCAGGGAAATTCCAGGATGTTTACATCAAAAGTCCGTGGCCGAATTCCTTCGTCATCCTTGTCGCAAATCTTTAACCGTCTCGATGACGTTAACACCAACGTGCTGCTGGGTCCAGTTAGTAAGCTAACAAACCGCTTTGTCGCTAACCTTGAGCTACCTTTTTTTCTGCACAAGGAGTTCAAGTATTACCGTCAGTATTATTTTCTTTAAAAAAAAGTGTCTTGGTTTAACTATAACCTAATTATTATAGCTTGCCAATTGAATATATATAAATATTATATTTTATCAAAGATGTTTTTTGAAACAAGTCATCTTTCTCTCCTCACTCGTAAGCAAAAACAATAAATGAGGTATAATTTTAAAAATTAATTTCTCTTGTTACGTAACATCATTGGCTAAGAAAGGATTTAAAAAAAAATTCAACTCGTTAATGGCAAAATATTGAACAATTAAGATCACGACCATGCGATAGTTCAGTCTCTACCTGCTAGGTTTCATTGGCTTCGATAGGGATTGATCGCATTACCGCTAGATATGATAGTTAAAACAAATAATTGTTGCTATTATACGAAATTTTGGCACCGACCGCCTAATTTGATTAATTTAAATACAGGATTTCACTGTGATAGATATATTATCTAGTATGTAGTGGCGACCGTTATTCGCAAGTGCTGATGACCTACAACCGTAGTGAGTATTGGCGGGAGCCACCTGTCCTGGCGGTGACTCGGCAGTGCCGGCGAGTGACTAATCAAACATTTACACGTGGCTGCAGTTATTGTGCGGCCGCTGGAAAGTGAAAGGCCTAACCTGGACGTTCCACGTTGACTCCCGCCCGGGCCATTATGTTGTTTCCTGGACCGGCAATTGTTAGACTTAATTTCTAATGACGTCCCTCGCTGGCTGGCTGGCGTTTAACGGAACAGTCATTGTGCCTTTGAATTGGGTCACAATGCAACTCGCGCCGCCGTGTCCGAGGCCTTTCTTCCCTTTCCTTCGGGATAATTGACAGAAAACGCTCAAAGTTTGTGAACGGTTGACCGACCTGAAAGGGACGCTCCACCCCGGCGCCGCCAGTGACACAGCAGTGCTGTCATCGGAGGTCTCTTCACAGGCAACAGCCGGAAAACCACTTGCGCTGAACATCAGAATTTTACCGCCCAACCACTCGGAATCAACACATGTTTCTGACTTAATCCATAAACAGTATCTTGCCATCAACCGATGGATGGTTAACAATTGTCGAGGTGGAGGACACTAAGGTCCAGGATTAGATGCAGACTGTTAGCTGAAGCCGTCATCAGAGACAAAATATATTGGCTTGCATTACGTTCTTTATGCAAGTACTAGCTGTTTCCCGCTACTTGGTGCGCTAGGAGCTAGAATTTCATTTCTAGAATTGGATATAAAAATTTGTAAATTACGTAGATGTTCAAAAACCCACAGAGTCAAGGAAATACGACGGGGAAGCCATGCCATTCTACCATTGAATCTGTCCCATGAAAATAACCAATTTGCAACATGTTTAAAAATAGCAATTGAGGGGGGAGGGGGGCTTAACTGTGGGAGACTAACTACCACATATCCTTGGGCAGATTCTTGTTTATGCTTTAAAAGAATGCCATTTTCTGGGGATATCTTATATCAGTACCATTTAGTACACAATGCTTTTGGTTTTGCTGTCCTTTGCTAAGATATATAGCTACATACAACTGCCCATGGGAAAAATACGTCTTTTTGTAAGTGTACCCCTGCTACTTTCAGTGTCTGTCCCTGGGATAGTCATCACAACGGCTACAAAAACTGACTACGAGAGAAGAACAGCCTGAGCTACAAATATAACATTACAGAGATTTACACACGTCATTCGTCTGTCTATCAGCGTTAGTTTTTAAATTTTCATGACAAAATATGTTATTATCCAACAAAAAGTATTCTTTGTTCTTCGTAATGATACTTCGTATTTCCTGGTCAAAGTTCATCAAGATCTGTTTAGCCATTTAGTAGTGAAAATGTAACAAATAGATAGAGAAATAGAGACAATTTTACACTTATAAAATTAAATATATTAGTGTAGATATAAATTAAAGAAGAACAGTAAATAAATAGTGTATGAAGTGTCAGAATTTTATAATTGTTTTACAAATGAATTTTACAGGACCAAAGTGAATATGTTCAAAAATGTCAGTAACATTGTCATTGGTACTACAGTCCGCACATGAAGATGATTGGCAGCTTAGTGTCGAACTAGAGGCACTTCCGCTGCGAGGGGGCGCTGGTTCGAGGTCGGCTTGGAACATAGACGTTTTAGAGTTCGTAGCCACAATGGCTAAAATTAGAACCTATTGATTTCGCCATGTCAGTACATTCGTTGGTACGCCACAGCTATTTTATTCCGCTTGCTTAGCACCGTTTGTGATGAAATTTCACAGGAATATGTTCTTAATTAACTGAAAAACAGAAAAAGACAATAATAATATTAAACAAAATATTACGGTACCTTCCCCTTACACCTAACAGAGGGCGAGAATTTTCTTTTGGCATATGTCATCGAGTGTGGTATTGTTGAACAGGTACTTCAAACTGCTACCAGTTTCTTTGGAACATTTTTAATTAGATGCCTGTTTCTCGAGATACGATCTCCTGAACTCGTCGTTAACACTGCTTCCCCCCCCCCCTTTCCCTTCCCTCTAATTTCCAGTCATAACAGTCGAAAATAAAAAAAAGATGGAAATTATTTTGGACGAGACATGTTAGTAATTTTTTCCTAGATTTTTACTTTATTATGTTACCAACAAACTTAATTTTGCTATCCGTAAAATAAGCCTTTTATCTAAGCCATGGGCTAAGGCTTATTTATTTAAACAAGGTACACCATGATAACCCATATTGAATGTTTATTAAAATTTAAACCTAAAGAAAATCAAAATTGTTATTTACTTGGTGTACAATAATTTCATATTTTACTTTCACAAAGGGTCGTGGAAAATTTTAACATCAGATTAATATTTATTATGTTCGTCACGTATTTCATTGCTCTTTACAGATATTCCAGATGTACGTATAAGATTATAGCAGAGTTCCTTGAGAACTTGCTGCATATTAGTAACACGCCTACACCTATATTTGGATTTTATAGGGAAGATTTCATCTGTAAAAAAAGTAGATCAGCACGAAATTTCTTGACTACAGAACTCGACTTCAACCTTGCATAACAATGTATGGAGGAACACACGTAGATAGTACATTCGGGAATTTTAGTTGGAAAGCTGAAGTATATAAATTTTAGGTATCCGTATTAACAAAATTATGATACCATTACATACGAGTAATAAAAGTACCAGAAGTTAAAGTAACAGTCAGAAGCGTGGTTAACGTTCTGGCCTCGCATTCATGCGGATGCCAGTTCGAATCACCGTCCGGGCATCCAGATTTGGGATATCCATGGTTTCCACAGCTGAATGCCAGGATTCTTCCTTCAAAAGACCATGGTCGCGTTCCTTCCCATTCCTTCTCCCCAGTCCCATCCCGCCTCTAATGACCTCGACGTCTACGAGGCGTAAAGCCGTTATTAAAAAAAAAAAGGTTAGTAGTTACGGTTTATATGAAACTGAGAAGCTTTCGTTATAAAATATATCGACCTAAATAAATGTATGACGTAATTACGATTGCTTATTTATTTTCTTACTTTTTTGTAAAAATCATCCACGTGTTTCTGTTGTTCAATACCTTACATCATCAGCATATGAATTGGTTGATTCAAATTTAGTGGTGTGTGGTCGCATGAAATCTTAATCAGGAAATCAACATTATCTATTGTATAATGAGAGCACCTCAGAATGATTGTCCAACACGCACTTGACCGTTTTTTAATGAGTCGTACTTGCTCTCTGTTGGATTTACAGTGAATATTGGTAACAGAGATTATAAAATGTAAATACATTTAATTAACAATTGTAACTGGATAAATGGCTGCAAACATTTTTGAATTATGTTCTTTTTAAATTTTTATTTGTATATATATGTGCAAGAGCATAACTTATGTTGAATGGAATTAAGTAAAGAAGTGCAGGAAATCTAGGAAGTGAAGGAGCCATTACTGTTATAATTTAGCTGGCGTTTTGTAATTTTTGACAGTCGGCTACACCGAGAAGCACTTCTAAAGTTATTGGTCACTATGGAATTAGCAAAATTAAAGAAAACATTT
>JARYHS010008074.1:186598663-186623941 GCA_031002005.1 Vandiemenella viatica | reverse complement strand
TATTATTATTTAAACTTTTTTCACCCTTCAAAGAATTTCTGATCTTTACTATCACAGAACTAAATACTCTAAACCCGTGAACAAACTAATCTTAGGTTAAATGTTCAAAATAAGCTTTCTTTTACGATCATCATACAGGACCGTATTTCAAAGCGAATGATTTTTATAACTGCAATAAACAAAATTACTTCGAGCGGACACACTCCAACCATCAGCTATAGAACCCTTGGTAGAGCAATTGCATATCTAAAATCTTGATATAAATCTGTCATACAGAATGAAATTCTGAAGAATATTTGTAAATCTAAAAATGATTCAAACACGAATCCATCTCGAAGAAACTGTTGTATGAGCAGCAGCAACGGCATTCTTATGCAGCATACAGCGGAGCTTATTGCCTTCGGAAGTTTACTCCAAACTTGTTCTATGGGGCATTTATTTGCTTCTGATGTGACTTCATTTTGGCGTTCCTCTTGTGCCAGTCGGCGTCTATGTCGTACAGCCGGAATAAGCTGACTACTGGATTCGCGCTCCTCTCTGCGTTCCGGTAGCGGTGATTGAGTGAGTCTGCGGTTCGGTATCGGCCCAGTGCTGTTGTTCGGAAGTGAAGTTGTTGGTTTTTAGAATTCCGCATCCGACTGGAAAACGGAGACCTATGGATTTCGCTCCATTGTCTTTTCTTCTGGCGCTGGTTTCTCACTCATTAATGGAAAAAGTTTCCCACTTCAGATTTGCAGATATTATGTGTTCAGTTACCCTTAAAACAATACAATTTTTTTAAAATTTTGTAAAACTGTATTTATATTTGCATTTATTTCTGCCCGACCGTGGTCTCTTAGCTTAGAACTCATTTAATAAAGGACCAAGATGTTTTACCATTTATATATATAAAGATATAGTGTGCACTAAACTTGTCAGTCTTAGAACGTATTTGTTACTAACTCTAGCTCAAAAATGCTATTACATAGGAACTTGAAAGTCACGTTCAGTTTAATTGGAATTGAAGATTACACGTGCAATGCGAGCGGAAACGCCGCTCGGTGTTGGAGGAGTGAGGAGCAGACTCTACTGCCTATTATGAAAATACGTCATGCATTGATTTTTGTGCAAAGTCAATGAAGTCTGGCCGGCATAAACATAACTGTGAAGATCTTTACAGAATGGAAGTATAACTGCAAGAGGCATTTTTCTGTTCAATCGTTCGTTTATGAACTTCGGAATTTTTACCTCGCAACCAGGTTCTTCAGCCACCACTAACTCAAAATTCGATAATGCTAACAAGGTATTTAGGTTTTTCTGTGCTGATGCCTTAGGGAAGGCTCGATATGGCGGCTCAATGGTTATGGCGTCTGACTGGAGATCGAAAGGTCCCCAGTTCGGATCCATTTCTCGGCGTGATTTTCATAGTCGACGTTCACATCTGACACTGCTTGCTTATACAATGTGAAGTACGATAGAAAGCTTCCATGGTTCGGATTGCACATTAAAATGTAGGTCCCATTTACCCAGTAGGATTACCGGGTTATGTTAGGTAAGGAAGACAGTAACTGGCCACCCTACATCCAATACCAGACCAAGTATACCTCCTTCCGGTTGACAAACTACCAAGCTTAGCTTAGCCTTACTACATTATCACCTTTCTAAAAGTTTGGTCATATACAAATCTTTTATTTCCAGCATACATCCATATTGAAATGACTGTCCTTCAACGTGACATAGGACGGTTTCACTGATTTTCTGGTAATCCGGTCTAGTACCAGCCAAGGTTTTTTTTACAGTGTGACTCATTTTGCTGTGTTATGAAAATGATGAGAACGTCATTGGAAATGATATTAAATAAAAAAATTAATTCAATGAACAAGGGCCTGATGAATTTTATTAACTTCAAATTACATAGATATATATATATATATATATATATATATATATATATATATATATACTTTGCAAAAGGACCGAAAATAGTATAGAACTTGGGCAGTGTTGTTAAATTCTGATTTCGCATGAGTTAGAGGTTCATGTTCTTGGTGCTATATTTATTATTACCATGAAGTAAAATAATGAATGTCATGACGCTGTTAAGTTTATAAACTAACAATAAAAGACAACTTACTTTTATTTATCCGATAGGAAGAAAAATAGATACTTTGTTGCGTCAGAAGAGTTCCAAGTATCCGCAGCGAAAACAACTTTCTATTAATTTCTTTTATAAACTTTCCCATTTCCTCTTGTTTGTGATAGGGAATTCTTACACTCGTTTATATTACCGCATCCACCTATTGACTGTCCGCGCTTTAACCGTCTTCATACTAAAAAAGGGGGAGATACAGAGGCCCAGTTTCAAAATCAAACAATCAGGTGGTCTACGTTTTCGGTATCCATGCATTCACAAAGTGTGTAGGGTGCCAAGCTATTCTATGCAAGTGTTGTTTGAATCGTCCGTGATTCAGGTGACGTTTCTTGACTCGTTCTTTCCGTCGTACCGCAGCCGTTCTGGGACGCTGGAACCACCTCTCCGTATTATCGCCCCTCAGATTGGTTGAAACCTTACATTCCACTTATTCCTGAGATTCATCCCGGCCTTTTGAAGGAAATCACTAAGTGATATAGCCTGATGCTTTTGCTTTCCATTGTACGAGTACATCACAATTTTCGCTAATGTGTCCATATCCTCGTTCCCCACTACGCCACAGTGAGATTTCACCCAAACTAAGAACTAATTTCTTCCTCGTCGGCTCATATTGTGTTAGTAGTGATGCAGCAGAAGTGGCATAACGGAAGCAGAAACGGAAACAGATGTCAAAAGTAAAACTTATCGGATGCAGAAACGAACTGTAGATACTATGAAAAAAAAGTTCAATTTTTAACAACTATTACGTTTCATTAATTTAATTTTCAAAATTAATTGTAAGTTATATTTTATAAAAAGTAGTTTGGCCACTTTCACCCCTGCAATCAGTCCCGGTGTTCTTCACAACTTATAGCAGATCCGCTAGATAATTGTTCTCTGCCTACGCTGCTCGGGGCAGATGATAATTATTGGCACTCTATTGGCAAAAGATGAGGGTATTTGTGTGCGTTTGATTTCCATCACATAGAGGGATCCTCATGTAGCGGTATTCTCTCACCTCCTGAAGGCGTGACTGTAACTCCAAAAGTAGATTGTCACTATCTTTAGTTGTAGTCGAGACTTGTGGTATTCATTCATATTTAACATGGATTCCAACATTTGTAATGATGATGACGTAGACTAGACTTCATTATCAGTTTGAGTTTGGCCCCTTTTGGGGAAAGGTACGCCATTATTATCTTTAGTGGAATTTTTTGTATTTCTTAATTTTCTGGTTCTGCTGATCGTCATATTTAGTAATTTAAACTCAACCTGCTCTGTAATGATGCTGGTGAAAAAAATGAGATTTATATCGCAGATCTAAATACGTCGCAATTGTATATTCGTCATCTTTGGTCAGTTCTCCAAATCTTGCACTTGCGCTGAATTCATCGCGTATCCTTCTTGTCGAATTTTTGAATTGTTCTAAAGTATGCAACACCTGCTTTGGGTTTTCCATGGTTTCCCAAATCACTCCAGGCAAATGCCGGGATGCTTCCTTCAAAAGGCCATGACTGAATTCCTTTCCATTCCTTGCCCCCCATCCTTTTCCCGTCTCTAAAGACCACGCTGTTAGAAAGACGTTAAGCAGATAAAACAAAAACAAAAAATGCAACACCTGCGCCTCCCCGTCGTAAACTTTAGATTAAATTTCTGTTATGAAAGTTGCAGAAGCAGAAACGGATGTTAGAAAGCATGCAGAACCTCCATAGTTGTGGAAGCAGAAGCAGAGATCTGTTGCATCATTAATTGTTAGCTACCTCAATAACTAAACTAAATGGATGTTGGTGTTATTAGTAGCATGATTTAACAACAATGCCAAGGCTGATAGGGAATCCGATAAGCATACAATTTTCTACACAAATTTTATATTCTGTGGTCAACGGTATTGTAATAGTTTCTACTCTTCTACTGTTTGGTCGCTGAATAATAAACTAGGTACACAGCTAGTTTTTTCTCATTCGACAGGAAAAATATCGTTTGCTAAATGTCCTGGTTGATTGACACTTTGCAGTCAATACACAGGTATCAAAGCCACAGAACATTGTTTGCTGAGAATTCACATTCAAAAATGACCAGGCATCTGGCTTATCTATGCTATGCCTACACAGCAAACAATTCAATGCTTCGGCATCCCAATTATATGGATAAAGACTGAGGAAGAAGATTTTATATATAGATGCACTTCATTTATTTCCTTATTCGTAAAGTATAATAAAGAGTGTTTTTTTAACCAAATTAGACTCTTCAATATCACACAATTTTTCTAGAATATCCCAGATTTATGTCAGATTTGAAATTAAGAACTATTTTTTATTATATTCGTCCTAACATAAATAGAAGTATATATGGTATGTTATTGCAGACTACTGACAAATTTCTTGAATACGATAACGCAACATATATAGTAATTAAAATTTCTCCGACGTTTCAACATTGTCTGTGACTATTTTAAGCCACAAAACAAAGCGATCATAAACACTCTGACCTTCTTTTTGCTGATTAATTTATAATGTCTTTCAAGCATAACAGAATATCATCGATATTTGTAAATGTCAAAGTAATACCGTAGCATTTATTTTCTTCCTATCAACATACCGTAAAACGACGTGGCGTATAGTATTACGAAGATCGAATATTTGTATAATATCTGTTTAAATGATGAAAAATTAGAATTTTTTGATACGTAACAGTAAAGAATGAACCATAAATTAAAACGTTCGTTAATTTGTTCTAAAATTTCTGGAATATAAAATCTATTACAACCGTAATTTTTCGGAAAAAAAGCTGCCAGTAGTTTCCAATCAGAAGCAACAGCAAAACATCTTCCATTTTAAAGATAATGAGCAAATTAACGAAGAACACGTCCATGAAGCAGCCACAATTAATCAGCAAAATTCGTGTTCGTTGTCATACATATAGATTCTTTGAATGAAATGTCTAGATAATGAACAAAATAACGAATTTTATAGTTCATACACAGTCATCAAAATCTTCCCCATGCAATTTCAATTACTGCTCAAATAAATAAAAAATAATTTTCTCCATCTAAAATATTTATTGACAGATCTAACAAGCAATGTAGTCTTCATACGCCGGGAAAGTCTTCGTTCTTACAGATCTAACAAGTTCTGAAAAATATATCATACAAAAAATGTGTGCCAACCGAACAAGATGAATTATTTTATTGCTTTACGCCTTGTCGACATTGACGTCATTATAGGAGGGGAATAACATCGGGGGGAGAAGGGGGAAAGCGGCGGGCAAGAAACTGGAAGGAATTTGGCAATGACCTTTTGAAGGAACCATCACTGTATTTTCTTGGACTGATACGGGTAAACCATCGAAAACCAAAATCTGGATAGCCGGAAGGGAATTAGATCGCGCGTCCTCCCTACTGCGAGGCCAGAACGTTACTGCTCACCCACCGCACTTGGTAAAATGAATTCATATAGTATGATAGGCTTGAGAATTGTGACTAATTTTTTCTGAATGTTTCGTTGAAGTAAGAGACATCTTAATTGTAATCCTAAGGTCCACCTGTTTCTCTGGAAATTCTCAATTTTTAATACACCAAACCAAAAGAAAGTTTTATATATGGAATGAAATACTGGTTATGTTGTAAACAAAATAATACATCCGACTGTGGCTTTTGTTCGCTACTACTAATACTTTAACGAAAAAATTTCCGAAATTAGGTGATAAACTTTTGAATCTATACATAAATAAATTTCTCTAATTCTGTTAGACATTTTCGGGGACCATTAAAAAACATTGAATACTGCCATGTGCATATTATTTCGGATCGAAAATTTGTTTTAAAATAAATTTTACGTTTAATCCTTCCCTTACTTTTGCAGTGATATATCTCACTATGCGTGTGATGTATCGCCTATGGTAAGGGGAAAAAAGGTTTCTGGGCTCCTAACACATCGTTGAGGATCATGATAAAATAAATTACTAACAGCTATTAAACACATATACTACACGTAAATATCAGTTCTAAAAATAAGAAAAGAGCTAATTTAGATTATGCCCTGAAAGTACAAAATGTTAAAAAATTTAGGTCTCCATTTTTATTTACAGCTTTCTAGAGATCTAGGAAAATCAAATCTATTATCACTAAAGTTAAAAACAGTTTATTTCTACAGTAATATCTAGAACTGTTTATGTCGTAGCGCTTTCTTATTATATACACAAGAACACAAAATTTAGTAATCGTTTTTAATTTGCAAGCTGCTGTAGGTAATCGGAACGCAACGTTTATACATAAAAGTCTAAAAGGAAACACATCTATAACTTAAAGCTATTGCGAACACCGTTAATCTAATCACAACAGTCATATGATATTAATAATCATTAACAATTTTATCCATAGATTTAGAGACGACTGTTTATATATATATATCTTTGAAATCCTCATTTTCTTTTAACGTTGACAGTTTTTGTTAATTATCGTAGTTGTTACCTAGTCTTAGGAGTTAGAATGAATTTTACAGGCATGCACAATAGAAGTATCTAGAATCCCACTTAAAGGATTAAAATTTTAAAAAACTACTGCGTACTGTATATAGCTGTGTTTATTTTGGATTTTTTTTCCTTGAGAGGGAGGATCCTTAATTTTGAATTTACAGCAATTTTCAAAAATGGTCATTAGCTTGGAATAACAGAAAAATTTCATATGTTGTGTAACACATATTTTATTGAACACTTTTTAATTTCAACTACCAGTTAATTAGTGCAAGGTACGTAATCTAACAAGAGGATTCGCCACCATATATTGCATCCAGTATATCATTCTGAAAATTTTATTTGCTCGAGTTTTCAAATATAGATTGTTACGTACTCTCAGCCTTCCTTTGATGGGGGAACATAACAACCTATTCAACTGTACCAATAGCTCTTTTAAACATAAAATGTCATCTTGCTCGCGATCAGACATATACATTTTCAAACTAAGATATAAATTAAATCGGAAAAATGCAGTCCACAATTCTCATTTTTATAATTGAGTTACGAGTCAAACTTTATTTCATTTTAAGTTTGTCGTTAAAGTTAAATACTGCAATTTCGTTTTCGTCATTCCTTTAGAGAGAAACTAAGATACTGTATATTCGTAAAATTTCGACCGTTCCTTCATCCCGTGGTATCTGATTATGTGCTATTGTAAGTCTCATAGCACCCTAATTTTTTGTGTCTTTTTTTACCGATATTTTTACTGATATTCATTGAGCTTTAAATGATAACTGCGGCTGCAGCTATATAAGCGCTGTTGTCTTCAGTCGCAGTTAGGTAGCGCAGGGACATAACGTAGGTGTGGTGTTGAGGTATAGGCGAGTGGATGTGTTTTCATTGTTGTGAAGAGATTGCGATTTCTTACGACTGAAAAACCATTAGATGATCACTGTTAACGCAACTTAGGTTAAGCTGTTAAACGTATGATTCAGTGTAGCACAAGCGATAAAAAGGGTTTAGACAAAACACTTTAAAAAAATCAAAAAAACAAATCATTTTAATCATTTAACGCCCACACCTTTATGATTCACTTTTCATGAATTTCTCTTGCAGTGATTTTGGAGAACTGTATAAAAATTAAATAGCGCTGCATGGATCTGGATTTTAACCGACCTCTCCCTAAAGCTAGAGCCTAAAGATGCAGTTGACACACCAGGTTCAGTAAATACAACTGGAGTAAAATTACTGCTTGAAAACTAATTTCGTATTTAGAAGCTTAGTTAAATTTTTAGCCGTATCAAGAACTATTATGAAATTTACTGGTATCATTTTGTAACAACAATGTAGCGTACAATCCCCACTATGGAATTAAGATAAACGCCAAGAAGAGTCAGGTTATTAGGTACTAAGATAAAAAAACTAAATGTTGTTTATGTATATAGGGTGGGGACAGAATTGCTTGTTGAAGGCTTGAAATGTAAATATCTTGGCATAACGTCTGATAATAACTCATATGCGTGGAACACATTGGGCAGGTGGTAGGAAAAGGTTGCAAAATCCTTCATTTACTGGAGAGGGTGATGAGAGGAAGTGCCAGAGAAGATAGGGAATTGGGTTACAAAACTTTGGTCAGGCCATTGCGTGAATATGGTGGTGTAGTATGGGACCCGTGACCCCTCTTTGGGTACCAAATACAGGAGTAAGAGAGTAGCTAGATATGTTTCTAGAAATTTCCGCAGGACCCTGTCAGTAACTGATATGATAAAGGAGCTGGATTGGGAATCATTGGAGGACAGGAGGAGGGTGAAGAGAGTGCTGGGAGAGTTCAAGCGTTTGTTGGTAATCGGATTTGGTAGGATATTGACCGAAGAATAAGGAGTAATGCATGGAAAGGAAAGGATGACTATGGGCACAAGTTGTCACTCAATTTGATGCATAAAGGAGTGGGAAAAAATTTTCTGTGGGAAGGGTGTCAGGGATTTGAATAAATCACCAACGAAAGTGACGCATAATTTACCAAAAACGCTGGAGGAATGTCAAATTAAAATTCGTAAATTGCAAAAGTAGATGGGGGAGGAATTTTAACTCTCAAATTATGTAAGATAATAACAAAAAATGCATCGAAAGGGCTAATTAGATGAGTGGAGAAACTGCCATTGGAGCATGCGCTCCATCGCAATTAATCATTATTCAATCCTTGGAAGTTTCACGAAATCTTATAAACTGGCGACAGAGTTTCAATTCGCCGCGCCTTTCACCACTGTCGTGGGTGGACCTAAATTTAACGTGGTATCCAAACTACGGAACGTTCTAGTCCACTCAACCCAAAGGCCATAAAAAATTTCTGCCCGCAGCGAGTCTCAAATCTCAGACCTTGAACTGTGAAGGCAAGCGCCTAAACCACTGAACTCCAAGACATTTTATTTTTCAGATTCCATATGCTCTGTGTTGTTATTAATTTTAATGTGATGTAGCACATGTCTCGGTACAAATTGTCTACCCTCTTTCATTCTTTAAATATTTGAAGTGAATTGTTGAGTTTATTCCAAACCCTGCCGAAATGACCGAGTTTTGGAAATAATGGGCGAGGAAAGAAGTTTGTGATAGATTCTTACAGAAAGAAGAGAAAGGATGGCAGGTCATGTTCTGAGACATGTATGATTGGCTAATTTTTTAGTGGAGGTAACAGTGGAAGGTAAGAACTGTAGAGGAAGACCGAGATTAGAATATATGAAGCAGATAATTGAGAAGGTAAGGGGTATGCTGTGTTTAAGAAGTTGGCGCAAGATAGGAAGGGATGGAGGATTGCATTAAACAAGTCGAAAGACTGTTAACAAAACAAAAACTGACACTCTTACCAACAATCCGCAATGGATCCTTCAAAAGATCATAGCTGAATCCCTTCCTGTTCCTAGTATATTCGATCCATTCCCGGTTCTAATGGCCTCGATGTGGAGTAAAATCATAAGCAAAAATCTCTTACCGACAAAAGAAAATTTTTCACTCCCTAATCATTAATTCTACAATCACGTTACAAATTAAGAACTATGATCAACAAACACCCTTCATTCTAACGGGATCTGTAAAACAATGAAATAAAGTATTTATATTAAAGGCGGTTGTCAGTAAAATGCAAATGACTGACAAGAGAATATATATATACTAGCTGACCCGGCAATGCTTCACTATTGCTGGACTTGAGTAGGCACATAGATTAAATGAAAAAAATATTTACAATTAAATTTTAAACTGCTGTTTCAAACATTTTCAGTTGGAAAGGGTGAGAGGGAATGCGCTTTGGAAAACATATGCAGGCAGTATTTTTCTGTTTGTTTCAAAGTATAAGTGTGCAAATTCCCATTGAAATCATATGAAATATGTGGTTTTGTCTAAATTATGGGGAGGAGGGGTGGGTTTTTTAATTTTTTTGACAGGAACCATTTTCGACATCCCCTCGACAATTCACCATAGCTTCGCCGTAATCGGACGAACGGTTTGCGGGTTTGTTTAAATTATGGGGTGTTATGGGGAAGAGGGGGTAATTAAGGTGGTGGAAAGAGATGAGAGGAATTGGGTTTTTGTGAAATTAATGTGTACAGTATTTCTCTCTCTTTTTAAACTATAAGTGTACAAATTCTTATCTAAATCGGATAAAAAATGTGGTTTGCCTAATTCATGGGATGAAAACGTAATGGGGTTGGAAGGGGGAGAGGGGATGAATATTCGGAAACCATACGTAAGCAGTTTTTTTCTGTTTGTTTTAAAGTATAAGTGTACAAATTTTTATCTAAATCGGATAAAAAATGTGGTTTGCCTAAATTATGGGGTAAAAACGTAATGGGGTTGGAAAGGGGGGGATGGGATGAATATTCGGAAACCATACGTAGGCAGTATTTTTCTGTTTGTTTTAAACAGTAAGTATACAAATTCTTATCTAAATCGGATAAAAAATGTGGTTTGCCTAAATTATGGGGTAAACACGTAATGGGGGTGGAAAGGGGGAGAGGGGATGAATATTCGGAAACCAAACGTAGGCAGTATTTTTCTGTTTGTTTTAAAGTATAAGTGTACAAATTCTTATCGAAATCGGATAAAAAATGTGGTTTGCCTAAATTATGGGGTAAAAACGTAATGGGGGTGGAAAGGGGGAGAGGGGATGAATATTCGGAAACCATACGTATGCAGTATTTTTCTGTTTGTTTTAAACAGTAAGTATACAAATTCTTATCTAAATCGGATAAAAAATGTGGTTTGCCTAAATTATGGGGTAAACACGTAATGGGGGTGGAAAGGGGGAGAGGGGATGAATATTCGGAAACCAAACGTAGGCAGTATTTTTCTGTTTGTTTTAAAGTATAAGTGTACAAATTCTTATCTAAATCGGATAAAAAATGTGGTATTGCCTAAATTATGAAGTGAAAAAATTATGGGGGTGGAAGGGGGAGAGGGGATTAATATTCGTAAACCGTATGTAGGCAGTATTTTTATGTTTGTTTTATAGTATGAGTGTACAAATTCCTATCTAAATTGGATAAAAAAATGTGGTTTTGCCTAAATTATTGGGTGTTATGGGGGAATAGGGGGTGACATTTTGGAAAAATTTTTTCACAGGAACCTTCGCAGACGCACACTCGAAAACTCTCCAAAGTTTCATTGCAATCTGATAAATGGTATAGGAATGCATAGAAGACGAACAAACAAACATTGATTTTTATATATAAAGAAGATATATATATTTGTGCAAATATCAAAAATGAATTCAATAACGAGCTCATTCATAAGGACATCTACGGTAGCTGATTTTCAAAGCAGAAATCTGGTATTTTTTCTTCATTTTTATATTTTTTCAGTTTTTTCACTGTCTGATCTTTTAAGATACACGTACTGCCACAGAAGGTATTTTAGTCTAAAGTTTTAACACGCATATGGTGAATAAATATTTTTAAAACATTTGTATTGATTGAAATGTCGACGGTAATTTGCGGCGCATTTCTAAATATTTAAAAAAATCATTAGGAACACTTAACAATATTATTTTAAAATTGTGTTTTTATAGTTTTAAGTTAAATCTGAAGGGAATTTTTATTTCATAAATCGTTAGACTTTTGAAACTAAGAAGAACTAACAACATAATTTGTCTGCAATAAGAACGCAACGTCGAGTTAATTAAATTGTTAGGTGTTGAAGATTATATACGTAATGCACTAACGGTAGCAGTTATGTACATATCAGAAGTGCGCCTGGTTGAGTCGCATTGTCATTAACTTATTAAAAACACCTGTGACAAACTTTTAAAAAATTACATCATATGCTTTTCCGCATCTCGAGGACTGTTTGCTAGATAATATGGTAATTACGAGATAGGAGAAAGAGGCGAGCTATGATAGACTATCTGATAGCACATAAGGAAAATTGTAATTCAGCTGGTGACAAAGTAATAACCGTTAGAAAGTTTGGATAAGGAAAATTTTCAGTTATATTCTCTCATACATGGAAATATGAAAAAGACATGAGATGCGTATTTTTTCATTCTGTTTCGAAAGATAATGGAAGTACACAGCAGAATCACAACATGTAAGAACTTAGATCTTCTAGGCGAATGGATCCTATGAAATCTTCGCGAGTATAGTGGCGGTGCTGTCGAAGAAAAGTATTACCACTACGAATCATGCATTCTAGATCACACTCTTAAACATTTTCCTAAATTGTTTCTCATCCTATGCCCGCAAAGACGTTCATACGAGATTACCGCAAATGTGTGTTTGATTGTGCTGCTGTGCGTAATAGTAGTTTGAGCACAAATCTGGTATTGTATTTGTCTGGCATTATTAGTCACACCATGCTGCGGCTAGCAGGTAACAGAAATTCCTTTATTTCCAAATACAAAAGCAAAAATCGGATCACCTCGTAACGATTTATTATACATAGAAAATTTAACTTCAAATTCGTTTCAGATTCTACTCAGTTATAACATCACAATAACACAATCACGCAGTAAACAGCTACAAGGAAATATTAGTTCACTTTTTTTTATATTTTTTTACTTATGGCTTTACGCCTCGTAGACCTCGAGGTCATTAGAAGCAGGACGGGATTGTGGACAAGGAACGGGAAGGAATTCGGTCATGGCCTTTTTGCAGGCAGAGTCCCTGCATTCGCCTGGAGTGATTTGGGGAAACTATGGAAAACACAAATCTGAATGCCCGGACGGGGATTCGAACCGGTGTCGTGACAATCGCGCACAGTGACAATCGCGCACAGCGACAATCGCGCACAGTTAGAGGTCGGGCCACACTCTCCCCTCTCTCCCGTGTACTTTATAATTTACGGAACGCAGTATTGACAAATCATCAGAGGTGAACGTCAATTTTAAGGCCTGTAATAATTACATACAACTGAGCCCGGGATTTGGACCGCTGACCTACAGTGCCCAAATCGTAAGCCGTAACACTGTGAGTCACCAGACCGAATATATAGGAAATGGAAAATAAATATTCAAACACAATAAAACAATCGTACTCTTTTTCTCTACAATTTATTTTTGCTGTCGTAAAACACAAATGTAATCTCAGATTTGTCTGCTTCAAGAAAATATGATGAATCTGGAAGTGAGGTTGAAGAAAAGAAAGACACATTTGTAAGTCAATCAGTAAGATCAAAATAAAATTTGGTCGTAAAAGACCAGAAATTTCCCCAATCTACCTATCGCTTCTCCATGTTCACTAGCCCGATACCGGCCCGCACCGTCGAAAAGTAAAAGTAAGTAACGTGTTTAAAATCAGCCAAGAAGTTTCGTCATAATAAAAATTTACAACTTATTTACATTTATTTAAAATAATGAAATTATCCAAATCAACCAGAGAGAATCGTCATAATTGATTATTATTTATAGTGGACCTACATTTATTCAAGCTTTTGCATGTAGGACAACACCTCTAGACATGATCTGATGTCGCCGCTCTTTTCATATCTGTCAACAGTTTTTACAATTGATAATTTCACGAAACATACGTACATAAGTAGTCTTCTTTTTGTCAGGTAAGAGTATAAACACTACAGGATGTATGTTTGTTTCTTCTTCAGTGCTGCCGTAATCCGCATGTATCGTGTAGATTTGGGAGAACTGTTTACTGGCACTTTTAAAAGTACCATCCATAAAGAATTGTTCGTGTAATTTTAAACTTTGTTTGCCTCTTTCACCGCTCAGAACAATTATTCTTTCACCTTCCATGTGATCCGTAAGAAGGAAACTGCCTTCATCTCCCATCTTCAACAATTCATCATCCAAGATCACTTCGTCAGGATTATTTGGCTCCTTTTGGTTTCCTTGTGATATACTCCTCTGACCAGAATCAAGCATGCTGTTGTAGCGGTGACTAATTGGTAGCTAAAAGCAGGTAGCAAGAGACGACCCGGTTGTGCGCGATTGTCACTGTGCGCGATTGTCGCTGTGCGCGATTGTCACATATTCTTCGAACCGACGTCCTCCCGAATGGGAGGCCAGAGCGTTAACCTCTCACCCACCACGCTCCGGAATATTAGTTCACGCTCAGAACCGAAAAATTATTTGATATAAACAAATTATTCCTTTTTTAAAAGAAATATTTAATATTCTTTTGATGAATCGCTTAGACGCTAAAATAAAGCTTTTACAAGCATGTATAAAAAAAAAAAAAAAAAACGATATCTTTGGAGGATAAGAAACTCATCAAGTTCGTTTGAGTTGCCACAAGTACAAAGTCTTACTATTGGCTGTAACAATTCAGAGCTTCTCACGTCTGATGTATAGCTAAAATTTACATCGTATTCGTGTGTTAATATTCATAGTACTGTAATTCGAAAAAGATACTCTATTAAGCCCCAACAAAAACAGAACAAATACGATCACAAACATGTACGAATTAACCGAAACAAGAAATTAAGTTTTAAATTAAAAACAATGTTACGGATGAATAAACAGTACTATTTAATTTTTTCGTTTCGTATTTTTTGTTTCAATTTATCCAACAAGATTGTTGTTAACGAAAGGAACATATTTATGTAATTTTTATGATAATATAAGAACCGTTTGTACAACTTAGAGGAAAGGAAGTTTAAAAGTGTTGACTGAATACTATAACATTATTTTTACAGTTTAGCTTAAAAAAGAAATTGATCATAACATGTATTTTCTTCTGAAGTAGTTGCAGTCTCAATAGGGACTAGGCGCCGGCTGGGGTCTTCGCCTGGTCCTAGGACGTGATTGACACTCACAATTACCCATCAGTTCTGGCGCGCCAGTTAAAGCGACGACATACTATATTCAGGTTGGTACAACCTGGTGCCTGACCTACCAGTGGTCCTCACGGTGGTATGTTAAAGGTTTCTCATAATCATTTTGGTGATACACATTTCACACACTTAACACACAATGTACAACATTCAGAGACTGAAGGCGAATTCACATCAGACGAGCGATGACAGTAACGGAAGATGTCACTAGAGCTAATTCTACTAACGGCTAAAACTGCAACGAGAGATTCATTAGATGAGTAGATTTCAGTGTTAAATGGAAACGTTACACAAAATAATCCTAACATTTATTTATTTTACCATTTACGATTCGTCGATATCTAGGTTGCCGTGAACTGAGCCGGTTGCATGAGAGTTAGCGAACATTCAGAAACCGTACTTCTGATACTTGTATCAAGAAAGTGTTTTATTTGTTTCGGTAGCAAAAAACTAAAATGGTTTTTTTAAAAATAATAATTAATAAAGTCGACATTAATATTGAAGACGTGTATCGTATGATACAGTATGGTGCATATTTTAAACACATTTTTCTACAACATACCAAATATATCCGGAGAGATCGTGACTGATGAACAATGTCACAGCTAATTCCACTGTTCAACTAGTATCCATTATCACGAGTGATCTGCTACCTCCTGATACTCGATTGTCATGATAGTTATTACTGCAATTGTCTGTAATCTTCTGTATGTAAATACGAAACGAGTGTTAGTACGCGTAGAGCGAATACGTGGAATCATTAAACTACTAATTGCAAAATAGGACTTCAATTCAAACATGACAGTTTTATAATACAGAAAGACACCCGAGACAACGCTAAATATATGAAATTATGTAACAATACGTTCATTACCTCCAAATTAAAATTTTCGCGTTATGTTGTAAAAAGGTGCAATAAAGTAACTGCAAAATTACAAATTATTTTCATGCCATTATTAAAGAAAATTCTCTTCCATTGACACACCTGCTACATAAAATACATTTTTTTCATTTTTTACTAATTTTTGGCTTAGCTATAAAGGGAAAAAATTAAATCAAAGGGAGTTTTTTTCTAATTACTTCACGTTTCGTCGACTTTGAGGTCTTTATAGAATTTGGGACAAAGAACACAAAGGAACCTGGCCGTGGCATTTTGAAGGAAACATTCGGGGATTTGAGCTGAGGTCCTCCCGAACACTGGTCCCGAGCGTTAGCGCTCACCCACAGAGTTCGTTAACATAGTAACTGTGTTACGGGTTAGATAAAAAAAAAAATGACAAGTGACATCAATAACTCATTTATATTAAATTTTATACAAAAAGCTTGACTTTTATCTGGCTTTACGCCTCGTCATTAGATATTATTGGAGTTGTCTACACAAAAATCTATTACATAAATTTCGTGCTCGCAATAGTTATTATACCTTCAGCGCACACCAAGAAATGAAATCTGATATAATACAATAATTTACGCTTTTAGCAGGATCGTATTAATCAAATATTGCACTTACTTTTTCGGGATTCGCGCTGATTTGATCGACGTATTACTACCGACGTCTTGGCTCCCAACCTGGTGCTATAGCTTAAGTGAAATGTGACCGAGCGTGGTGGTGTAATGGATAGCGCTCTGGCCTCGCATTCGGGAGGACGGCGGTTCGAATCCCCGTCCGGGCATCCAGATTTGGGTTTTCCATTGTTTCCCAAATCACTCCAGGCAAATGCCGGGATGCTTCCTTCAAAAGGCCATGGCCGAATTCCTTCCCATTCCTTGCCCCCCATCCTTTCCCGTCTCTAAAGACCACGCTGTTAATAGACGTTAAGCAGTTTAAAAAAAAAAAATTTAAGTGAAATGTGGAAACGTGCACTTGTGGACAATCGCAACACAAAATCTCCAACCACAACATCTCTGGAACAGCTGACACCCGCTGCCGGTAACCAAAACAATTAGCTCAGTAAGAAGATAAACGATGGAGTGGTGTGAAAACCGTCACAAGTGATACTTCACTTCTAAGTAGCCTTGATGTAGGCCCCAGGATGGGCGCCGAAACGTAGGTAGTAATACGTCGATCAAAGCAGCGTGAATCCCGAAAAAGTAAGTGAAATATTTGAAATCTGCTATTACCTTTCAGACGGCACGAAAACGAAAATCTCGCAGAACATATCCCAAAAATTCCTTTCATTCATTTAATCATCAAAATTCCTTCCTTATACCGAGCGTGGTTGGTGAACGGTTAACGTTCTGGCCTCGCATTCGGGAGGACGGCGGTTCGAATCCCCGTCCGGGCATCCAGATTTGGGTTTTCCATGGTTTCCCCAAATTACTCCAGGCGAATGCCGGGATGCTTCCTTCAAAAAGGTCATGGCCGAATTCCTTACCGTTCCTTTTCTCCAGTCCCATCCCGCCTCTTATTACCTTAGCCGTCGATGAGACGTATAGCCACAAGGGGGAAGAGTGAGTTTGTAAAAATGTGAAAATATTTGAAGTGCGGTGTTATAGAAGGATATCGAAAACTAAGATGACAGGTAAATTACAAATAATGGGAAAGCAAAGAAATTTGCGGAATCGTAGTACAGAAAGAAAAAACAAGACAATAAATCATAATCTAAGACATGTAGGAATGGTTGATTAGTTACTGAAGGGAACAGTCAAACTGGAGATACGACAGGGGTAGAAACGTAAATTCGTATACTTTTTCTCCAATATCGCAACCAATTATCACCACTTCGGCTCCACCTGAACAGATTACGCTGGTAGGATTGGGAGCACTCATTGTTCCGATGATGGTTTCGGCTGCACTAAACCTAACGTTGGGACGTTTTTTTTTTTCATTTTGAGACACACCGTACCCTTATCGAGGGTGATGTCAGGAGAGTGAAAAAGTACGCACATATATGAATCTTAAACCTCTTTAATGAATACGTTAAAACTAGTTTAAATGAAACACTAAGTTTACAGTAATGCATCACATATGCTAATTTTTGCTTCTGAAAGCGCACAAGATTGTTTTTTTGTGGGAGAGTCCTCAAAAATTAATTTCAGACAATTCCTGTGGAAGTCTCAAATATTTTTTAAATAAAACCTTCATAAAAATATTATTCCAGGAAATAAATAAACCCATCTATTTACATTCTAATTGACCGACTGTACCAAACTAGCTAATGTGTCAATTTCATGATAATGTTTTAACGTTTCATTAACTGATTTAAATGCGGAGTAAAGTTGAACTTTTTTATTTTGTGCAATACTCAACGCTCAGTTTACATCTCATACCACCAGAAATCGATTTTAAAATCATAAGAAGAAAGCAATTTAAGAACCTCAGTGGAACCCAATCAAACAAAACTGATTCATCAACTCTTAGTGTAAACCGAACCATCCAAATTGTAAAGCCATACAATACAGCTGTTCTGTTCTGTAGGAAAAACTCGCCAAAACTTTCGCAAGATGTCGTTGTGGTATCAACAAACAGGTGAAATTCTTCTTCTAAGCCTTTAACGGGTTACTCTTAGATTAACGCTATACACAACTATGAGAAACCATGCACCTGCACGTTTCGCATTTACTTTTATCAACAAATCGAGTGATGGCAAGCGCTAAGAACTCGAGCGTGGCGTTGGAGAACATTTCGGACCGAGCAACTACAAACCATTAGTTATTGTGGAATTAATTCCATTGTAATTTAAACAGTGCTGAATGTTACCAAACAGCTATGAAATATGTGATCATTGATCTGGTTTCTGGTTCTGCTTCGTCGGTTTCTTGACGAAATAGTCTAGATTCATGAAATCGACTCTTACGCCACAAAAATTCTAGAATTTTCGACAGCTTGTTCTGCCTAAGCTTCAGAAACTATGTGTGGGACATTATTATCACCTAATATAGAAACAAATTCCTCATAATTGATACTGAGAGATCTCGATATGGCACACTGTTAAACAAGGGTACTACATCATCATCGCTACAATATTTTCGACGTTCAAGTAATATACTTGCTGAAGGTATTTATTTAGATTTTTATCGCGCTATGTGATAGGACCTAGTGTAACACGTATCTCTGTAACTATTGACATGAAAAAAATACAAATAATGTAATTAATTTCAATCTGCATAAAAAAACAATGTTCTCCAACCAAAGGAAGGATACGGTCGCCTAAATAGAAAGTAAATCTGTATATTGTAATTAATTTATTAAAACGGAGTACATAATCAATATTTCACAAAATTAAAACAAATCCATAGAAGTAATGCCAGCGGTACGAGAAAGAAGGGAAAGAAACAACATCCTATAAGTATGGACAGATAGATGGAGAGAATTTTCTTAAATAATAAATCGTTAGTTAACGTTTTGACCATTTTTAGCGCCCACAGAACGAGCAGATAATTTACTTCTAGCTTTATGGGCTCGAGTACCGGTGCCGGTGATTGGAACAAGTTGTACTAAACGAAAATCTAGTAGTAATAACAGGAATACGGCGGTAGATACAAAACTATGGCACTAATTTTCAGTTATACATTTTTAAATATTTTCTGTGACGTCACGATTTTATTAAATGCACGCAAATGTGACAATATCTATAGACATGGGAATGGCATTGTCAATATAAGAAATCAAAAAAAAATTGTACAAAAAATTGTCAACCATTCGTGACTAAAATTTCTTATAATCCTTGAAACTTGGGTGAATTTGATTAGTTGGAAACCCTCTAAATTTTATTTGGCCTGTAAAAGAAAAGAAACTGGATTTATATGGCTACTCACATTTGAAATCCAATGAACTGTTATCCGAAGTATCCCGTCACAGCTGTAGACAACATCCGCAGACACAAAACTGTTTCGGTTTTCGCACGTTATTAATAAGAACTAATGATACTGGCAGTAGAAACAACTAAAAAGAATTACTTCAGCGAACAGTAGGTAACAAAAAAAAAGGACTGCTTAGGGACAGCTATTACTATTTTCACCTGCTTTAAAGAAGTTTGAACTAAAATATTTTGTCAAAACGTATTGATAATGGCTTGTCAAGTTTTTTTTTCTCGTGACAGTTTGAGATTTTGCGAAAAGTGAATCTGATGAAAAGTTAGAACGAATGTCATCTTTGTTTACAATTTCTTATTGTAAATAACTGCTGCCACAATACTGTTATTAATTACTGTCTAGTTTTTCTACTGTTAAGTACCACCGTACTCTGATGAAATACTGTGTGTTAGCCATATAGACTATCTTCAAGTGTATACAAATGATCCAAGATATGTATGAAACCAGAAACTCTGACAACCACTGCTCCAGGCTTCTTGTTGCCCACCTGGCAACACGTGTAAACAAACTGAGAACCGCTGTCACCTACCTTACAGATGTGCCAGCACACAGCCGAGGACGCTACTCGAGGAGGAGCACACAACACACTACAATGAACACAGCACAGCACCAAACACCCCGCGGCGGCACCACACCACACTCACCACACCGTCCCGGAACCACGTGACCGACGAGGCGCGCGTGCTGGCGCGTCGGCAGCCCGCGCCACACTGACTCGGGGGCGCCCGACGCGGCCTCGACCGGCGGCCGCCAGAGGCGCCACCGTCGGCTGTGTGTTGTGATGACAGTTATACTACAGGCCGCCTACAACAATGGCGCCCATAATTGCCTTTTACTCAATGGACTTTCCGTAGCGTATCGCGAGCCTTTGTGTTCCCGAGGACCAAGTGATTTTCGAGCTTGCTTCGCAAGTGGTGCCCGGCGCAGGAGCTAGCGACGGAGAGGGAAAATTCCGTGCGAGTTATACGGCGGGAGCATCCGCAGCCATAACGGTCCGTATTATGTGCCGGCGGTTTCAATTAGGCTGGTAAAACGAGTTTAATTATGGCACTCATTGACTTTAAATTGACGATCTAGGGCTTCGCTTGCGCCTGCCAAACTGCTCGCCTCCAGAATTACATCCACTCTCCAGAACCCTCCTCCCCTGTGAACGATTCTTATCGAATTCCATTCGACAAACGAAGGAAAGATTAAATTAAATCGAGCTGCTCAAATGAAGCGTCGTGCGGTACGCGCTAGCGGCTCGGAACGCGGGGTAAGCAAAAAGCCGCCATCACCGTCGCTATTGGAGAAGTTTGCGATCCCTTGCCCGCCAAGAAATTAACAACTTCGACTCGGGCCACAAAGAAAAATTCGTCCGCCTGGCTGGAGTCGCATTGTCAGTGAGCAATTGGCGAGTACGGCGCCAAGTTCTGAGAAAGAAATCGAATTTTCCTGCTCCCCTGAATTTTTTATTCAGCGTACTCAAAGAAGCTGTTGTGTAAAGTGGCTCCGAGTTCTGTAAGCACAAACAAATTACGAGCTCAGAAATGGCGACTGAAGACAGGATCAGAATCTTCATTAAGTTCGTGGTAAGAAGTAAACTCCCCTAACCGTAGTACAATGTAAGTACTGTATTAATACACATCTAATAACTGAATACCAAAGAATAAGAAATATTGTAAAACAGAACTGCTATTCGTAAGTAAAAACTCATGAGCTTTTTATGTTTGAGTAGCATTTAAATTAAATTAACTCACAAGTAATTTAATATTGCTATCTTTTGTCTTGGTTTTATGACTATCTACAAAAAAATGTTTATGAAAGAACATCGTGCAAGGTAAAAGTAAGTGAAAAACACGAAGGTGTTAACAAATGAAGGCGGATGCTCAGGTAGGAAGAAATGGATCAAGGTTTGTTGATATCTGTCCATTATCAGATCTACTAAATAAGAAAAAATTTTATATTGTCATTCTCCTTGTCAATACATCTACGCCATATTCCCGATAGTTAAACTATTTGTTGTTAGAAATTTGTTTTCTAAAGTAGAGTTCAGTTAATTTATCGTAGATTTCCAAACATCTTTGTAACCATTAATCTATTTACAGGCGAATCTCTTGATAGATGTAGCCCATGTTACAAGTTTCCTTGCTCAGGATATTATCAACTGCTTTGCTGTCAATACCAGTTCTTCTGTGGGACGTTGAAAGCGACTTCTACGAGATAAATGCAGATGTTAGTTTACGTGCTGTTATCTGTGATTCTTTCCTCGTACATGTGTCTAAAGATGAAATTTTGTCGGGTTTCATGAATTACTACAAGAATTATTATCTAATTTCAAATTAAGAACATTTTGTATTATGTTTTGATATAGACATAAAATTATATTTTACCGAAATGAAAAACACAATGATTGCTGCTACAAGTGTCTTGATGTGCAAATTTCAACTGCTCAGAAATATACATCAAGCAAAACTGTTGTATTTATGGAATACACACGTAATAATTGCTACACCAATAACAGCATTGAGGTGAATAAAACTTAACCTTCCGCGAGGAAAAAAGTGCCATTATTCTACGAAAATATATATAATCAGAAATATAACTGATACATGAAATACTAAAAGATATAACTAATTCTTACATCTCCAGTAATCTAAATTAGAGACTATCACGTTTCGGAACGTGGTAATGGTAAATGATGTGGTTGATCGCGAAACTTATTGGAATGAAACAATTTTCACACACAAAGGTGTTATAAGTCCTACGCAAATGCTGGAATTCACGCATTAATCTGCGTTGCAAACAGTAGAGATGAGAAATGCGTTTCCTTTTTTTGTTCTTCGGCTGGAGCAGAGTCGATTTATTTAATGTAACTCGCATGACTTGTCAGAACATTCATCAGATGACTGCTTTTCATCGAGCCGATGTTGGAAGCATAGAAATGCTCGTACCCACTGACCGTCAGCGGAGACGTTAATACGCGCGTTTCTCATGCCTGCTCTGAGAAGTCCAGTTTGAGAACGACGGTTTCCTACCAAACATGACCAGCCGTCGTGTAAGTACTCTGTCAGCGTTCATATTTCCGGATCTTCTTCGAATTTCTAAGCCTTCGCATTTTCATGGACCACTTCCTGTTCTCTTGAGTCACAGGGGGCGTTCATTAATTATGCAAGGCCCGGCAAAATCTCACCTAATCTCATTTAAGGGGAGGGCGGTCGATAAAAATCTCACGTAAACTAGAGCTAGAATTAAAAAAAAAAAGTATTCAAAATTATGAGGTCAATCTCACGTTGGCCGGGGGGGGGGGGGTGTGGAGAGGGGGTTCACTCCATATCTCACCAAATCTCACGGAGGGGAAGGGGGGATTCAAATTTAAGAAAAAACAGTTTAGGTAATTAATTGACGCCCCCTTACCCCAGTCACACTAAACAGGAACGAAAATTCCGTGTCACCTGAATGTTGCGTGCTACAGCTGACCTGCTCATGCTTCTAATACGTTCGTTTAATCTTTCTTGCACGTTGCATTCTGTCTTTCCAGTGCATATCTTCTCACAATTACAGGAAATTTTGTACATTTAAGGTGTCTTTAAATACTTACGCTTAGTTTTTATGGTTAGTGGTTTGTCTGATATTTTTAGCCCACCATAATTTTTCTGTCTAACCAGGCGACCGATATTGCCCACTACTTGGACTGAGAATGATTTGTCCAATAGTGTACTGTGATGGTGATGATACTGAGTTGCAATGTGTAGCTATAATGTCGTTTGATTGTACTATACGCACGGCAACTTCTTTAGAAATAAATATCCCATCTCTCGTCTTGAATCCTTATGCGGCCTGGAAGATGGTCGTCATGATAATGAATGGCGATGAATGGTGCTATCCTGTTTAGTGTGAGCTTACGCAAAATGTCGTGAAGGATCAAGCAGTAGGTAGGAAAATTGTCGCTGCTATCAAACTCAATACGAATATCTACAGGTCCAGTCTTAACAAATTCATTTTACTTTGAACAGTCAATTACGTTAATAGGTGCAGTTGCGAGGCATTTTTCTTAAAGTCTAAATTCATGTTCTCGTACGAGTACGCATAATCATTTTGAACCACTTTAACATTATTGAAATTATAATAGTCAACCTCAGCTGCACTTGTTTCCACATTGCGTTTCCTGGTTTTTTTTTTTTTTTTTTTTTTTTTTTTTTAACCACACAACCACGAATCTAGGTTTCTCCAGTTCCCCATTGTCTTTAAAGACCAAATTTGGGTCTTTGTTATAGGAAGAAATTTATATTTCAGTAGATCACAACTTCTGAAATGAATGCGTAGAAGATTTCCATTGTCTGCAGTTTTAAGCAACGCTAGTTTCTCCCGTTCACCTACTTGCAACTGAGCCATCACCCATGCGAGTTTACTGATGGTGAATTTACAGTTTGGTGATTTGGATTCGCCTGTATGTACGAATTTGTACCATCCCTAGAACGAACTAGTACTAGCTCATGTTTTAAATTCATTTTAAAGTTTTCACAAAAATCCAAAGCATACTCAACGGTACAAATACATCGAAGTAACCATTTACAAGATCTCCAGGACGCCATTCTGCGTTGTTTAACACGCCTATTTGTTGAGGATCACCAGAAAAAGGGTCTTCGTTGTGTTTGTGTTACCGACGTTTCTAATTCGTTTCAATTTCAACTCCATTACGCGCAGTTTAGAAAGAGCGCTCGTAGCGAACACTTCCGTGTGCCGAAGATAAGACAGTCGAGTAAACAGTAACGTTGATTCACAATTCGATTGTTCAGTGAAGTTTATATCAGGTTAGGAACGTTACAAGATATTTAATACCAGTGTTTAATACGTAACATCTGGTAAGTGCTTGGGCCTTGCCCTAATATGGCAGACGCCTCTGATGCGGGGCAAATAATTAATTGGGCGGTGTAGTCATGCTACCATCCAAAAACGTCTGCCACGTTTTCGTAGATGATGTACAGTCAACAAGAAACCCAGCAACAGCCACACCACCATCAGCCACGGAACTATCCAGGTAACGGCGAATTGTCTGCAAGCTACACTACGTTCGTAGAATTCCCGACCAATGTAGAGCCGGAAGGTTAAACGGTCTCGTGTAGCGGAAAATCCCAAAATGCTAGTAAACGAGATGACTATAGAGACTATAAATACATCGGTCAGCGTTTCCCAGGAGATAGCTTCCTTGTCAACAGCCCAGTGCTTTACAATTTCACCAGCCGTAGAATTTGACAGCCGCGATTCTACTCAAACTGCAACTGACGAAGAAATGATCACTGGCATCGCAAATAATTGTGCGAATCGCGAGGGAATTCAAGTTATAACACCCAAGGATCAGAACCTAGCTAAAGATGGTATTATCCCGCAGGCGGCAAGCACTAACGTAAATTTCAATCGGGACAGAGGCAAGAATAACCGTTACAGTCGCACAGACATTGGACCATTCCACGTTTTCGTAGAAAGTGTAGATAAAAATATCGGAAGACTACATCCCATGTCAATAGGCAAAATTCTCTACACACGCAATCCTGCATATAAACAAGACATCATTAATATCATAACAGCTGGCAGAAACAGATTAAAAATTGAAGTCTGCAGTTTCAGCCAACATGTTAGTACAGTCC
>JARYHS010008074.1:186552883-186597663 GCA_031002005.1 Vandiemenella viatica | reverse complement strand
TTCCAAGCCGTAGACATTGATCGAATATTCAGGATTTTGCCTCTCAAATTTAGAAATGTCTGACAATTTTACAGGGAAGTCTATGCCTGCAAAATCTAAATCGTACTTGGAACGTACTTTAACATACTTGCTAACTCTTTCTGCATTCTGCTTCACCTGTTCGTGAAATGCCAGGATCGTCCAAAGAAAACAACGATCATCACTGTTATCAACATTGATAATTGCTTTCTTTGCTTGGATATCGGATGGCAGTGCTATAAATGAAGAGCCCCGAAACAACGGTTCGAATTTAGCTACATGGATGTCGAGGGCGTTAATTTGATCGAGGCATTTACCACTATCCCGGTCCTGGAATTCACTAAATCTCTTCTTGATATCTTGAAACACATAGACTTCATACCACTCTTCCAGGGAAGCGCTTAATGTGAGTTCGCGCATCTTGGGCATAAAGCAAATACGGCTGACGTTAGTGATATTGTTCTTCTGAATTTGGAAAAGGCAATCCAGCCCCACCTGGCATTTTACAGCTGGTGTTGAAGGATTGTGAATAATCGCGGAAATTTGGTTATTAAAAATTTCAAAACATGCTCTAATAAAATTGCCTGGATCTTTAAAATTTTCAGTGTTTACAACAGTGATGTGAAGTAACCTATTCCCGTAAGCACTTGCCCTGATAGTTGGCTTCAAGCGCGTAGCATCTGGCTTACCTTTTTCCCCACCCGCGTTAATGGTTGCTGGTGTGTTGTGCAGCCACTGGGTCGATGGTTCGTCTGTCGCCCAAAGTGCTTCTACTGGCGACAGAGTGGCTAGTAGAACCTCATCGATTGGATCTGCCCATGGACTGGTGCTGGGATGGGATATGCCCACTGCTGGAATACTCCTCGCACTAGTGCTGGGATGGGTTATGTCCACTGCTGGAATACTCCTCGCACTAGTGCTGGGTTGGGCTATGTCCAGTATTGGAATACCCCATAGTTCTTCCATGTCTGGCGGTGACATATAAACATCTGAAAATAGACACAAAAAATTAGATTCATAGTTACAAGTATGGAAAACAAAGCAGTCTAAAAATGAATACATTACCTGACATTTTAATGCTTTTTGATGGACCATCATCATCATGGGTTGCCTTCCGTTTGTGTATAGGTTGCACACTGGTAAGGCCAACAGTATTCACATCATCTGCAACATAATAAATAATGTCTGTCACATATGCGTTAAGTATTAACATGAAAAATAATTTAAGTACCAAATGATTGCCAGTAGCAAAACAATTCATGAATGGTAATCACATGCAAAGCATCTCCACTCACATCTAGAACAAAATAAATAATGTCATTCACATATTCACTAAGCATTCACATAAAAAATTATTTAAAGTATTAGCTACTTACTGGTGAGGCCAACAGCATTCATTTCATCTGCAACAAAATAACTAATGTCAGTCACACATGCACTAAGTATTCACATGAAAAATTATTTAAAGTATTAAACACTTGCCAGTAGTAAAACAATCCATAATTTCCTGATTGTTAATCACAGGCAAAGGACCTCCACTCACATCTGCAACAAAATAAATAATGTCAGTCATATATGCAATAATTATTCACATAAAAAATTATTTAAAGTATTAAACACTTGCCAGTAGTAAAACTATTCCTGATTGTTAATCACAGGAAACGCACATTCACTCACATCAGCAACAAAATAAATAATGTCAGTCACATATGCAATAATTATTCACATAAAAAATTATTTAAAGTAATAAACACTTGCCAGTAGTAAAACAATCCATCAATTCCTGATTGTTAATCACAGGCAAAGGACCTCCACTCACATCTACAACAAAATAAATAATGTCAAGCATATGCACTAAGTATTCACACGAAAAAATTATTTAAAGTATTAAACACTTGCCATTAGTAAAACAATCCATCAATTCCTGATTGTTAATCACAGGCAAAGGACCTCCACTCACATCTGCAACAAAATAAATAATGTCAGTCATATATGCAATAATTATTCACATAAAAAATTATTTAAAGTATTAAACACTTGCCAGTAGTAAAACTATTCCTGATTGTTAATCACAGGAAACGCACATTCACTCACATCAGCAACAAAATAAATAATGTCAGTCACATATGCAATAATTATTCACATAAAAAATTATTTAAAGTAATAAACACTTGCCAGTAGTAAAACAATCCATCAATTCCTGATTGTTAATCACAGGCAAAGGACCTCCACTCACATCTACAACAAAATAAATAATGTCAAGCATATGCACTAAGTATTCACACGAAAAAATTATTTAAAGTATTAAACACTTGCCATTAGTAAAACAATCCATCAATTCCTGATTGTTAATCACAGGCAAAGGACCTCCACTCACATCTACAACAAAATAAATAATGTCAAGCATATGCTTTAAGCATTCACATAAAAAAGTTATTTAAAGTATTAGCTACTTACTGGTACGAGCATATGCTTTAAGCATTCACATAAAAAATAATTTACAATGTTAATCACTTACCCCCTGCAAGATTGTACCGCACCTCAAGGTTGTCCATTGTTACCGATCGTGAGTCTACAAATTCATCACTGATTAGTTGCGAGATGACGGGAAGACCTGTAAAATAAAATTAAAATAAAACTTACTTATTTATAATAATAATTATAATAATAATTAATAATATAAAATTCACTCACCATTTGATAAATACTGTTCGATGTCTTCAGCAGTCAGTACTCGATCCATGATGTTCACTCTGTAAGATACTGGTGATCAATGAGGCTGAGAAGAAGTTTGGCACAGAATTTATACCCTGTCACGAACGGTAAATTGTGCCGTCGAAAGTAGGTCCCAGTACACACACACTCCAGGAATAGCGGCTAACGGGAGCCAACGCGTCACCCGGAAATATCGCTGCGCTAGGAAACTACGCACTCCAGGAATAGCGTATAACGGTACCCGACGCGTCATGTGTGGCGCGCGCTGGGAATAGCAACAACCGTTGTCGCCTGCGGGGGTATGCGCCCGACTAAGCTCCACAGAATACTCAGATAAATTCAGGTTACGCGAGCCATGGAATGTCTGCGCAGATTGAGGTTTGTGCTTCCATCTGGGCGGGCGGTGAAGGAACTATCGTTTGCGCAAACGCGGCCGGTGCTGCCCCCCTAGCGGCCACCAAATGAACTAACGACCGACGAGTGGAGTCTCTTCCGGACGTCACGCGGACGAGTGGAGTCTCTTCCGGGGCCGGCTTAAGATCTTTTGCACCAGGTCCATCCTTATCCACCTACTAAGTATCATTTTAAATATTAAGATCTCCGCTTAAGTGACATCATATATTAAGTCAGAAATTTTTCGGAATTTGACCCTTAAAGGACAATCGCTTTTGTGTCACGAGCGATTTATCTCCCTTAATATCTAACCGATATAGATAAATGAGATATCATATTAAAGACTAAAGTCTCCGCCATGGTAACATTATATTTTAAGAAAGGAAATTTTCGTAATTCGACCCTTAAAGGGCGAAAATGTTAATTTTTATAAAATGCGTTTTTTGTATCTCGAGCCATTTATCTCCCTGGATATCTAACCAAAATCGATAAAGGAAGTTGGATTGTAAGGAGTAATGTCTCAGCTTTGTAAAATCATATTTTAGGAAAGAATGTTTTTGGAATTCAGCCCTTAAAGAGAAAAAGTAGAAATTTTTCTATAACGCATTTTTGTGTCACTAGCGATTTACCTCCCTTAATATCTAACCGATATAGATAAATAAGGTATCATACTAAAGAATAAGGTCTCCCCCACGGTAACTTTATATTTTATGAAAGGAGTTTTTCGTAATTCTACCCTTAAAGGACAAAAATGTAAATTTTTCTAAAATGCGTTTTTTTGTATCTCGAGCCATTTATCTCCCTGGATATCTAACCAAAATCGATAAATGAAGTAGGATTGTAAGGAGTAGTGTCTCAGCTTTATGAAATCATATTTTAAGAATGAATGTTTTTGGAATTCAACCATTAAAGGGAAAAAGTATAAATTTTTCTATAACGCATTTTTGTGTCACGAGCGATTTATCTCCCTTAATATCTAACCGATATAGATAAATGTGGTATCATATTAAAGAATAAGGTCTCCGCCATGGTAACATTATATTTTAAGAAAGGAGGTTTTCGTAATTCGATCCTTAAAGGGCAAAAATATCGATATTTCTAAAATACGTTTTATGTCTTTCCAGCCTTTTATCTCCCTGGATTTCTAACCAAAATCGATAAATGAAGTAGGAGTATGAAGAGTAATGACTCAGCTTTTATGACATCATATTCAACCTAACTTTTCATCGCATTTTTTTCGCGAAATTTTCTCACTGGTCGTCTAGTAGGATACTAAATAAATAAATCACTCTTCGCTTCGTTATTAGTACAGGGCAGTTTAAACTGTTTATACTGCATCAGCTGCAACTTCCAGCCAATTTTGCGTTCCTCGTTTTATACCGGGCGTGTATAATGGTTAAAAATAGGTAGGCAACGTTTTGCGCACCTCATAGTGTATTTATTTCCAATTAAATTTCAGAGCGTTTGACATGACCCTTAACTGATGTTTCTACGATAATTTTAGTAAATCTCTGATAGGCAACTAGGACTACATACATTTGAGATTAGTGGAATCCGGTGAAATATGTCAAGAATTAAGTTTCCAAGTGATCAGTGTTACTTCTCTGGTTGAGAGGATCAAATGTGCGAAAATCGTCGAAATCAAAGGAACCGTATTGATTTCTATAAAAGACAACCAAACGTACAAACTTTCAGTTTTGTATGTTTCGTTTCGGCCAACTAGGGCCACGTTAAGCCTTCGTTCGGCTTAATTTTGCATTGGATATGTACACATCTAGGTCACAACTAGGGTTGTTAGTCCCAGAGGGAATCTGCAGTTAAACTTAGAAACCGAACCACGGAAGCGTTCTGGCGTTTTCACATTATACAGCAAGTTACGCCGGAGGTGAAGGTTGGTTTAAGGACTTACGAAAATCCCCGCTGGATCGGGGATCTTTCGATCTCCGGTCAGATGCCTTAACCAATGAGCCACCAGACCACTTTTAAGTTTTGAATGTATAGATCTATGGCCTAATTGTATGATTGTATTTTGAAATATTGTTCGGAAGATTTCTCCATTTGCAGTTTCTGAATATCTTTACACCATCTGAAGCACCGAGAAACAAGCTGCAGTAGTAGAAATGGGAGTATACTGTTGAAGATGGCAAAGTCATGCAGAAAAACTAAGATCGTGTCTCTGATAGAAATATTTATTAATTACTAGCTTCAAAGCTCGTCAAAAATGACGGAGTATTTTGACAATTAATTTCTTTTGCAGTTGCTTAACTAAATAGAATTGTTATAAAATAAAACTCATTGTAATTTCTGCAGCAAAAGTTTGTTGTCAACTTGTTCCAGTTTGAATTTCAGCCTAACCACAATCTCCGCTAATATTGCCGCTAGAAAATCAAAGCTTCAACACAGACGAATTAATATATTCCCTGTATCGCTTGGCGATGTCATCATGCATCGCGATATAAACTTGATCCAAAATGTTCACGTGTTCTTACATATTTCTTTCTTATTATCTGTGATAAAGTTCGATGTTTTAACGGCTGACAGCTTACATGCCGTTGAAATAATGACCCTAGTGAAAATGAAGGAAGCTAAAAATAAATCTTAACAACTTAAGTTACATTATGTAATATTAGTTTTAATTGTGATTTAGGATGCATAGATCGCTATAAATTTGGAATTTCTCTCGTTCAAACCAAGTAATGATTTCAGTAAAAAAAAAAAACAAGCTACTGATAATTAAAATACCAATTTAAACGAAATTGGACTACATACTTATCTTCAGTGTTCAGGCAATCCATTTCTTAGCATTTGCTTAAATATTTAGAATTGTTATAAATAAAGCTCAATGTAATTCCTAGTGCCTTGCGCTGTAACAAAAGGTTTCCGTTGCCATCCTGGTCCAGGTTGCATTTCAACCTAACCACATACTACGCTAAACTTGTAGCGAGAGAAACAATACTTCAACCACACGCATATTAATACATGTACTGTATCACATTTTAGTGGCAATAATGCGTCGCGATATAAACTAAATCAAAAATCGCAACGGATTCTTACATCTTGCTTTTTTTATATTATTGGATGGCTGATTCAGTTACATATGGCTGAAAAATGTCATCAGTAAAAGCAAAGGAAATTAAAAAATCTTATTAACTTACGTTATACCAGGTAATATTAATATTAATCGTAGTCTACGGCTGTATAGATTGCGATCAGTGTGGAACAACTTTCCTTTAAACGAAGTAATGTTTAAGTAACGGGACACTCATGAAAATAATTTAAATTGTTTAAAAAAAAATTACTCATACCCTCTTCTCAAATGCCGGTTATAATAACAATCTAATCATTGGTAACTTAAAATTAAAGGTTTTTATCCTACATATCTATGGCGAAAGATTTTAACAAAAACGTTTACATCAAACGAATATTAAATAAATATAAGCAACTAATAATTACTGACAATTTAAACGATATATGTATTTTTCTTTCAGTGTTGTGACAGTTAATTTATTTGCGGATGCATAGCTAAATAGAATTGTAATTAAATAACGTGCATAACCTGGAAAGTCATCTCTGATCGTAAGTTGGACAACTAAGGCGAAAAGCATGACGTAATAGCGCGACGTCATAGACCTGCGTTTTGTAGGTATAGATGAGACAGCTGTTGGTGAAGATCAGTTTGAAAAAATTGGCAGCGGTCTCGCAGCTGTATTGAAACATTGTACCTGATCAACGTGTTACTAGGGACGATTTCCGGTTACATTAAACCAGAAATTGCTGCGTCAGTAGCGAAAACAATCGCCGTCATTGTTACTATGGCAGTTCAAGTCGTATCGTTAGGTGCGACAATAGGACAAAATAAAAACAGCTCGTCAGCTTTGGCTCGAGGGTATGACGCATAACACGATGTGTTAGTCAGAATTAAAGCTGACAACGAGGTTTCATTATAGCTCAGGATGTAGCCTTCTGATAGGGCAGTGGTTCCCAATTAGTGATAAGCGTACTCCCAGCGATACGTGAGGTTGCTTCAGCGTGTACTCACGGCAATATATAGGTTAAGGTAATCACTATGATACTTGATAAAAATTGCACATACATTGCTATCAGCAAAATATGTTTTAAGACAGTCAAACTGTATGTGTATATATGTGTAGATTATGTTACTGTAACGCTGTCGATGTGCATAGTACTCGACTGGGATGAACACAGCTGCACAGGCGGAAATGGTAATCGGGAAAAACTAATTGGGAACAACTGGTGTAGTGGTTGAGACGTCCGTCTTAAAGAGTGAGGACTTTCGTTTCGACTCCCATTACATCCAGGAATTTCTATGAGAATTTATACTGATATTAGCCCTTATTCTATGCTAAACTTGGTTCGGATTCCACGTTGAACTGTGGATCAAAAAACAAATGAGACGAATGCGCGATAAATCTGCGTTTATTTAATATAAGTTTTATATAACTATTTTTAATGTAACTATTTCTTAGTTCCGAATCAACCACAGCGAGCTTGCACCATTGGGCAATGACAGGTAGTGAATAACCGCTGTTAAATATCGCTGACCATGCAGACGACGGTTTCCAAATGTCTAAAACGTGCAAACTATTCATAATGATCGAACCAGATATTGCCAGTGATTGGGGCTTTGGACATTTCTATCCACCTGGGGCATAGCTGGAAGATTCTAGTTAAATCTCAGGCAAGAGTCTATTGAATCTCTCGTCTCATCAATACAGTCTCAGTTGATAGCCTGACAACCAACGGCGGCCAACGACAGCGGCGTTTCATCGTTTTGGTCGGTGATCGCAGACACCATCGAAGACAGAAATCATCTAGCAACAGGTGGAACGTGCTGCGTACGGTTGTAGATGGATAGGGATATGTATATAGCTCCTTCGCATCAAGTAGTCTGTATTAAATTAGGTCAGATAGGCGTCCACAACCCACAAACTACATCGTCACTAAAATAAAGGGTTATGGTTACCTAGTCAAAAATCCTTCAGTAGCCGTCTGGTGGCTCGATAGCTAAGGCGATCTCGGCTGGGATTTTCAGAGGTTCTTGAGCTGACATTCACCCCAGACTCAGTTCGCTGTGTAATTTGAAGGCTCTACGTTAAACTGTAGGTCCCCTTTACCCGGTAGGTTTACTGGGTTTGGATATTTAGCCATGACAAGCGGCGCATTGCTTGGCGAATCAAAAATCCTGTCACCTGGCGACCGAAAATTCTTCTGGATTTCCCGGCAAACAAAGCCATAAGATGATTCTTGGCTGTCCGGGTGGTGCCGCGTTCTGCCCTGGAAGAAGACCCCAGAATGAGAAACATGACGCGGCGCCACCCGGACAGCTAAGAATCAACTGACTCTGGCCGCGGAAGCCTACGAATACAAAGCCATGAGATGCTTTGACTTGATTAATCATTCATGTCTTAACTGTATCACATGGAGAGAGCTCGAGAGCATCTTACATTTAATCAGTATTTACTAATCTTTGTATATCCTTATGCAGTTAAATAAAATGCTTTCGGGCATACAGGCGCGTATACTACGCCAGTGCGTTTGCAGTTGGCTGAAAATGAGGTAGAGATGGACTCTCTCGAAACGTTCCCTGAAAGTGACAGTTATACGCGACTGACAGGCCCAGAACATTTTATTGTCGTGTTTATTTACAACGCCGTGAAAATCTTCGTTCTTGTATCCTTATGCAGATATTGGTACAGCGCTTAGTTCGAGCTACGCCGCGATATTAAAGCTTGAACTGTAAAGCATTTAATGACCTGAATACTCTTATGATCCTACGGTGACTATTCGCGTCCGGAACATGGCTGGCCTATAAGGCCGACCAGAGAGGAGAGGTTCAACCATAGGCCGCGAGCTCCTGATACCTTACTTGTTCGCACCTACCCCTCGCTTACGACAAATTGACTGCTTTGCCAATAGATACATATTTGTTATTGGAATTTCCTGAAAAACAGAAATAATATTATGTTATGTGCCATGAAATTAATAAAAACGAGAAATTTAATTTACGAAATTCAAGTGGATAAACTTAGTTTTAGATATCATGCACTTTAGAAAATTACTTCTCCCTTTTCAAACACCAAGGTAATTCTGCAGCCACTTCAAGCGGTTTAATGGGTGGTAAGCGGGCCCAACGAGCAAAAATGTGTATGACATTCATTTACAAAACCACTTTCTGCTCAATGTGCGGAACAGTTATACAGAAAATCCAAAACGAGTGAAAAGAGTTTTCAGCATTTAAACACGTATTCAAATGTAAATAAAAAGTTTCATAATTTTAATCGAGCTTGTGTGTTTGTTCGAATTTCTGCGTGTCTGAAATATACCTGCGAACTTAACAACTCAGACTGCCATGAGGTGTATTTGCATTTTTTTCAGCTGCTCAGAAATGGTATCTTGAGACCTAATATCACTAGTGTTTGGTATAAAAAATTTTTATGATCTACGATAGTAAGAGACTAATTTATATGAATCCAGATAAATAATTTTTTGAACATTACGCATTATACACAGAGACCCAGAGCTTAGGGGGATGATCAACAAGTAAATCTGAAAAAAAACTGGCCTTTAACTGTAATGGAAGTCATTCTTGATTCACGTTATTTAAGCAAGTTATGCAACTACAACTCAAGCCGTTCGCACCGAGTCTGAACACAATCCAGTGACAATCATTGCTAAACCTGTATCAATAAACTTCACACTAACAAATGGAAAAAGAATGAATGTGACAGAATTGGTTCTGCGGTAATATTTCCGGACTTTTAAAGATTTTGATAACTTTACATTGCGGTAACCTGTTTCAAATATGTTCGCTTAGTTAAGACTACCTAACTCCATAATGGCCATAAGCCAACAGGTTTCTTTCCCCGTATCGTAACAACCGCAATTATGGGAGTCAAAGCTCAAAGTACCACGTGCGCACTCACCCCTGCCGCTTCCCTTCACACACGTCTGGCACGCTATGCTTATCGGAGACCGAGCGTGGTGGGTGAGGGGTAACGCTCTGGCCTCGCATTCGGGAGGACGTGCTTTCGAATCCCCTTCCGGGCATCCAGATTTGCGGTTTACGTGGTTTCCCCAAATAACTCCAGGCAAATGTGGGGATGCTTCACATCTTTTCCAGCCTCTAATAACAAAAAATAATTTAAAAAAAGCAGCTTATCAGAAGCTTAATGTCATGTCTCACACAAGTTATCCGCCTTTGATGGAAAATTGAAGCCATATAAGAGCTTAGATAGTGGTTAAAGTCTGCAATGTAATCATTTTTCAGCTTTAATTACTGTATGATTGTTGTCATTATAGGTTGTGCTCTTGCGTTATTCTAACTTATCACGTAAGTGCAAATAGAGTTTTGCTCAGTAGGACTTGAATTATATCGTTTGATATGTAACATATTCGCTATTACACCTTGAATGTGTCCTTGATCTTCAGACGTATCTGGCCAGAGAATGAACTACGTCCCAACATATGAGGTCAGATGCTGCTATGTCCAGATTTATGACACTCATTATTTCCTATCAGTTTTGTACTTACGATCAGTCTGACAGGGTATGCTGGTACAAAGGAGGCCGTAAGACTTGTTTCTGGAGCGCAATCAGTAGCTGGATATGGGTAGTAGTCACTTGAAGATAGCAGTCGGATGGAGAGAGTATTGGGAGTTTAATAAGGCTTGTATCAGTAAGGAGGCTTGAATGGACACTGATACAAGAGTTAGGAGCAGTACGTGGGAGGGAAGAGGAAACAATTATCACTTGATTTCAGCCGTTAGGGAATGCGAATATTTTATTTTGCACGTAAGGGATTCAGGGATTGGAATAAATTAGAGAGGAAAATTCTGAACAATCAACCTGAAACAATGGAAGAATTTAAAATTAAAAGTCGTAAAAGGTGAAAGTAGGTGAGTGGGGAAATTGCGCTAAAAGAATTCGAGAGCAAAAATTTGTGAAATTCGAAATTAGGTGATGGGAAATTTCCTCCGGGCCATATGCTTCATCGCAATTACATGAAGGGAAATGCGATGATTGTGTTTAGTTGTTTGGCTCGTGCGTGGACCTGTGTGGTCCGTGGGTGTGTGGTGCTGCCCCTCCCACAATCTTGCCACTCTTTGAGACGGCGCCGCGAGAGACGACTTGAAAAATATTTCGCCGCCGAGGAGGGCACACGCTCTCTCTATCCAGGAGCTGCCGCCTTTTGAAAATCCACTGAATACGGGCAAATTGTAGCCACAATACTGTCTTTTCAAAATGTCACTGAATAGCGTTAATTTCGAGCAGAATAGGGAAATGCCGAGCGAGAGAGAAGGGGAGGGAGAGAGATGGGTAAGATCGGTGGGAAGAGGGTGGCGTCGCGAGAGAAAGGAGGTGTGTGTGAGAGAGAGAGACGGACAGAGAGCATCGGGGTGAAGGAAGGGCGCGCGCAGAAAAATGCCCGCGAGTGTGCCGGGGGCTGAGGCGCCCAGAAGACTAGTTTATTCCGCTGTATTGATGTAAACAAACTTGCCGTGAAAGGATATGCAAAATCCCCGCGGCGCCGGGGCGTCCTCTCCAGGGAACAGCTCCGCCTAATTCTGCAGTGTCCCCACTACCTACAACACATCTCCGCTCTACCGGTAATTTGTGTTTGCAGAACTGAGGAGTGAAATTGTTCTATTTGCAAACTTTGAGATTTCTGCTAGTGTTAACAAATATGAATCTAGCTTTCTCTGAAGTTTTCTTTTAGAGAACTCAACAACAGTTATTAAAACCTAAATGAAAGGAAATGACGTTAAAAAAATAGACTTACGAATTTTATCTCGGACGTGCGGTTTCCAACTGAATCAACTAGACTGTGTTGAATAGCAGGGATATGGATACTAAATTTTGGCTTAAAAATGCGTATTTAGTTTAACTTTTTACTGTCCAAATTATAATACATGGCTGTTAGTATAAGATTAGAATTTTTTATTTGTTTGCTTAGGGCTTTACGCTTCGTCGACGTCATTAGAGGCAGGAAACGACTGAGGGCAAGGAACGGAAAGGAAATCGTCCATGCCCTTTTGAAGGAAGCATCCCACCATTCGCCTGGAGTGATTTGGGGAAACCATTGAAAACCAAAATCTGGATGCCCGGACGGGGATTCAATTCTGTTACAGTAGCAGATAGACTACTTTCGCTTCATCAGATGTTTGATCGAAAATTACTCAACACAGATTAATCGCTAGTAAAGAAATTAATCACGAAAAATTGTTTATCGATTTAAAAACTGTGCGATGAGTAATTACCATAACTCCATAAAATCTTGTGTTAGAATTAGAAAGAAGTTATCTTCATGAAGCATGGCTCTTCATCAAACACATGTATGAATTATTCATATATGGATGAAACAGGCAGTTAAAAAAACACACATGATGGCTTCGTCAGCAAAGAATTGGATGAAGTGCTGGAGATTTTAAGGGAAAAGCCTCTGGATATCTAAATTAAGATGCATGGAGGGGCATTAAATCTTGTACATAAATCTAAACATTTGTATGCAACCGAAAGACTGTAAAAAGAGATATTCTGCACGTTTTCGAAACAATCAAATTTTTACTAAGCCGTTAAACATGCGCTACGGTACAAAATTGTATCACGAAAGGTTTTTACATCTGTGTAATAACATTGAGGTTACTCCTTCCATGACATATAGGGGGACTGACGGTGTTGGCCTTAATATTTTATGTAACAGTTAATTGTTCAATTTTAGACACTCCATATAAAATACTTTTGGTCAAAGAGTCATTTTGCATGTTTTTTCAGTCACTCTACTTGGTTGCTACTGAATATCTTATCAGGGAAAA
Organism: Vandiemenella viatica; assembly: GCA_031002005.1. Classification (NCBI taxonomy): domain Eukaryota; kingdom Metazoa; phylum Arthropoda; class Insecta; order Orthoptera; family Morabidae; genus Vandiemenella; species Vandiemenella viatica. Next base: position 186,584,705 of record JARYHS010008074.1, on the reverse strand, counting down.
GTCATTGTACCCGTGGTGAATAGGAAAATTCATTAAAATTAAAGGGGTGTTGGTTTATTTCATAGTTTTAATAAAAACACTTTTTAAGATGCCAACCAACCCCATTCCACTACAGTTTCTCAGACTTCGTTAATCCAAGGGTGTTGATTAAAACAGTATCAATAAATAAATACTATGCCTTTTCAATTAAAAAGGCTTTTGAAATTGCAGACTCTTTGGTAGCATATTCCCTAGACATCAGTTTTCGCCCCTTTCTTGTACTCTCCTACTTTCCTCTCTATGAATTTTATTTCGCAATGATTAAACTATGTATTCGACGCAAGATACCTGTTATGGTTGTAATCTAAAAAAGTGGTTCGAAATGGTTTTGAACATCAATCATAAGTTAGTAAAACCACAGTAAATATAATTACATACTTGTACCCACCATTATGGCTGAGCACGTTAAGGCGCCACCATACTAGACGGGGGAGCTATTAAGGGACACGGATCGAGTCCTGGCTCTTGCGTACCAGCCGGACTGACTACTAATTTTTAGGCGGTATTCCGCAATCGTCAGGGTGAATGCTGGAACGGTCGCAAATCTACTCCTTATAAATCACAGATGTTACAAACAAAAATACACTTATTGGTCACAGAACATCGTTACACACTTCGCAGACAAATGGTAACACATGAATACATCAATGCTCCGGATTTGACAATTCCGGTTCTATCACAGGTAGGAACATGTCCTCCCACTCACACCGGAACCCTGTGTACAGATTCCGCTGTCTCGTGGTCGGTCAGGGCCAACACGGGAGAGGGGGGGGGGGGGGGGAGGAAATTAAGTAATTCTGGGTGCAGATAGTGTGCACCGAGACGCATATAAATTCACCTCGATTGATCTCCATTGGAAAGTATCGTCGGCAACGTAGCCGGGAAACTTATTGAATCAATTCATATCAACTATTTGATGGATATTAAAATTGTATGAATTGAATTATTAATTTTGAGCAAAAACTCTCTAAAATTAATAGACTTAATATTCTAGATATAATGTTTCAAGTTTTTGATAAACCACTAGACTCGCTTGCAGGTTGAACATCCAATCAACTAGAAAATTACAAAAATTTATTATTAAATTGGGTTCCCACATAAACCATAACTATTAATGATTCAAATGGAATACCAAACTATTTGAAGTAATATGATGCTATGTACTAAAAATTAAAATAAGAGTACTAATATTATTCTTCCTCATCTCCCTCAAACATGGATTACCGTAGGTTTTGTTTGAAGTATAATTCATGGTCCTTACAAAATGAGAAATCGTCTGGAGAGACGATATTTATGGAAACTGCAGTGGAAAAAAAAGTAAGCATTTAGAAGACGATGAAGTAACTGGACCGAATAATTTGAGGTAAAGTAAACGAATGCGGCATATTTGATCGGGATACTCCAAATGGTTGGACTGATGGGCGACTGAGTTTCGAATTGCCACGCGTCCCGCCCCTGCCATGGGTTGACATGTAGTTTAACGTGGAATCGGAGCAGCTGACTTATATGATTAAAGCAAATCCCGAAATATTACATAGCTCCATTATGATGCGAACACGAGACCTGGAGCGCCTTAATCACTGACCTATCAGACTACTTAGTGACTCAGGGAAAGTATACTACGCCAAGAGGCTAGTTTCAAGCTCGTGAGGAGCCGGCCATGGTAGCGTAGGGGCTACAGTGCCGATGGTCGCCGGTTCCAGTCCGGCCGAGGGCAAGGGTGTTTAGGTTAAGTTTGTGTTATGTGTGTCCTGTGTTGTCCTACAAATTGAGCGTTCACATTAAAGTTTGAAAGATTAATTAACATTGACTATATATAAAATACATTGAGTGCTGGCTGAATGGCTACAGGCCGATTGCCAAAAACAATTAAAAAAAAAAAAAGCTCGTGAGGCACGTTGAAGAGGAAGACAGCGTAACAGACAAAGGGTTGTGGTTAGTAAGTATTAGTACAGAGCTTGTAAAGTACTCTCAGGTACAGTTTGTACCGAGCGTGCTAAAATATTTCGTTAGCCAGCATTGGGCTGCGACGGCAAGTTAGAGCGTCAGGTGCTGCATGTTTAAAAAAAGGGACAACGCAATGATAGGAAATTTACGAAAGCAGACGCCTGGCAAGATACCTGTGCTGCCATTCTGAACGAACGATTGAAGACCCCCCCCCCTTTTTTTAGTGTAACTATCTTACGTTGCTGTACGTAACAACTCCTGCTCGTTTTACACGTATGCTCGCGAAATTCCTTCTATCTTTGTGTGTGCGTAACCATGAGGATAAAATATTTCTCAAGTAACCGAATGTCCATCTACATTTATGACAGAGAATATAAAAGACATTGATATGATTGAGAATGAATAAATATTAATATGACTTAATAATATTAATTCTAGATACTTTTTCTGTTATACCACAACTTCAAGGACGAATTAGGAGAGAGCTTGAAAGCAGGAGTGGTAAACGGGAGGACATAGTCAAAATTGAAGTCTGGATTGAAAGAGGAAAATGTAAGTGCTTATTCAATATGCACACAAAGTGAACTGGAAGAAGGACCTGATATGTGATGGGTGATTTAGACGAGCTGAGTGGTAATGAGATGAGAGAGTAGCAGCAGAGTTATGGACTGTGCCTACTGGTGGGCGGACGCGGCAGCCCACTTGCCAACGGGCGGCAGTGCTCAATCCGAGCAACAATGGTGACCGGCCGCGCCGTGGCGGTCCTTCCTGCGGCGGGTTTATTGTGAGGCGACAATTGCGGTGTTATCGCGAGCGATGCCGCTAGCTTCACACGGACAATGTGGCGGCCGGAAGCGACCGCCGAGGACTCGCTCGCTGCCCGCCACCTGCCGCCCACAATGGACGTTATCTTCCGCACGCCCACGCGCCACCTGTTCCATTTTCATAATCGCTATGCTGCCCTATTGGGCGGCGAACGCTTAAAGTAGTTCCAAACTGCCTTAAACACTCAGTTTGAACCATTCACAACACTATTTATCGTTCCCGTCTAAAGCTTTCATTGAGCATTTACACTCCTGCCACGACGAGACATTCGACGAGATGTTAACACACGAGCGCTGACACGAACTGCTGTTTAAACTCTCTCTGTGTCTAAGTGTCCAACCACTGTATTTTTATTCGTATCACACTTGAAGAAGGGTGATAAAAACTATTTCTTTATAGAGTCAAATGCAAAGCAGATTCGTTTCTAAATATCTTCCAAGCCTGCTTTTTTCATACTGATTTATTTAAGGCCTTACTTATTCGGTCCCATTCATCATTAATCTTTGGTTCTATTTTGTGTAATTCTTCCAGTACATTCTCTAGTATGAAGTGATGTACGCCATGATACCAATTTTTGTTGATTTGCAACCAATGTGTCAGGTTACTTAGTGTTGCACAAGGCGCATTATGTGACACCACAGGATGTGACATATGCGCTGATTTCTTTTAAATGCGGCTGTTGGGACTCCTTTGAATGTGTGCGTCTCTTCATCTTGCCTTCTTGTGATTAGTCATCATATTTAATTTAATTTAATTGCAATAGAGCGCACGCTTCGGTGTCAATTTTCACACACACTAATCTTTCGCCTTTCCTGTACCCACCTACTTTTTCCCTCTAAAAATTTTATATTTAAATTTTATCAACTTTTTGGTAAATTATTCACCATTTCTCTTGGTACTTATTAAATTCCCTAACCCCACATCCTTTTGCCTGAAATAGAGTGGCAGCCTGTGGTCGTGGTCATCGTGTCCCTTCCATGCATTACTCCTTATTCTTACACCTATAACTTTCAATGTCTCTTTACCAATATAGGCCTTGTACACTCCAATGACTCTCTTCACTCTCCTCCTTTCTTCCAATGAATGCCATTCCAGCTCTTATCATATCGATTACTGATAGTGTTTTGCGGTAATTTCCAGAGACAAATCTAGCAGCCCTTCTTTGCACCGCCTCCAACTCGTGTATTTGATAGCCAAAATGTGGGTCCCATACTACACCACCATATTCGACCAGTGGTCTAACCAAAGTTATGTAACTCAATTCCTTTATTTCTCTGGTACATCCTCTCATCAATCTCTCCAATAAGTGCAGAATTTTGAAACCTTTCCCTACTACTTGTCCAATGTGTCTTCGTTGCTCTACACCAGTGTTTCTCAAAGTGGGGTACGCGAACCCCCTAGGGGTTCGCGACAAGATTTACATACTGGCTATCTCATGCCTATAACACGCACAACGGTGAAAAATTGCTCATTGTTACCCATTGTTGCTTGTAGTGGAGCTAAAAAAAAAAAGTGACAGTTTTTTCTGATAAGGATTCGCCATTGCCTGGAAATTTTTTGTAGGGGTACGTGTACATAAAAAGTTTGCGAAACACTGCTCTACACCACAGAAAATTGTGGGTGAGCGGTAACACATTCGGGATAGAGTTCGTCCTAATCCCCGTCCAGCTATCCAGATTTCGGTTTTCCCGAAATCTCTCGAGGCGAATGCCGAGACGGTTGCTTCAGAATTTCCTTCGCGTTCCTTGTCTCCAATCGTATCTAGCCTCTAGTAACCTCGATGACGGTGGTTCTTTAACATTACCGACCCAACTAACGGTTAATTAGATAGGGTTGCCAACCGTCCGGTTTTCGGCCGGACTGTCCGGTTCTAACGCGATTTGTCAGTGTTCGGTTCACTACATGCGACCGGACGCAAAATGTGCTGTTATTAAGAAATTTCAAAAATTATTGAAATAATCAAGGTCGCTTCGCTCCTTATTCGCCCCCCGCTGAACGTAATTCAACTGTTTCACTCTGTGTTCAAAAGTTGAGAACAGTTGGTCGCATATCTGATTGTCATGAAGCGATAGATTTATTAGCTCAGTAACCTACCAGGCACATTACATATACATAATGAGTGATTTGCCGAAAAAAGTACGGAAACGTTACTGTTGTTTCAGAGAGGGGTGGCTCTCAAATGACGAATTTAAAACGTGGCTACATAAAGAAAACGATTCCGCCGCATATTGTGTTGTGTGTAAAATGAATTTTGCTGTAAAATTTGATGGTATAAAAGCAGTGAAACTTCATGCGAGTACAAAAGGACATGTGAGGAAAACTAAATCTACATCAAACAAAGCAGTTTTATCCATTTTCTTTAAAGTGGCTGTGCTGAAGAAGACACTGTTTCTTCTGCAGATGTTTTGTTGACATAATAATAGAATAATAGTTATTTTATTGCATTATGAATTTTATTAAATATTTGTGACTGTTATTCCAAACAATAATTTTCCTCATTTTTTAGTTCGCAATTGTTAACCCCCCTCCACCCCTCACCCCACGTGGGCTTTTGTCCGGTTGTGGATATCTGAAATGTTGGCATTTATTTGTCCGGCCGAGGTAATCTGAAAAGTTGGCAACTCTAGTTGTAGATAATTTTCATCCGTAGTCCTTGTTTTGTTGTGCGTGTTTTTTTATTTGAAACCAAGCAAACAGGGATTGATGTGTGTCGGCGGCGGCACGTGTTGCTTTGCGGCTGCCAGCTGTAAGCTGCCCGGCCGCTCCGAGACAGACGTAACTCCTCACAGACTGGCTCGCCGTGGAGGGGAGGCCGCCTTTGCGGCGCTCTGCAATAAACGGAGCGACGCTACAACAATAATAATTCGTGGTCCATTAAACAGCTCGGCCGTCTTGCTGTGCAGATTTACAGCTTCCTGGCGCCGCCGAGCACGACGGCGGCGGCGCCACCAACGCCACTGTTCATCGCCTACAGTGTCGCTGCAATTAGAAAACAGCAAGGGCGAGGGGGGCTGCAACCAGCGCAGCATCCCCACATTGCGGTAACTCGCGAGTGCTCAGAAACACGAGCGGAACAAGAAGTGAAACATATACTGACGGAAGTAGGGGGATACTGTCAACATATTCATTACAAACGATCTTAAACCAATTATAGAATTGCGATTTTCTTTAGGCTCAAAAAAGTGTTTATGTTTTTGCACTGGCGTATTTCTGTCACTGCTGAATCTACACTTCCAGTGTAATAAAGGGAAGTAAAAGAATTTTTAAAATACAGAAAAAGTGCCTCAGTGATGAAAGCACGTCACGTGTATGAACACATTGTAAAACTACTACTGTGTTTTACTGGAGGAATTTAATTAATGAAAATGATAATTACTATACATTGATATATATTGACCTACCTAATGGAAAGTTTCAGACTTCGTTTAAGCTTATTTTCTACAATGCGGTCGCTACAGCTGATAGCGGACGTAATGTAAAGCAATTTGTCAATCCTAGGAATAATTGAAACATTTAGTACTGTACAGGGTATTATACCACTGATCACGTACACAGTCGTTTAAAGCTGTAGTAAGTTTATTCACACAGTTTTGGTTTTAAAGAACACATAACGCCGACCACCAACTGACAATAATATTAATCCGAGATCACAGATTCGCGAGAGTGAAAAGTACACTCACTTAGCATAAATTCAGTTACTATCGTGTCCACTGTTCACACAACAATCACTGTTCATCAATCACTAAATATACACTCACTAAAGGAATGTTAATGCAGTTAGTTAAACCTGGTCTGTCCGATCGAGTCGTAAACGACAGCCAATATTCTGTGCCGGCGCGGAAGCGCGAATTAGAAATCCATTTACACTCGGGAGAATTCCACTACTCGACACTTACACGACACTCTCGTTGCCGCGCTACCTTCATCAGCGACAATCCTACACCGACTGCTACTGCTTACAAAGAGCAAAGAGTCTAGTACTGCGACGTATTTATGATGTATATCGATTATCGACATCTTTGACTTAAATGAAATTTGACAGTTCGTTAACTTATCGCTCTGTAATGTGACAACATGTACTACCCAAGGCTTCATTTTACAGGAATTTCCCCCCTCGGAAAGCCTGCTACTTAGAAAACTGAGAAAAAGATGGAGCGATGAACTTCCCGAGGACCTTACTTACTTTACTTTGCGAGTCCAGGAAAAATGTCCTCAGATTCTCCTTTCCCGAAATTCAGCGGCTTTAATGGCCTTGTCATTTGCTTCAGTTAGGTCTACGTACGAGCAGACTGTTCCGATGATGTCGGATCTGAACAGGTGTTCGTGATCCTGCACTTCCCCGCAGTCACATCCGACATGATCCTTGTATCCGCATTTCACCATATCAGTTTTACATTTGGAGACCCCAGATCTCAATCGTTTGAGTGTCCGCAAGATGGGGTAATTTAATTTGTGGCCTCCTGGTTGTTACTTCTCGGTTCAATTATTTGGATGGTCAAGAGTGCCCATCCACAATTTCGTATGGCCTGTCTCGCGTTGCTTCTCCAAAGGTACTCTTCTTTTTAAGAAATTATTACTTGATTTCAGGTGGAGGACACGAATTTCTTGGCCGTGTATCTGGTGTCTAGTGGACCTGATGTGGCAGAGAGGAAGAGACAGTACACAGTGGATACGACGCTCTGAAGCTGCGTAAGTGGGCTGGTTGATGATAGGTTTACAAACTGGAGGCCGCGCCCCCAACAGAGAGGCAGGGGTGCGAAGTAGCTTAGCCGCCCATGTACACGATACCTAGCACTACACTGTCACAAGTAATATTTCTCATTCACCTTTATTCTAACATCATATACTTACAAAGTAGGCTTTCTCTGAGATGTCATCATCATGTTTAGTACTGAGAAGTAAGCATTTACCTTTTTAATAATAAAATTGCGGTGGGGATAGGGAGAAGTGCATTGGAACTTTTCTTTTGACGGAAGGGAGACGTGGGAAGGAAAACTGTGGGAAACCCTATGATGATGGCAGATATCTACTTATTCAAGAATAATACGCAAGGGTCAGTTAGATCAAAAAAATAAAGACACTTTTTAAAACAAAGACAGGAAATCTTAGCTTTAATGTACTGAGTATAATATAGTGATCAAACCTTTGTAGGTAACCTCTTCCATTACTACGTAAATCTCTCAAACAAGTTGAATGAACTACTTGGCTATTGAAAACACTAGCCTTTGTTGGTTCTGTTTTTTTAACTTTTGATGATTGATTCCAATGTATCTTGGTATACTGACCCAGGAAATGACCTTAGTTCAGTTTCATAATGTCAGATTTTTTTGCATTTCGCATTGAGCCAGATTTGGTATATGACGAAAAATATCACAAATATGAAACTGAACGACAGATTGAAATAGGTTTGTTTCGTATAAAACATATTATTTTGTGGCTTATAATAAACAGTATAATGTAAAATAATGTAGAAATGGAATAAATAATAGAAATTAGAAAATAGAACACTCGAAATTTTAGTCGTGTCGACGTATCTTGGCAACAGCCATGCTTTGTATCAGGCTTTTCGAGCAAATGCTATCCTGGGATCATCTCGACATACAGCAACAGTCCTGCCATAATTGAAATATTCCATCTGCCTTGGTAACGCTTTTCCAAGTCTTTCATTTCCTGATGAAATGCCTCACTCATTTATTTACTTACCGCACCTAGATTTTCAGGAAAGTAGTCTAAATGTGCATGTAAATATCTGTAGTTTTAATGGACAGTATCAACATTTACTGATGTGACAATGTGTGATATAGTAGTTACTGTGCATTGTTAGAAACGGACAGTCTATTGATACGGAGCTTCGTCAGAAATACCTTTACATGTAAAACATGCTATCGAACAGTCACTTGTTATGCTCTGCAACCGGAGCATCTTATCTAAATGTACTAGGATTTCACTGGAACCAAATACTATAATACCTTCGTGTTCATAACGTTACCACATTACACACCTCAACTTCGTTAACTGAGGATGAACTTGTCAAAGTTTATGACCAAATCAACTGACAAAAAACCTTTGCATGTGCTCTGACAAAAGAAGCCATACAGTACCCTTCGTTCACCATTGTACACCATTTCACGAGACTCCTGTCATGTTTGATTCCCATAGCCAATGATTATTCAGATATTCCGCAGCTATTAAGAAATAATTGGGTAATAATTATAAAAAAAAAACTTATGGCACATCAAAATATCATCTTCAGACTCTTTCCATTCATTCAATTTCGTAATGACATGTGGTTAAAAGATATTCAAACCAGAATGGACATTCCTTACTTTATTAATACTACTTCGCTTCACTTACAAAGTGATCTGAATGTGGTTCAAATATTTCTCGGAAATTACACTAATTCCAGACTGTCGCAATGTAAAAGTTGTATGATATTAGTATCCCTATACTGCACTTCAGAGCATACAATTTATTTTATAAAATTTTGCAGAAAGACTATCTTACTGTCCATATAACAGATGACTAATAAACGAGAAAAAAATCGGTAGCTAATATCTTCCTCCCCCCTCCTTCTCCGTTAATAACATCCAGCACATAAATGGTAGATCTCAGTCTATTAAAACCAAGCCTGGCGGAAGAGTGGTAATGCTCAGGCCTGGCTTTTGGGTGGACGCGGAGTCGAATCTTCAAATCCCTCCCCGTTTGGCAGTCATATTTCGATTTTCCATGGCTTCCCCAGACACCCCAGGCGAATGACGGAATGGTTCCTTGAAAAGGACATGGCCAAATTTCTTCCCGTTCCTTGCCACCCAGTCTTTTTCCCGTCTTAATGAACTCAAAGTAAAAAATGTATTCAGCGTTGTTAGGTGCACCAATGTAGTGGAGAAATGGTTCTGTTGAACAAGATGCTTAATACAGCAATGGACTGCGGGCTGGGTCGTATTCCAGAAAATTACCGGATGATGTCTGAATTACCATACACACAATCTCGTTTATGTTATTCACCGTCTCTTTAGGGAGAATCCAGTTATAATAAACGTTAAAACAATAATGTTAGGTTTTATTCTCCGTCTAGTGCAGCTAAAAAATGAAAAACTTTGTTATGGCATATGCGTTAAAACAATAACTTTTTGCCTGATCTCGTTGTGATGTCTGAGACAACGGTGCTTTACTGCACATACGCAAAGTTTCGTTAAGAAAGTAAAAAAATAATTCTGCTGTATGAAGATAAAAGTCTTTCACGGTGTTGTAAATAAATAAATTCTCGGGCTTCCAGCCGCGTAAAAAAGTCACACTATTGGGACGTTTCGAAGACTTCTATCACAGCCCCCATTTTCATCCATAGATGTCACTGAATAACTGTTTGTTTACACGCTGCCTCGGAAACGGTGGAAGACAAAAGACAACCCAGCGCCATGACGTCATCCACCCTTCTGCTCATTACCAAGTTGAAGCTATTTCAACATTATGACTGCCAGGCTCCAAGCCGCACTGAGTTGGTAACCAGTGTCCCTATTCACTACAGAATAAGTTGTACTGATTTCTACAGCTTCTGTAATAATTTTGTCCCAAAAATCTCTGACCCGGGCTAAATTGCAGTTTTTTTCAAAATTAAATAAATGACCTTCTTGAATATTGCGTTCGGTCACAGCTGATTTCTCTTCTTGTCCCAGATGAACATTTCTCGCGTGTTCGACGCATCGCTGCACAATGCACCGCTGCGCTTTTTCGATTGGTAAGAGAGGTTAAAAAAAAACTGCAAAGGCTTCGTAACTGCGAGGCTGGCGTCTTCATCACAACACGCCTGCCTATTCACAATACATCCCTCATACTTTTTTTCGAAGCAACTTTGTTTTGAAAAAGGGAAAAAACACCTGGACTAACTTCTGATTTCCTAGAGTATATTAAACACAAACAGAATACGAGAAGATAGCACTGTCTGTCCGTCCAATATTCAATGGACTGAACTGAATTGCGATGGAGCGCCTGCTCCGATGGCAACTTTCCTAGTCATCTTGTTACTTATATTTTTATTACTATCTTATACACTTTGAGTGTTAAATTCATCCACCCATTTCCATTTTCGAATTTTAGCCTTAAATTACTTCAGTGTTTTTGGAAGATTATTTCTTACTTTTCTTAGTAATTTATTCCAATTCTCTAATCCTTTATGCTTGAAATCGTGTACCAGCTTGTGCCATTATCACCTTTTCTTTTCCATGCACTCTTCTTGACTCTGTCACCAATATGCCTTTAAGCGACACACGCCTTGTACAATTCAAGCACTCTCTTCATCCTCTTCCTGTCTTACAATGATTTCCAATACAGCTCTTTTATCATATTTATTTACTGGGTCCTGCGGTAATTTCATCAAATCGAGCTTCTCTCCTTTGCCCGCCCTCCAACTCCTAAATCTGATGATCAAAATATGGTTCCCAAACCACACCACCATATTCAAGCAATGGTTTTGTAACCCAGTTCACTAACTTCTCTGGTACATCCTCTCATCACCATCTCCATTAAGTGAAGAATTTTGTAACCTTTTCCCTACAACGCCCCAAAAGCTTTGAACTTATTTAAAACCATTTTATGGCTCACTCTATGTAATGCATTAGAAAGATCTAGTGCTACTCCGTCTACTTGGGCTCCCTTGTCCAATTCATCTGAAATAACTTGAATATAGCTCATCATATGAGATTCACATGAATATCCTTGATGTAAGAACGCAGACTTTCCCAGCTTACGATTGCAATGAAGTCTTCAGGGGTGTACCGCCGACTTGTCTTTTGAAAACACGATATTCCGACGAGTAGCTCCGCCATCTTCCTCATGTGTGGAGAAATCTGCACGTAATCTAGCGGTACTCCCGTGTGAAGATTTCATATGAAAATGCTTGCCTATACTTCCTTCTTAGGACCAGAAAATTGTGTGTTGGTCAGTCAATATTTTAAATGCTAGCGATGAAATTCAACAAAACAGAAACTCATGATCCATTCCCCTGCGCTTATACTGTCATTAACCTGTAAACTTTTTTCCTAATTTATTGTTTGAAGCATAGTACATCCAAGAAGTTTGATTTGTTTAACAGCAGTCGCCTCTTGGTATGCGGGACCATTGACTGAACGCAGCTGATTTAGGGCTCAACTAGTTGAAACATGAGTCAGTGGTGAAGGTGTCGGATTTCTGGCTGATAAAGTGAGTAGTCTCCGTTTATTAACAGGAGTCTGCTCGGTGGCGGTCTGGTCAAAGTAGTTCGCCCGCCGCCCAGTCTGAGGGGGAGTAGAGAGGGGGGAGGGATCGAATTAACATTTCGGCTCGGCCATTGTTCGCGCATCCGGCACTGCGAATCAATTAATTCCGGCAGCGTCGGAGTGTGGTATGGGCAGACACCTGCGAGCCTTCCTCGGCGGCTACCACACTCACTCTGCTTTCGTTCCAGCCACGTTATGTTCCTCAACTGTGTACGTCCACCGGGGGTGTCATCCATCCTGTCCTTGCGGTAAGTCGGGAAAAGAGTGAACACTTGTGCTGTACACATTATTGAAGTCATGCAACCAAGAGGAGGATTATATACAGTGAAACCTACCGGTTTAAGTGTACCTTCCTTTTATTCTTTAATTTTAATTATCATTGAACTTTGTATAGTTTATCATGAAAATTATATAGTTATTTAAAAACTAATTAAGGGCTTGATTTATTTGCATAATTACAAAACCTCTGCATCTACTTTTACACAAATCACAGATTTATTTAAAAAGAACATTCAACAATCATAGATCATCTTTGATACAAAAATTAAATTAATATCTCTATTTTTGGTGAACAGTTTAGTTGGTGACTGTACTGTTATCGTTTCTGTGAGCAGGTGGCTGCACTTCGAGTTCAGTTGGCAACAGAATCTTCTCTCATATGCATTACATATGCTCTTGATGACAGCATATAATCGTCCACACTATCATTCTACACAATACCAACAGCGTCTTCAAATTGCGTTCGTCTCCATCGACACACTTGAAAAAAAAAAAAGAAAAAAAAACACATTAACATGCAACCAACATGTCGCGCATTTATTGGTCCATAACTCTCGACAATAGCTGTCTCAAAACACGTGGTTCTGGCCTCGCATTCGGAAGGACGGCGCGGCGGTTCGAATCCCTGTCCGGGGATCCAGATTTGGGTTTTCCACGGTTTCCCCAAATCACTCTAGGTGAATGCCGGGATGCTTCCTTCAAAAGGCAATGGCCGAATTCCTTCCCATTCCTTGCCCCCCATCCTTTCCCATCTCTAAAGACCTCGCTGTTAAGAAACGTTAAGAGTCACATGATGCGGTCACGTCGCCGTCGCCTCTGGTTTTTCTCAACATACACAGAGAGTTTTGCAAACTCCTTCCGTTCGCACAGACAGTAATCTTTTCACTTACTTGTTACTATTGAAATGAAATGTGTCAGACGATATATACTAACAAAATTGTTTACTTCTGTCTGAAGCAAGTAACCGTGCTGTCACCGCTGCACATGCGATTAGCAGTATCCGGTGATTAAATCCTTAATCGAAGAAGTTATATCAGCCAATATGAAAAACAATTTCTCTCACGTTTTCTGCATCTAAAGTTGTGAACTTTTGGAGACTCCGAGTCTTTATCAATTTCAGCAAAAAATTCCAACTAGCATTGTCATGTTACGGAACGAATTTGATCAGTCTTTGTTGGTGATGGCCGTTATGAACTTATTAGATACTAAGCTTTAAATTTGACATATAGTGCTATGTTTCTTGCTTTTTTAAACGACCATAAAATTTGACTTAAGCCCATACTTTCACAACATCTACCGTAATTCTGCTTCTCGGAGCCTTTATGCATAATGCAGAAGATTTACATACTTCTTCGAAGCACCTGTCCCACATTTGTATCCGGAAATATTTTGTATCGCACTAGAAAGCCTTCTAAATCATTCCAATAGTTTCTAAGTTTAACATACAACTCATTTGAAAAACAAATGAAGAGACAGAAATCGATAATGTTATCACCCGATCAACTTATTCGTGTTGCATGAGTGCTCTTTTTCGCCTTAAGCATGATTTTCTGTTCGAACAGAAATAAAACAGACATATCCATTGTATTGGAGGTGATAGTTTTGTAAATTCTACATTTATTTCTAATTTTTGTTAATTAATAGCCTAAATCTTCTTCGCAGTACAGAAATATAATGTAGAATCAAATGTTTTCCTCCCCACCCGGACATCAAGGTTTGGGTATTCCATGGTTTCCCCAAATCACTCCAGGTGAATGCCGGGATGCTTCCTTCAAAAGGATATGGCCAAATTCCTTCCAGTTCCTTGTCCCCAGTTCATTACGCTTCTAATGACGGCGTTGACCAGCCGTAAAGCCATAATCAAAAAAGGCAGATGTTTTCCCATACACCAGTGGAGCGAGCAGGATCTATGCTTGGTATACTTTTCCTTAGAAACACTGGTCGTTGTTTGCTACTTTTTACCTCGAAACACTTGCTTACCTTTTATTTGATTCGGAGTATCTCCCTGTTGTATCTCCTTACTTTCATATTGTCATTAATCTGTCATTTCTTAGCGTCAAATCCCGTCCCGCTAATGACCTTGCTGTCGACGCGCCCTAAAGCCACACACACAAATCCCGTCCCAGGTCCTCGTGAATCCGTTCCTAGGTGTGACACCTATCAGGAAAACGCTCCTGGGGACTTGAAACAACTCCATACAGCCAGCCGGCTCTGCTTGTATTCTCAGTAAGTTTTCCTTCTATCCTCTATTAACCATTTCCTTAATGAGTTACATCTATGTAAAATAAAGGAAATGAATTGTTTATTGTGGTTTAGCTAGACTAGTTTGTTAATGTGTGGTATTTTACCCTAAATATTATGTGAAATGGTTTTAAATGAATGCGTCAGAGTTTGTAATTATGTTAAACTAATTTTGGTTTTAGTTAAAGAACATTAATACGTGATGTTGTGCCAGCTGCCATATTTCAGCTTGTTTTCAGCTGAAATTGCTAAAACATTTTATCTTGTACAAAGCAATGTTAAAATTCTTCAATCTGATTGTATTTTCGTTTAAAATTAATTCCATTTAGTTTCAAGTAATAGTAAGTTAGCTCTAATTGTTTTTTATAAGAATTTGTTGTCTGTGCATTGTTTGGCATTCTGGAAACGAATAGCGGTGCCTTTTTATGCGTCTATAACTTTATTTGTGGTTAATCAGATGTATGAATTTTTATTTTAAAATACCTAAAGGAAAGTACATCTTAAGTCTACTTATTTAAAACTGCCTTATCATCACAGTTGAGAAAGTGAAGTGGAGTCTTACTCACTTGGTGACAGTTCATCCTGAAATGTTCAAATTAACTAACGTATAGTTCCGAGTTATATTACATTACGTTATAAGCGAAATATTTTGCCGTAGTGGCTGTTTTCTTCTTTGCGAAGTTTGCGCGAGCAGTGGAAATTCTGCTTCTACTCCCGTTCTTCCAGCTAACTAGTGGGCACCACCAGCCTCGGACGCAATGATGACTTCTGAATTTCGACTGTCGAACGGTCTGGTGTTACTTTATCATTGAATGATTCTGAGCCACGTTCCTGACACTCCAGAAGATCTCTGCATTCGCTCGGCATATTCAGGGAGGGAAATAAATTTTCGCCAATGCGAACGCTTATTGGAAAGCCTCATTTTTATGGTAGCAACCTTGAAACAAATGAAAACATCGCTTTATTGTCCTGTCTAGCGCAGCTTACCTTACTGTGATCGTAATAGACTAGGTGATCACAAAGTCATTTGTGTTTAAAAATCATTAGCTCACAGCATGCTTTTCATCAACTGCCAAAAACCATCTCCCACTCCCTTTTCCGTGCTGTTTCGGCGACAAGGTGTGAAAACTCCAAGTAAACTATACGCTGTCGTGTTTCCCTTTTCGATCGCCTATGCTGATGCTTCTCAGATTGCAGAAATTTTATATCCTTCTTAAGATATAGTGACACTTCCGAAAACCGTGGAGCTCTTACACAAACACGCTTTCTTCATCTGTCTCTTCCTGCTTGAGAATTCTTTAAAATTTCTGAAAAATAAATACTGTCTTGTTGGTAAAATACTGATATCCATACGTATCTTCAGTATCGTTTCAAACATCACAGGTTTAAAGGAATATATGATCGTCTGAAAACAGAATAAAAAAGCAATCTTTGGGAATAAGCTACCGGAAAATGGTTCCGGTGCATTGAAAATGACAGAGGTAACGTTAAAAAGTAGTATGTACAAAGTCTTTCCGCGAAAATTCTACGACTACAATAAGTTCAACTCTTACCTACTTTCACTCTACTACCGGAACTGTGAAAGGGAAATTCGGAGTTTATGCCGCAGTGCAATTTTGTGGTTCTCAGAGGCCTATATTGTTTACCCGTCAAAAACTAATCGAGTGTATCTACCGTTCTGACGGAAGGATCTATAATTCTACTTTCCACTGTTGGTTGCAACATGATTACAATGCGGCGTTTATTGGAGAGCATAAATTTATGTTTTATTCATGTCATTTTTAATCCAGCCCTTTACTTAATTTTCCTCATAATATTAAACTAACATAAACTGACATGCGAGCGTCAAAAAATAATATTCTCCTTTAGCTATGAGAATTACCCTGAATACTCCGGCGCTGTGACTCGAGACAAAATTCGTTTCGGAGATGCAAAAATAATATAACTGGTTCAAAAAACTATGAGTATCACCTACAGCTAATAATGACTGTTTGACTATAGCTTATTGCTGCAAGTACGAAACAATATCTCATAGGAGAACTTGTTGCATATCACTGATTGTAGCTGGGAAATCTGCATACAGCCAAATGGTTATTATGTGGAAAGAAAATATTCTGTCTAATTTTCATTAACGTATCGTAATTCCTCCTACTAACATACACGTCGTTGATTCATTTGAATGTGACAGGAAATAAAAAAGTATTGTACGTATAATTCAAACCCCTCTTACAACATAGAACACTGCCTTTAATGCTTGCTTGAATTTTAGACCGCTATAATTTTGAACTCTGTGACCTGTTTCAAACATAGCCAACTTTCGGAAGAAACAAATTTTTCTGTTCTAATATTTACGGCAAAACGGCGGGCGAAAGCGGCTTAATCGATTCAGACAAGAACCAATATTTTTAAGTAGCACCATAACAAACTGAATCAATGAACTGTAAAAGAGTAAACATTGTCTGACACTTGACGTCACTCCGCCGTGAAACAGCGCCAGTCAACTGTTTCAGTGTTTACAGAAAATATACAATGAATATGTTGTTATACAAGCAGTGAAATAAGCTTTCAGTCTGTTACCAAGAAAGAAATCTGACACATTTCATGTGACTGTACAGTGATCGAAGAGGCACGCAGCAAACGAAGGGGAGAACAGGTTATTAGAACCTCGTCGTAATATGAAACTTCTTCCTGTCTTGTCTTAAACCGCTTCAAGATCCATCTTCAACCTTAACGTAAAGAGATGATTATTCAGCGCAGAAGGAAAAAAAAGCAGTTGTATCGTAGGTAAGTGGCGTTACTGTATGTTCATCTATAAAACAAGAATTTTCGTGAAAACGCAGACGCTATGGAAACGTTTCCAGATTCAATTGTATTTACGTTCACAGATGAGTGCTATGTTGTCTCCCTTCTGGCTTTATGACTCCTTAGGGGGCATCCACAAATTACGTGAGGTGTTTTTCCGGATTTCCGGATCCCCTCCCCCTCTGGTGAGATTTCGTGAGATCAGGCCGGACCCCCGCCCCCCTCTGGTGAGATCTGGTCCGTGAGAACCGCCCCTCCCCCTTAGAAATCGCTCTCGTAACTTTTGGAGACTTATTTTAAGGTCTCACCATTCAAAATAGTGAGACCTAAAACCACCCTAAAATCGACTTTTGTAGACTTTTTTTTAGCTCTACTGTCCAAAATTTATTTCACAAAACCTCACGTGAGATTTCCGTAGACTCTCCCCCCTCCCCTATTTCACCTCACGTAATTTATGGATTCACCCTTAATGCTGGATCTAGAAGCACTACGAAGAAGCTGGAGAGAAATTTGGATACGAATTCTTCTCCTCCCGAACGTTTCTGCTTGCTTACCATGGTCGGATAGCTAATGATCCATCTAAAATCTGGTTGTAAATTAACTTACACACCTTGTTAAAATATGTTACAAACGTAACGCCTAACAGTAACGAAAGATTACAATTTTGAGTCTACTTCACATTCCATTGAAACCAGGTGTTTTTAAAGTCAAAAGTAATTCTCCCAAGAGCCTTAATGAAATCAGTAGAACGCTTAGTCGCTATTATGAAACTCGAAGGCGTAGATATTTTCTATAAATATTTTTCCTTGTTTCCTGCCAAAACTGATGCCAGTGAATTTGGAGCTAAAAGTGAATTAACTGGAACGTCACGAGCTACTAAACTCTTAGGCCTGCCACAAAATCAAACGGTTCCGTATTTACTTTTACTCTTCTTACACTCATGAAATATCTGCCGACTGTAAATAGAAGAGATTCATTATAGCTCAAGTAACTTCCCTGAAGATATCCGGTAATTCCCTCTGACAAGGGGAGGCCACCAATTGTAAAATTCAGATTCAAGTCACACTGTGTGTAATAAAATCTTACGTCCAGAGACGTAATGTAGCAAAGCAGCAACATGCGCTTCTTCGTCGTTGTCGAGAAAATCGGCATTGAAATATACTGTTGCGCTCAAATACTTCTTACGTGAGGTAAATTTCAAGAGGCACATGGTTTAGCGAGCAAGCCCTCTGCCTCAGAAGCCCGCCGTCACTGGATCGAATCTCATCGAGGCCAACTTTTATTTATCTATTAGCTGGTGCACACGACTTCCTCCGTGTTTTTAAATAATTTTGATTGACAGCTACGGACATGTAACCGCCATAGTGCACGTTGAGGCTAATACTACACACAAACATCAGTGATCTGTGCGGGGTATCTATGGCTTCAAAGTGAAATATAG
Source organism: Vandiemenella viatica (assembly GCA_031002005.1). Lineage (NCBI taxonomy): Eukaryota > Metazoa > Arthropoda > Insecta > Orthoptera > Morabidae > Vandiemenella > Vandiemenella viatica. The sequence continues at coordinate 186,565,880 of JARYHS010008074.1, read as the reverse complement.
GGATACACATGTCCTCGGTCGACATATGAAATCGCCCTCCATCGAACAATTTCCACCATCAGATCTCCCACACCCTATATCTACCCACATGACACCACCATGGTGCACGTTGGGAGACTTGAGGCTAATGCCACACACAATCACCAGTGGACTGCGCTAGGTGGAATGGAATATAGGGATCCACATGCCTATTTTTATATCAGGTCCTCCAGTTTCAACCAACATATCTACCACATCTCCACAACTACCGACACGCAATCACCATAGTGCACGGTGAAAGACTCCAGGCTAGTATCACACACAAATGCCAGTGGCCTGTGCTTGGTAGTTCTGGCTGCAAGTTGAAATATAGGGACACACACGTCTTTGCTAGAAATAGGAAAATGCCCTACGTCGACCACATTCAACCACCCTCCCACACCCCCATAACTACAGACATCTAACCACCATAGTACGCGATGGGAGACTCAAGGCCACTACCACACACAAACACCAGTGACCTGTACTATGTAGTTGTGGCAGCAAAGTGAAATATACGGACACATATGTCTTAGGTCGAAATACGAAAATATCCTTGATCGACCTCTTTCAACCAACATATTTCCCACACCCCCACAAGTTACCGAAATTCGGCTAACGTTGTGCACGATTGGAAAATCTATGCTACTACTACATTCAAACACCAGTGATCTGTGCTAGGTAATGGTGACTGAAAAGTGAAATATAGTGACACACAGGTCTATTTTTATATATATCGTTTCGCCGCTCCGCCCCCTGTCCTTCAAATGTAGCGGACAAGTAACGATATTCGTATTCTACACTTACCGCAGCAAATATTTTTATTTTTGAAATATAAGGTTATTTGCGATCAACATAATGAATATCGGAAGTGTCGGTTTTTATTTCTCTTCAAAGCAAAAGGCGTTTAAAAAACTGATTCCCAGGAATTATCTTTATACAGATTTTAGTAAATAAAAAAGTAGCCTTCAGCTAAATACGATCCGACGACGATGGGCTTATGAGGTAGAGTGCTTGCTCGCTGCGCCTTGCACACTATTAATATCTCTGTAACGTAGAAAGCATTTGCACCCAACGGAAGGTTTCAATACCGATTTTTTCGACAACGGCGAAGAAGTGCATGTTACTTCTTTCCCACATTACAACTCTAGCCATGAGCTTTTATAAACCATAGTATGAATCAAATCTGAATTTTAAAATTGGCTGCCTCCCCTTGTGAGTCCAATAATCATAACACTTGAAGAAACATATCCATACATTTCGCATAAATGAACACGAAATTTTGTATACGAATTCTAACCGTCATTACACAAAAACTAATAAAAAATCTAGCAAGAAACTAGTTCTAATAAGAGCCTCATTAACCACGTGACCTGCACCCATTCGAACTTTGTATGACACTTCTGAATGTTCATAAGAATGGTGCGGATTTTGGTAAGCAGTTACTAAAATTACCTGCCAAACTATACTGTCCAGTTTAAGAAATATTATGAGTCCACTCACCATTTGCAGAGGTGTTATAAAAAAAAAAAAAAAACCTCAGATGAAACACAAATACAAAACTCCGGATCTCACAAATTACTGTCTGAAACTAAAATTTACTGTAATACTGTTTTTCAGAGCCAGAGTTACTGTGTTCTCAATATTCCGTATTCACAGAGACTCATGAAGTTACGCACAAGGACAGATTCTCTTGTAAACAAACTACACAGAACTTAAAATTCCGTTAAACTCCCCAGTTACGAATTTTTTATGAATGAAATATTTTGCTTATACTCTGGTATGTGGAGGAAGCTAAAAAAACTTGCTAAGAGCTGATGTTTAAAATGAGATTGTGAATACATTAATCTTCCCAGAATGTTATTCTAGTGATATTCTGTTTCCAAAACAGGCTGCCTGCAAACTTTATTGAACAATATAATGTCTATGTTACCGTTCGGATTCACCGTTGTCTCCTCTGTTATTATAAACGAACAGTTAGTATTTGCAATGTTAGTAAATGAGGATGTCAGTCGTGGCATTATCTTCTTTTGACTTGGTATATCTTTGTTGGCCGATCTGATTGACGATTCTTTAGTTAACAGATTGCCCTCAATAGACGACCGGAATTGAAAGTACGTCGCATCCTTTAATGGCACACAACGCTTCATCCAAACATTTCTTTACTGTCTAAACAATGCTGATTTCTGGCGATTTTTAATGAAACAACAGGTGAATAGCTATATGGTGCCGGAAGTAATCTTGACTACAAAGGTGAGACGCGCTGAAAGAGAAGTGCACATTCATTACAGTCAATGATGTCGATCGGAAACTTGAAGAAAAAAAATTCCATCTTTTGTTGATGCAGACGCAATTAATACTGTCTGAATAATTAGCATGATGAACAGTGAAGCATTCTCCATATCGGTACCAGATCACTACACCCACTCAAATCCCGGAAGGAGAGTTTTAATTTTAGCCATCACCTGCTTTTCTTTTGCGCTGCAGAAAGGGGAAGAAAATTGTTATCTGTTACAGCACACCCATCTACAAAAGATATATTTTGTTACCATTAAGATCTCAGATTAATCTCCCAGTATGGTGGATAGACACGTTCTGGCCTGGTATTCGGGTGGAAATAGGTCCGTGCCCTGGTATTGCTGTTCAGATTTCCCGAAATCACTTCAGTTGGGTGTCGCAATGGTTATTTCAAAAGGCCGTGGACTCATTCCTTCCCGTTCCTTGTCCCCAGACCCCTGTAGGATTTAATGACTCCAACGATGACGAGCAGGAAGGCCTTAAAGAAAAAAACTGCTAATCACATTGCACTATTGAAACTCTCAATGAACAACGTCACGGCCATTTTTTTTATTCAGATAGCTCAAGCACACCGTTTACTAGGCTAGATGGGCGGAGAAGGATTCGAACCCGGATTCTCCCGAATGCCACGTCGAGCGTTGGGCGCCCACCCACCAGGCTATGTAATGTGTGGTCTACCCTGTAATTAGAACACCCAAGTATTTGTATTGGCAGTGCTTTTAGCTTACATATTTGATTCTATTCCTGTATTTTCTGTTTGTTCAAAACACAAAACAATGAAAATTTGTATAAATGCTTATTATTGGGCCTACAATAATTTTAACGGTACTCTGATTTCCTCCAAACAGTCAAAAATTATGTTTAAGAAACAAACGGTAAATTAAAACCCAATTACTAAATAACAATAGTTTGCATCTCCACACTAAATGTTGTATCAAGTTTTAAATGCCGTTTCGTAGGCCGGGGAAACAATACGCTTGTTCAACTTTCAATTGGCAGCATCGCTGCGGCAACTCACTGTGCACGGATAGGTCTAACAAATAACGAATCCTCTCTGCTAGGCGTATAAATGTATTGAATTGCAGGAAATCAAAGCGAAAATATCCTCTTTTTCTTATACAGAAACTATTTATTGGATTTTTATTAGTACTTATTTTTATTTTTCTATACTAGTTCCTTTCTTTATATAATTTCCGCTTGTAATATAAATTAATTCTTCTTCAGTTAAACTTTGTAACAAGACAGTAATTTGTGGCTATAGGGCTTCAGTTGTGGAAAAGACGGTTAAAACAGATTTATATAGGTAAAATATTTAAGTTTTGAATGTTTTAGAACCCTTTGTGATTGAGCCATTTTTAGAGTTTTTGATATTTTAAATGTTTTATTTTTTTTCATTTTACTTTGGTAGTTAAGTTAAACAGCAATTTTTATAAGAAAGTTCAAGAAGGAATCCCTCTGTTCTGTGATTTTACTATCACTGCCTTGGTTTGTCACAGGATCCGGTCCGCATCACTTTGTTTCTTGTTTGGAGTCAATATTAGTTGAAAAGTGTCTAAAATTGATCAAAAGTATTTAAAAATTAAGCGCTGTTTTAAGAACATTTTCATGACTTCTTATTTGTTTTGAACATATTCCACCGAGTTATAGAATTTAAAATTATGAACAGTTTTAGGAGCGACTTGTGTAGCATTGTCGGGTTGATTTTGGACTATGTGGCTGGGAGAAGACGTCTTTTGTGTTTATTTCATGGTCAACAGAATTATTGGTGCGAACCTTTACGCTGTGTTTATATATATTTGCTTCTGAATTTATGCCGTGACATCGCCGTCGTTTCCGTTGGGTATGGAAACCTAAAACATGGAAACGCTTCAGTGTTCTAGATGTTCCATAACAACGTTGTTATTAGGATAATCTCACATTTCATGAATATCTTTTATTCCTTGATATTCGCAAAATGCCGGTAAATCTTTGTGAAGCTGTATAGTACGTTTTAGGATAACGCAAAAAAAGTCGCGATTATAAATTTGTGAGCTAAGCGTTGGTGGCGAGTTTCAGGAGACGAGGCTGTCGCCACATTGAGCGGGCGATATGTTCGCCTTTTAATATCGCCTGCAGTCAGCCGCGTAAAACCAACAAACATTTCATCACTCGGGTGTCAAGTGCGCGGCTGGCGCAGAAATCAAATTGCTCTCTTGGAGGGTGTAATAGGAATCCACGCCGCCGCCGTAATATTACATTATGTCGGCGGGCATTGTGGCCGAAATTGAATTTAGAGTGCGGCGTGGCACGGCGCCTACTGGCCCGCTCTGCCGCAACGAGTATGGACAGGGTTCAGCCTCTGTGCCATATATAGGAAATAATATTACAGCATCCAACATCTGACTATGACTTGTTTGGCCTAATGAAGGAGGGAGTAAATAGCGGCCCGCCTAAGATTTTTTTTGGCTCACCAAGAAATTCAGAAAATTTTTCCATGTTTGCAACAGATTTTACTTGAGACATTGAATGAACTGGATGTGTCATTGCAAGCAAGGGGTTTGTTTGCACATGAAACGTGGAAGCAAAAAACTGTCTACTTGGAAGGCAAACATGCAAAATGCAATTTTTGTTATTTACCTTTATTATAAAAACAAAAAATACTTGAAAGTGTTTCTGCTAAGATTAGAGATCATCTGCAGAGTTTAGAGGACGAGTTCACAAAAAGATTTCGGATTTTAAAAAATTGATCCTAAATTTTATTTGCTCGCTTATCCCATAACAGCTGATATCGACACAGCACCAGAGAAACTACTTCTTGACCTTATTGACATGCAGTCAGATCGTAATGTGAAAGGCATGTTTAATGCTGTGACGTTAGTCGACTTTTAAAAATCTTTGCTGAAAAATTTTCGTCTATAAAGAAATTTGTTGCGAAAATGTTCTCTATATTTGGGTCTGACACATCTGTCCGCAAAGCTTTTCTTGCTTGAAGTTCAACAAAAATAAATATAGACGCTCTTTGACAGACATCAATTTGCAGGCTGCGATGATAATCTCAACAAGCCAGAGAACTACTAATTTTTTTATTTTTTTTTAAAGTTGGAAATTGTAATAGTGTCTCATTACACTGATACTGAAATTAAATGTGCTTGCAGCTAGTAATATAAAATTGGCACAATAAATAAATTGAATAAGGCTGCAACTATTTTATTTTATTTTTATTTGTTGATTTTATGGTACAATTTACCCATAAATGCAAATTTAACAAATAAATACAATCATTTTAAAAGGTGCCACCCTCCATTAACCTCCACTTCACAAAGGGGTCCCAGAACCAAAACACTTACCCATCTCTGGACTAACGTGTTGAAGCTCCACCTGTCTGGACATGAGGTTCGTTGCACTTAAGTTTAAATCCTTCGAACTGAACACCGGCAATTCTAGTTATGGTTTTATTACTAGACTAGTTTAAGTCTGTGACCGTTTTTTGCGTATCGTCACGGGTCTAGAATAGTTAAAGTTTTTAGGATGAAAGGTTATGACAGGTTGACCTGATTTTACCAAATATAAACTTGACATGTGTTTCAGGGTGAATAAAATAACTTGAGCCGTAAGAACTTAGAAGCATTAATAGAGGTAAGTGTTGTAATGAATTAAAAGGTACAGTGCCATTAGGCACTAAGTGATCCCACGGTGTGTGTGAATATTGCCGGTGCGTCGTGTCAACGAACAGAAACGTGACGGAACTAAAGCGTCCAGATTTACACGCACCTTGGGGGGTGCTGACAACGGCCTACTCAACGTGGACATAAAGCGGATTTATAACCCCCATAAATAACTGAGACCTGCTTTCTATTTTCGCACGTTTCGGAAAGTTCCCGCCGAAAACTGGCGCAGACTAGCAAAAATAAACCTTAGTGACGTTTCCTAGTAAATGAGTGAGTGCTTTATGAGAGTAGGGGAAGTCGATCCAGCCAATAGAGAAGCCGCCTCAATTTATTGCCGTGTTGGTGTTTTTTCTTGTCTGTTCTGGGGCCAAGGTGACGCTGGTCCTTTGGCGCGGATTGCGGTGATTCGCCAAGAGTCGGACTCGACATCGCATTACGACAAGTATAGAGTCTTGCTCGGGGGAGAAGAACGGACGACGAGACACTCTGGTTCAGATCTTCATCGAGTACAGCCGTTCAACGATGCCGGAGCTGGGGACACTGCATTCACGCGGTGCGGTCGAGGAAGCTGCACGACCCCATGTGGCGCGGGTCTTGTCTGGTCGCTCACCTGGGCTGTGAACAATGGTAAAAGCTACGACCCGGACGGAAACTCATGCAATCGTTCCACCCAGTAATGACCCTGAGATTTTGCTCTAGGTGTTTGATATTCAATGATATGTAATTGTTAACCTCAGAATAAAAACAAACTTCATGTTTGACTAATTTCACAATAATAAATTGTACACCCAATTTTCAGTTTTCCTATTCATTACAATAATATTTCATGTGATAAGCTGAAGATTAAGTATGACTTTTGATATTCCAAATTGATAATTTTGTTAATGATAAAACAGTGTGACCCAAATATAAACGTCCGCAAGGTAGACGTTACAGTATTAAATACTAACAGGGACGATAGCGTGTTAGTATAATTGTTTCGAAGGTCATAGACTCTAACTTACTTAAATATAAACATGACTTGTACTAAGCAAAATTTAAAAATTCCTGTTTGCTTCGAAAGCATCACATTATTATTTATTTTTTTTTATTTAGACTGGGCAAACACTCATAATTTAATCATTGATTACAGGTTCCGTAGCGGCCAGAGAACTCAATACACGTTCCATATTATTAAACAATTAAGAAACTCCGAAGAAATGAATTGCCAGAATAGTAGTTTCGGGAACATATTTGGTCTGATGTCCACATAACCTAATAACTCACGTACAGCGAATATGAACAAAGACCATTAACGAAAGTGGTCAGCAAAATCTCTAAAAAGCAAATCAAACGTAGTTCATAAACTATGGTAAAGCAACAACATTAGTGAAAGTTTTAATTAAGTTGAAATTTATCCTAAGCCGGAATGACAATTGATATTCGTGGTTACGGCAGGGACCATGAGAAATTAAATTTTTAAAAGTTTTTTTTAAGTTCCTTTCATTAACAACATTTTACTGAAAAGCAGATCCACGTTTTTTCAACAACAGAATTAATCAATATTTTTTTTAACTATGAAATGCTATAGTTACTTTTGTAGCAGTTGCTTAGCTATTAAATTGTGGACATAACCACAAATTTCTTCTAATGGTGTCTCTGGTCGCTGTTTTGCAAGCGAAGGCTGACACGTGACACCGTTCTCCAGCCAATGGCTATTGAGGTGAGTGAGCGAGCTTAGGAAATAATATAGTAGATTTTGTAGTTGAAAGCTGGGATTTGTGATGTAAATGTACATAAACGTTCTATGTAAAACTATAATTTTGTTTCTGAGGTTTCACGTGCAGAGCATTTTGTTTATTTGATGTAAGTGAAAGTATAGTTAGTGCCAGAGTTACTCAACTGTAGCAGGAGGCAACTGGAAATTCCATAGAGTCGTGAACAGCTGGGTCAGTGGTCTTCCTCCGCTCGGAAGCGAAAACAAACTCTCACTCGCTTACAAGGAGCCAGGCCAGTAACAGTTCGTGTGAAGTTGAGAGAGGCAGACGTATACTTGTAGTGTGAGCAAGAAATAGTGTATCACACAAAATTCAGTGCCTGTATATAAATGTCAATTTCTATTATGCGAAGTGAATTAAACGGAATATAAAGTAAAAGGTTTAATCAGTGAGAGTTACCATCAGTATCATATCCTTTACATCAGTTTCACAAGGAAATGTTGAAATTTATATTCTGCTATAGTTGGTGGCCGAATTGCTGAATTGATATGACCCATAACGTGTAGAATATCAAGGGAAACGAAGGTTAACAGCAAGCAAACCCATGACAGTTTGTACCCACTTTACTCTTCAGAAATAAGTGTTTCATAATCGCAGCACACATTATCAGACCTGCAGGTTTTAAGCAGAAAGAGGCCCAATGAAGTTTACAAGAGGATTACAACAGTATTCACAATAAATTTACGTTTTATTTATCGAATTATTCGTCGATATCACTTTTAAGAAAGTTTATCCTGGCAGATGGAAGTAGTGCTACAAATGAAAACACCTTCTGTTAGTAACAACGAACACTTGCTCTTTCCTCTCCCTCTATCCCAGGTGAAGTTACGAATTATGGTATATTGGCCGTTTCCTGCAACTTCGTACGCTTGTACTTAGAATTTTATTGCTAGAATTGGATATAGAAAGCCTCGAATTACATAAAAGGTGTCCCAAACATCACGGAGTAGAGATAATATGACGGGGAAGCCATCACCATACGATTCTACAACTTTACCTGTCTGACGAAGAGAACCAATATGCAACATGTATTAAAAACGGCATCAAACTAAGGAGAACGGGGGGGGGGGGGGGGGGGAGGTTATCTGTAGGATACTACATATCACATTTCCTCCGGTGGATTTTTGTTTGTGGTTTATAATTATGTCACTTTCAGTTGACATTTTATGTAAGTACCCTTTTGTACACAACGTTTATTGTTTTGCTGTCCTTTGCTAAGATATATAACATTTGGAGGTTGGAAACCGATTAGTAAAAGTGCCTATGAGAAAACAGGTCTTTTCTTTGTATACCCCGCTACTTGCAGTGTCTCTCTCGGGAATTTATTGATAAACATCGCAAAGGCTAATTTTAGTGTGGATACTGTAGCATTTTAAACTGGAATGTTAGGTGTTTTGGATGAAGACGCTGACTGCGAGAGAATCACAGGCTGAACAACAGATACAACATTACAGATACTTAGGCACGCTATCCGTCTGTATGTCCACCTCAGTTAGTTTTCAAAATTTTATGACAAAAGATGTTATTTATCCCGATTCGTTATTACGGATGATAGGTAGGTCTACCACTGCTTGCCAGAAATGAAAAAATAATCATAACACTGGTAAAAACCGCTGACTGTATCAAAAAAACAAAGTCCCTTGCATCTGGCAGAAAGGTCATGGTTACTGTTTCCTACGATGCAAAATGGTTTAATTTTATTGATTTTCTTTTAAAATGGTGACTCAATAAATGCTGAATATTACTTTCTCGACCAACTGGATGAAAACATTCCTGAGAAGAGGCCTTTATCTTACAAGTAATTCATCTGGCCACAAAAGTGTTTTGGCAGAGGAATAACTGAAGTATCTGAAGTACGAATTGTTGGAACAATTTCCTTGTTCATCAGATTTTGCCTTGTCTTTCACCGATTTACAAATCTAAAGAAATTTACGACTGGAAAATATTTTGTGTCAAAGCTGTGGATAAATACATTTCACACCTTCCTACATAGAAAAATAAATGCATTTTTGAACTTAGAAACACACTCTTTCACTTGGTGAGGACGTTTCAGATCACACTCATACCTAACAATCTATTTCTCTTTAAAAACAGAAGAAACGAGAACAAGAATAGATAATGAAAACAGGACATTCGTTGGCCAAACGGAGAAGATTGGTGTGTTGAATGGATTAACTATTGGCGGGAGATAATATTTTAAATAGTGGATTGGTTCTTGTGGTAAATCATTTCGATGACATTCTGCAGGCACTTGAATAGTAACTGGGTGAAGATGATCATCTGTTCTTGACCTCCAGGTGAAACCTACCTTCAAAACGTTCTGAAAACGGATATTTCACGACTACAGAGGAGATTTTTTTTTTTTTTTTTTTTTTTTTTTTTTTTTTTTTTTTTTTTTTTTTTTTTTTTACTGCCTCTACGGCTGTTGTTGAAGTACCACTACCTTTGGTAGTATAACTTCTGGGTGTCAGTTGGGTGTTGTTTTGGGGACACATTTTTATTTCACTTTAGCGGGGAAAATGGCTATGGACGCCGTAGGCGTCCTTATATTAAAACCCCCTACTGGGTTCGTGTTGTCAGTTGGGGATCATCACCGTAATAAGCTGCGTTAGCAACTGGACGATTTTCCTCAACTGATTTTCACGTTTTGGTTCAAGGATGCAGCATTGATGCACGCGCTGGTCACTTTTGTCGGTCGGCGGATGGTTTTTGCCGCGGCTTGACGCCCTTTTCTGTGGGACGCCCGGTCCTTCGACTGTTCGGGCATGGCTGGGTTGATGTTGACGTCTTCCGATGGCGGCTTGGAGCCTTCTCTTCACAGGACATCCCCCGTAGCTGGCGGCGTGGTCAGAACCGCAGTTAGCACATCTCGGCGTTGCTTCTCTCGGACGTGAGGAGAGTACACATGCACAAAGATGTTTTCCCTTTTACAACGTTCCGACTGTGAGAAAGATTAGGAAATGAGTCTGTGAGCTGCCACTCTTGTAATGATGTATCACAGACTTTTACGATCAAACTTTTCCAATCTATCGATGTTTGAATACATCGTAGAGATAATATTTGGATATGCTTCTCTAGTAATGAAGTAACCGTCTCTATTGAGCTGGGTAAATTAAGTAACAGTTTAAATTATTAATTTTTGTATCTTGACGTAATAATTTCTGTAATACAAAAGTTTTTTGTCAGGTTCTTATTGGCATCACATTTATTGCTGGCCACTGATGAGTTACTTAAGAAAAATACTTTCTTAACAAATAAAAGAACGTTTACGCAAAAAAGACGCAATTTTTCGGATTAAATCCTTACTATACATCAAATATATTCGAAGCCTCCGTGTAAATTATAATGCACCAAATGTGGATTCAGAGTATACTTGATGTATGTCTCTAACTGCAGATAACTTATTTATGTTATGGTTTTCATCACATTGTGTTCTGTTTTGACGGTTTGTAATATTTTTGTTACATATGTTTATTAAACATATACACGTTACACATTATATCTACGGCGGCTCAGTTGATAGAACATACACAAAATATTGATTGACGTCATTGATATGCTGTAGTTTCGAGAGTGCCCCTGCAGTGCAATCCTGTTTCGTTGTCTCTGATCTCCACACTTGTTGCGCTGCACGCGTGAAGAAGACACTGCGCTACTTCTGCATAGCCGAGCCTTCGTTTGTCCACCAAGCCTAGAGAAGCTCCGGTCATCACGTTTAGCCCAAGTAGAGAGGACCGGTCATACAAATAACCGAGCGAGTTGCAGCGTGAGTAGACAGCAATTTGAAAAACACTATTATGGAAGACAGAAGCTTAATGGCTAAAACGTTGAATAATATTAACAGAATTCTTTAACTGTCCTGTCCTGCCTGTGTTCTGACTGAGTGCGGCAGCATTTTTATTTGCCTCCAGTGCCATTGCATGTCTTTCCACACCACTGCAAATACCTAGAACTTCTAGACCTCAAGCAGCAAAATTGATAGAACGTGACCGAGCGTGGTGGGTGAACGGTTAACGTTCTGGCCTTGCATTCGGGACGACGCGGGTTCGAATTCCCCTCCGGGCATACAGATTTGGGTTTTCCATGGTTTTCCCAAGATCATTTCAGGCAAATGCCGGGATGCTTCCTTCAAAAGGCCATGGCCGAATTCCTTCCCAGTCTCATACCGCTTCTAATGACCTTAGCCGTCGACGAGGCGTAAAGCCATAAGTAAAAGAAAAAAAAAAAGATAGAACGTCGTTGATAGAGTGTCGTTATCTTTCCGCGAATGTTGTAAGATATGATTAATGTCTGTCGCTTTTTTCTGTTCATACAATTTATGAAAGCATTAGTTGATCTAAAAGAGTTTTTAATTGTTGTTTACAGTAACCAGTTAAATACCGCACTCAGACGACTGATATGCCAACAGGTCGTGCCAGTATAACTTGCATTAACGCGCCGATTGAAACATTTGAGTAAACTGGTCGTTTCGGTGACGACATACACCGAAGGGCGGTGACGACGATCTTAGACCGAGCAAAGAAGCGAAGACAGAAACCGAAGGAGGTAGTCATTCACCGCGTGGACCGTTGGATAGCAGGCAACTCGTTTTAAGTCCCGTGCGCTGCGCCTGTTCCGGTTTACACCGGCCGCCAAACAAACCTTTGTTTACACGCGGACCGTCCGCGCCGTTTGACCGCAACTTTTGTTACTCGGCTGGCGCGCTCCTTATTAGACTTGATGATAAAGGCCGGCTCCGCCGCACAATGGAGCCAACTTAGCAACTTTATTAATAATCCGGCCCGCCCCGTAGTTCCTTATTCGGCAGCAACAAAGACATGAGGACGGGGCGGAGTACGTGCGAGGCACCCACCTACCGCCCCCTTGCACCCCGCCGAAACTTGATACAGCCAATCAAAAGTCATTGAACGTAATTGGAATTCCGCCGTACAAAGGCCCTTACATTTCGTGTTCTTGTCCCGAGTTTTGTTCCCCAACAAAGGAGTCAGAGTCTGCAGGAAGAGTGGGCGTCCCGGCACATCCTGTCCCGTCCTCGGCGCTCTTCAGCGTAATTGGTGACAGCCATCCCGCTGGTGGACAGCGTCACAACACCTGTAACACGACGGAGATACTCGAAACCAACTCAGAGAATTTTACTTAGAGCTCTGTAGCTTGTTGAAATCAATAACAGTCATCAGAGGATGGAGGCGAAGAACGCCAGGGAATTTGGCCAAGTCATTTTGAAGGAACCATCCTGACATTCTCCCGGAGTGATTTTGGGAAAATACGGAAAACCGA
>JARYHS010008074.1:186370450-186551883 GCA_031002005.1 Vandiemenella viatica | reverse complement strand
CCACCATGAAATTTTGTTTGCATAATTGCCAGTTTTACTCAATGCTGTTTGGATTTGGGCACGGACCTCATTTTTAAGGTCGTCACATTTCAGGATTGAAGTATTTAATTTCCAGCATCCTGGGTGTTTATATATCAGTTGTCTTGGTAGGCTTATTTTTATTTGTACAGCATGATGATCTGAGAAGGGAATTGGCCAGATCTCTATATTTTGTATTTGATCATGCAGCGTTTCAGTGACGTAGAATCTGTCCAATCTGCTTGCTGAGGTGTTGGATAAAAAGGTGAAACCTGTTTTAGATGGATATTTCTTTTCCCAAACATCTATTAGACGTAATTTATTTACTATCTCTTTTAATTCATTACAGGAGCTGTAGTTGGGTATTTGATCAGCTGGTTTCAAAACGCAGTTGAAGTCACCTCCTATTATTCTCTTTGTCTTATGATTGCGTAGTAGGTACGTTATTTCAGATTTGTAAAATGTTGCTCTTTCCTCTCGTTTGGAGTTCCCAGAGGGTGCATATATATTAATAATGTGGGTATCATCCACTGAACAAGCCAAACCATGACCGTTTTCTAACATTTCAACTTGTTTAAACTCTATTCCTTCTCTCAGCAGTATTGCCGTGCCCAAACCAACATCTGGGCCCGAGTTGAGTAGAACATTAAATCCTGTAATTGTTTTCAAAAATTGGGGGCGCACCTCTTGCAGCAGAGCAATATCTGTATTACTATTATATATAAATTCCACGAGACTTCTCAATTTAGGGTGACTTTCTATAGAATTTATATTAATTGTAGTTATGTTGTACAGATGTGTCATCTTTTTGTGTAGTTCCATTTCTGCCCCGCTTTATTCCATTTAAGGTGGACACGCAGCACTTCTGAGGCGGACGTTGTTCCACTACCGTCTGCCATTTAGATCAGTATTGTCACACAGTGTTGAATAAACAGTTGAGTTTTTTTGCGTTAATTTAATAACAATTAAGACCTTGCTCATACTTCTTATTCGCTTTGAATATCCTCTTCTTCTAAATCACCGATGTCGTCGGGCCAAAGTATTTTAGTGTTTCCACAAACGTTTTCTATTTCCAGTATCTCGCTGGTCTTATTTTCATAGCTTTTGTCTTCCTTATTGGAGTTTGAACTTTGAGGGGTTTCATCACATTTGTCTCCATTTGTAGAGTGGTACCTTTTCTGGATTTTTCGGCCAATTCTTCCGCTATGGAATCAACTCCTCTCTTGTCAAGTCTCGGTCTTTTGGTGTTTGGTGTGTTTTCGTGCTTGCGTTCTTCCATTAGCTTAGTTTCTTTTTTCTCAGGTGGTGGCGTTGTCACAGGTTGTTGTTTAACATCTTTCTTGATTTCTTTTTTCTCAGTTGATTGCATTTCCAGTGAATGTAGTTTAGCGGTTTTGATGTTTTCTTGTTTCTGTTGTATAATTTTCCTCTTTTTCCTTCGGTGGTTCTTGAGTTGCTTCAACATTACAAGGATTCTCTGTTTCCATTCTGATGTTCGACGGGTCGTCCGTTTCCATTCTGAGAGTATGTTCATCATTTATATTTCTATTGATTGAAGAATTACCATTTGCCACGCGAGCATATGATGCTTTTAAGGGTTCGCCACTGAAAGCTGTATCAGGGACCAAACGCTCAGATGGTAACTGCAGAGGTCTCTTCTTGGTGCATTCAGCCTTCAAATGTTCGTTGGAGTTACATATCACACACGTACGTGGTTGCCCGTCGTAAATAACGAGTGCTTTAAATCCGGCAATGTTTACATAGGATGGTACGTGGCACTTCAGATCTATTTTCACGGTTCTAATGTCGCTGTCTACAACGAATCTTTTGCTACCATATCTTTTATCAGAAGTTACGCTCATGATTGTTCCAAATTTGTCCAAAGCTTTTCGTATGATATCTGTACTGATTTCAAAGGGAATATTATGTATTTTTACGTGTCTTATTCCCAGACCAGCATGTGATATGGAAACGTTGCTTACCTCGCCATTGCTGTGTACGAATTTTCTTTCTCCGTTGGTTTCCCTCAAAATTCGTAGGCATTCTTCTTCATCTCGTAGCTTGACGTATACAACATTAGCGAGGAAGTCCGCCTGGATACCATACACACTTTCTTCTCGCAGTCCAATTTCACTGTATAACCACTCATCAATTTCAACTGCTTTTGGACGCACATATCCATACGCAAACGAAAATTTTAGCGTGGATTTTCGAACGAATTGATTAACTTCCATGATTCTTGAATTTCACTACACTTGCTTTTATTTACTCCGTAGGCACTTAACCACACAACACAGCAGGAAAATGCGGTGCGACCGCTCGCTACGGCTGGTCGCAAGTGACTGAACCACTGAGCTGCCTGACCGCTACACGGAAAAACAGTACAGAGACGTCCATATCCAACGCGTCTGTCAATCGCCGTCCAGTAGTATTTCGAAATTATGTGACAACATGTGTTATTTATACAGATAATTTTTCAAACAAATGTAGACAGTATTTTTCTCCTTGTTTCAAAGGATATGTGTACAAAGTTTCATGGAGATCGGATGAAAATTGTGGAATTGTATGAAGAACAAACAAACAAACAAACATACATACATACATTCATCTTTATATATATAGATTATAATATGAATTTACTGATGAAATTCTCCAGGATACCTCGACTGATGCACAAGTATAACTCAGACGTATCGTATAACAGTTTATATAAAAGTAGCTGGTTACACTCTGTTCCAAGCTAGGTAATTTATATTGATTAGCTGGAGGAAACCCTCTAAAATTATGCATTGACCGAAACTTAAAACTACTAATTATTTTTCGAACCAATCAATGACGAATTCAAATAATATACAACATTTGTAAAATGAAAAATATGTCGAAAAATGTAATAGTCATAAAATTCATAAATACATGTAAAAAGTACTTTTGCATTACAAATTTTAATAATTTCTTTCTCATTTGAACCGAAATTTGTACTAATGTTGCTCTCTCCCATCACCCTTTAAGAAAAACGGTTTGGTGGTTCAGTGGTTAAGGTGTCTGCCTGGGCATCGAAAGATACCCTATTGGAAACCTTGTCTCGGCGGGTATTTTCATAGGCCCTTAACCCGACCTTCACCTCTGGCACAGCTTTCTGTGTAATGTGAAGTTCGCCAGAACGCTTCCATGTTTCAGATTCAACTTTAAACTCTGGGTCCCCTGTACCCGCTAGGATTACCAGGTTAGGTTAAGGCGGCTACGACAGTGGCGGAATGCGCAGCCAATAGAAACCTTGTCGCCAGGTCATTACGACCACACGGAATTATTATTATTACCATTTAAGAACATTTATTGAAAACTGACTATTCTGTCTTCGAATCACGATATAACTGGCATAGAATCTTCCAGTTTTTTTGCCTTAAGAGGTAGCAGCAATAAAGACAAAGTATGTAACAAAAAGAATTTTCCGACATGTAAAGTGGCCTGCTGACCATTACAGTCCTGCCGTTGGCCACCAGAGCGCGAGCGCGCACAGTGATAAAACAAATGACGAGCGGTACCTAGTAGCGGCGCTCAAACGCGCGCCCGCAAGATAACCGGCATTAAAATAACGAGTTTTGTACCAAATGGCTGAAATTGATTTGTTAACTGCCAGATACGTGGTTCTTTTGTCCGAGGAATTATTTATTAGCGATCTTTCCAGGCAATTGGAATGGAAATGAACGGACAGTGGCACTGGAAATAATTGTGCTGCATTTGTCAGATATTGCTGCGATTGGCACGTTTCTGGACCGAGCGTTACCCGCCACGATTAGATATTATATTGGGCGCTGTGTGTCCAGGTTACACACGCGGATAGGCCGTGCAGTAACGTGACTAAATATTCTACGTGATAAACTGCTGCAAAACTCGCCTGCGGCATACTTCAGAGCTCTAAACGGATAAACTGTTTATAGAATCAGCAAAAGTACCAACCAGCTATATTTATTTTGTTTCATAATAGTGTGAATCAATCAATTCGAACATTTTTAATGGTCCTATCACTAGAAGGTCACGGAGTATCTAGTCACTGTTAGGGATTCGTGAATAAGCTACACAGCCCTTACGATATTTGATACACTGTGGTAAATTGCTCTGGTTTTTTATGTAATGTATCAATGTTGAACTTTTTGCACACTTGACAAATATACGTGAAAAAATACTATGCGATTCAATAAAAGCCTGCTCCTCTGGATTAGTTGGTTGCGGCATTAGTGCCCGGCGCCTGACTGAAGTTAGCTGGTTCCAGTCGTGGTGGTGGAAGAAGTTTTCATCGTCAGGACTTAGCCGGCGGGTTCGTATAGGTGGTGGTGCTTTATTCGTAATCACCAGATTATGAACCAAAATTATTGGTTAAATCTCAAACCTCTCCGCTGTGTATACGACGTTAAGCCCTGCGCTCTCCCTCTTTGGTCTCCTTTGGAAGAGTAGGCCTGAATGGTCCGCAGCGGGTTTCACTCTCTCCCGTCTTTCATTCATTCACAACGCAGTACAACACAATAAACTGCGCACATCACAGTGATCCACAAAGAAACAATACACACGTTAATACATTTCAATTGATCGGGGAGGCAATGGGAAGTCACATAAGTTTAAATTTCCCAAATAAAAGTACCCACAAACCATCGGTGAGGAGAAAAGAAATTCGATAAATAAGTGCCTAAGTTGTTTGTTTGCTTTCTGATTGCAAATCGTCATAGTCATTTTGGTTCTACAAAAGTAGGAACTTATGATACTTATTTTGTCCTTGCTCCATGGATATTTTTTTATGATTTTGAAATACTACTTATGAAAATTTTTACACTAATTCCGCTATATTACTTCCAAGCGAAACACTTTCTTTTGCTCGACACTACCGGAGCGAATCTTGTAAATGACGGGTAGCAACTTTACATGGTAATATTTTCTTGTGTACCAACTAATTCAGTCTTTTCCATTAGTTAATTTTGTATGCGCTAGCTGATCAAACAGTGTGTATCTTCGTCTATTTTTTAAAATTTATTTTAACCTTTTTTTGTTGTCACATTAAATGTTCCTTATTAACATTTAAGTTATTTATCAGTATCGCTTGCGGTAGAAAAATGAAAGCACATATTTATCTCCGTAATAAGGTTTCCTATACTGATTCCATTATTTAAGAACAGCTTTGTTACAAGGCATATGAATGACGCCGAATTACGTGCTTTTGAGCTTCCTAATTTTCGGTTAAGTGAAGGAAAATGTGACCAAACGAATTCGAGATTGTTTATTTAGTTGTGAAATGCTGATATTTGATGGTAACCACAGAAATTTATCACCTACTGATATATTTAATTATTATTCAAATTTTCTTCAGTTTTCATAACATCTGTTCTATCAGGCCTTGTATTTGTTGCGAAATCCTCTTCCTTCCTTGCTACTAACGTACAGTTTGAAGGATACTCTCTCTAAGCGTTTCTGTATCGTTTGGTACACAATAGAAGTCCCAGCTTCCCAGAGCAGGAAGCTCTGATAAGCGCTATTAAACCTTTCTGTTCTGTTCGCAGTCTGAACCAGGTTTCCTCATTCTTATTCAATCACCATTCTGTGTCGGAGAATTCAAGTAGTTACTATTAAGATTTTTATTCCCTTTATGGATGTTGGTACAACTGTCGGATTTGCGTCCTGTCATGCTACATGACTGAGCAACAGAACACCTCTTGAATGGGTCAGCAAGAACTGAAAGATTATGCTTATGGATATTTACGCCCAATTTTGTGATTTATTGGTTTTGTTTAAAAAATGGTTTGCGATCCGTCTATTGCTTATCGATAAAGTTGTTTATTCTCTTGTTAGTATCCCTCAATAGCGCTTCATGCATTTCTGCCTTTTGCTCATCAAGCTTTTGTGTATACCAGGATTTGATGTCAACAGGTTTAAATGCATTTCATTCTATATAGTAAATTTTGTATGCAGTTTATAACCTAACCGTCTTTTAGAAATAACATGTATATCTTGTCCTAGTGAGCACCTGTGTAATATGAAACAAAACAAAAAAGAATTATATATTTTTATTATTACTGCTGGTTTAAGACAGTTTCATTGCTGGAAGTGATTGTAAAACTTTTGAAATAATCATTCAGTTTTGCCGTCAGAATTTGATACGAATACGGTACCCCTATTCATGTCCTAAATGGAGCGATGACGTCCTTCTTTCATGGCAACTTTGGTTTCATGAATAAAATCGGCGGGGACCAAATCAGGAAACTATAGAAGATGCTCAGGCATCGAAATACTTGAAATGGGCAAAAAATGTATAGTATTGGTTAAGCAGCCCGAAGTTGCTAGAAAATTAGGAAATACTATAGTTTGCCTGCGACTTCGTGCTCATAGATCAGTTATGATGGTAAACTAGTGAAGCTATGAATAAGAAAATAGTAACTATAATCTTTAGCTTTCGTTAGCAGTGTATTTGAATTTTATGTTTATTAAAAAATTCGGAGCATATTTGACTAGTGTTATTTTCAGAAAATTCAGCTTAAACAAAACTGTGACCTGATACAAATTATTGGTGAACCTGTAAAATTAGGTGTTATATTTGTTAACGAATAACTTTAACATCGTCAGCGGATGCGGAAAGCAATTTCAAACCAATACACTTTCCAGTGCAAAATTCCCAGTTGTGTAGTCTTGTTTCTTTTCTCTCTCTCTCTCTCTCTTTTTTTTTTGCAATTTTAACATGTATTCTGAAAATTAAATTAATTTTTAAACATTAACAGAGTTTTATATCTTCGTTTAATTGAAATAAATTCCATATTTACAATGTAAATTACAAAACAAAAAAAAAAAAAAAAAAAAAATAAGATTATTTACAGATATTGTGCTATTCATTTTTTATACTCTCGTGTAAAATTTTAAAATGTAGATTTATGGCCTTTTCCAAAAGACCATTTCAATTAAGGTATTCATATTGTTATCCACGGGAAATTTATGGTTAATTAACTATGACAAGAGGCACATTGTGCTGGCATTCGAAAACTCTGCCACTTAGTGGTCGAGCAATCCTTTGGGATCTCCAGGTCAACAGTACCGTACCATGATTTGTATTTGATAAAAGGAACTGGTATATGGTGAGACGTTAGAGTCACATTTCTTTGTTACTCTTTTGATCAGATATTAATTTCCTGCTCTGCCCGCATTTAACTTGATGTGATGACATGCGTCTCAAATAAGGCCTAACACTAAACATTTAAAATGTCAAAGCTCGTAGCTTTCATGTTATGCAAGAGCACATGTAAAATAATTTTTTGTCCAGAAGAGATTTAATTTTTTGTTTCTGCACTAGGTGACATAGCTAATGATGGATTTATGTAATTATCACTCAGCATGTATTGCTTCCACTTATAAAAATGCAGTCAAAATCTGCTCAATAGTTTAGCAGTTTTCAAGTTATGCTATATTATTGGCAAAGAACTTTAAATTCAGAACAAATTTTACTTTAATTTTCTGCTCCATTGGCAGGTGATGAAGCGTCATAAGGCATTCCTCATATTTTAAATGTGATCCTAAACTTTTTAACTGTGCAAACCCCACCAAAATCGGATTAGCAGTTTTTGCGTGATGCAGTAACAAACAAACATGGTCTGCTACTTTTATATATACGTATACGGTGGAGTTTTGAGCATGGATCAAATGAAAACAGAAATACTTACAGCTAATGTTGTTTATTTATCGAATTTTTCGTCTCAAACAGTTTTTTTTACACATTTAATAAATTTCAATATGTGTACCATCAGCCGCTCGGCAAATGTCCAATCGATTCTCAGTTTCTGCCCAAACGTTAGATAGCATATCTCCTATTACGGTTGCTTCATTAACCATTTCTTTTAAGTGTTGTAGATTAAATTTTTTTTGTGTACCCCCACAAGAAAAAAATCGCAAGTTGTTAGGTGTGGAATCCTTGAAGGCCAGGGTATAGGTCCTTGCTGGCCTATTCATATATGTGTCAATTTTTTATTCAATGCCTGGCTGACAAAGGCATTAAAGTTCTGGGATACGCCATCTTGTTGGAAATGAATTTGTTGTATGTTTACTGGTTCATCCAGCCGAGGAAAACACATCGAGATACACAAGTCCATTAATAGTATTTTCAGAAAAGAAGAAAGGCCCTATAACCCGATTTTTTATCACACCACACCAAACATTAACTTTAGGCAGTTCGCGTCGTTTCACAAATTTTCAGATACCCATATTCGTGCACTGTGTCTGTTAACAAACCCTTTCATACGGATTGCGTCTAAAAAATGTTTTTAATTAAGTTTGTTTATCATTTCTACATCGAAATTGAAACGTTTTTCTCGATCATTACGTTCCAATTCCTGCAGTAGTTGGATTTTAAATGTGTGTAATTTCAATATTTTGTGTAAAACTTTGTGAATTGTTGATTTCGGAATTCTTAACTCTAGACTTCGACGAGCGATATACTTTTTAGGACTTATGATCACATATAATTAGTTCACCTATTTCGTCTGATGTTCGTAAATTGCCAGTTGTTTTCTCCTTGATAACTGATCCAGTTTGTTTGAATTAATTTTACCGATGTCGTATATTATTCTCACGTGATGGATCTTTTGCATATTCACGTCGAAATGCAGGTTGAACTGAAATTACGGATTTCAATTAAGCTAGAAAGCTGTTCCTTTGTCAGCGGACATATTAACATACAACATACATTTCAGCAATAAAATCAAGTTGACGTTAAAGCTGCTGCTACACAAACGTATGGTTTGGAGGCTATCAGTGCTACCATATTACGTCTTAAACTTTCCATATTGTCTTCTTCTGAATTTCTGAAACTCCCACCTTCTTTTATGATGATCCTGAGTATATATGCTAACTTTTTCTTGCTTGGTGAGTGGACTAGTATAAAATAAATATCGTATGGTTCAAAAATAACGGATAAAAAAACCGAGAATTTACAAATGTAAATGACAAGTGTTTTTATCATATGTTCCTGGTGTGAAAAATAAATTAGAATTGGAATGAAATTTCATAACAATAAATTTGCAAGGCTACAAACAGTGAATAATAATATAAATCATGCACACAGAAAAAAAATGTCTAGTCTTGAGTGGGACTCGAACCTACCTCCTTTACTGCAGGAATATGGCGCCTTAATGTGCACAGCAAATTATACAATAAAAATTGTATACATGGCTTTTCTATTTGTATAATATAAGAATTTTTAGTTATCAGTTTTAACATTCGATTTCTCTTCAACTAAGAACCACCTGGGCAAACGACGTTAGTGTGAGATACCTCAGGCGTCCCATATTTGCAGTGCAGTTGTCTCCTCTTGAACTTCAACAAAGAAACGAAATACATTTTTTTCGGCTAAGAATAGTTTTACATTTCCTTCTCCTGCGCCAGGTCATATACTCACAGGACATCGCAAATTTTAAGTTCCATCTCAAGCTTTCAAACTGGGAAAATCACATCAAACTCTGTGCAATACTTTTTTTTTGCGTAATGATATTGATGTTTGTGCGTTCTGTGGCAACCCTACAGGTGGTATTAATACACCATCTTCACCTTCCGATCTTCCCCTCTCTACTATATAGTCAAAGTAGTCTTTCTGTCTCAAAAATTGTTCAAGTAAGTGAATACGCATTAATTGAACTGCGAAATATTACACCACGATATGTAATTTGCCGATCAAGAGCCACAATTTTCAAACAAAATAAGAGGTCCAAGAAGCTGTGACTAGAGACTTAGGACGACATTCCAAAAGAAGAGTCCCAAACATGTTACTAACAGTGGCAGAAGAGCTGGAGCGTACATGAGCAGAAGGTAACTGAATTGAAGGAGATTTATGACTAAAATTGTGAATATTTTTCCATATCAGTCTCATTACTCTTTTGGCTTATGGCTTTACGCCTTGTTGACATGGAGGTCGTTACAATGGGGAAAGGAATGAGGGCAAGAAACGAGAATGAATTCAGCCAAGATCTTTAGAAGGAACCATCACAGCATTGGCCTGGAGTGATTTTGGGAAACGGTGGGAAACCGAAGTCTGGATGAACGGACAAGGATTCAAACTCTCACTCTATCAAATGCTCACAC
Organism: Vandiemenella viatica; assembly: GCA_031002005.1. NCBI lineage: Eukaryota > Metazoa > Arthropoda > Insecta > Orthoptera > Morabidae > Vandiemenella > Vandiemenella viatica. The sequence continues at coordinate 186,541,764 of JARYHS010008074.1, read as the reverse complement.
CCTACACTCGGTCACTATTTTACTGTCGCATCTCTTATGTGGAGATAGAGATATATAGATACTGTTGCATTTCATGTCACAATTCACAAATCAGACTGTACAGGGTTTAGAATATCTGACTGTGAATAGATATAATGATCAGCATATCATAAACGTGTTCACTTTCAAGGAACATCTTTTTATAAGTGTTTTTACTTCATTTTATTAATTTTATAGCACCTTCTAGTAGACTAAAGTCTACGGTTAATGTTTTTATTCGTGCTCTAATCTCCAGAATTCCGAGGCGTAAAATTAAAATTAAAACAAATTCTCACGACTAAAAAACAATTTATTCAACACGGTAAGTTAGTTTACAACGAATAAATTCTAAACCCTAGTTTTCTTTTTGTTTTTTAGTTTTTTGGGAGTTTTTTGTTTTTTTTTTCAGAAAAAATCGTGTTAAAAATTTTCATAACGTCAGAAAACTTGAAAGGAATGCCTTTTGTGCTTATTTACAATTGAATTTTAATGTTTTGTTTCTTAGAAAAATAAACTTATTGGAACTACCCCACAAATCGATCCGTCACGATAATATCAGAAACGGTACTTTGCTCCCTCCAAATTAATAACTTTATGATATGTTAGACTACAATTTCCACATGAAATAATCTTTAGTGTTATAAGGGGTGTAAATTCACCCAAAATATGTGGCCCAAAAAAATTTCCTTCTTCCCTACATGAGAAAATTATTAGAGGAAACAAACTGGAGATTTTTTTTCTATGAATAATTAATATGACGTCAATGAAGTTGAATTTATTTCTTGTTTATTTTTCAGAACGTGTTTCGATTAATTTTCTGAAGCATCTTCAGCGGTTATATCTGTTGAATGTGTATACTTGTAATTATTTTTTATGATACAATTTACTTTTATCATAACATCCAGCTGTTAGGTTGAGCCACGCTCATTTCTAAACTCTCCGAAAGAAATGTACTATTTAGATCGAAAATTTTACCGATGTTCCTAAGTTTCAGCTTTTACTATGTAGTTGCAACAACACAACAGCCAGTATTTCGTTTGAATTTGAGTGAGTTTTAGAACGTTGGAGGTTGTTCCATTATTCTCCCCAGACCAATGTCTTTTCAGGATAGTGATACAATAAATAATCTTATTCACCAAATACGATTCCAATTGGAATCACCAAGGACTAACTAAACGACTGTTTCCTGAGGATTTTGTAGGCCTCAGGGATCGCTGTACCTTGTAGGATTGGTAAGAGCGGTGAAATAGAAAAAAATGAGAGGTATCAGAACTTTTTTTTATTATTTATTTCATTTTATGCATGTAGGTCTGTGGTATAGCGAAGCTGCTAGCCTAAACTAACATTATTATTCTCTTGGTTAATAAATATTAATACTAAGAGAAAATTAACCAAGAGGAATCCTACCTTCTGACACTTTTTCTTTATACCTAGGTAAGGATAGCTCACAATGTATTGCATTGAGTTCTTTTATTTTGTTCTGTATCAGTGGGTAACACATGACTCATAAATAAACAACTTCTGAAAATATAAATGTTCCAGTATTTTTTTTTCTAGTTGTCATCAGTTTTTCAACCGGGTTGATGCAAACATCCATCCCTTACCATCTTGTGCTAACCACTTCATCTCAACAAAACCCTTGCAACCCACGTCCTTGATTGTCTGCTTCATATATTCTAATCTCTGTCTTCCTCTACAGTTCATAACTTCGACTGTTCCCTCCATTAACAAATTAACCATTCCTACATGTCTCCAAACAAGACTTACCATCCTGTATATTCTTTCTGTAAGACTTTTACACAAACTTCTTTCCTCACACATCGTTTCCAAAACTTGTTCATTTCGTAATTGACCTGTGCTCTTAATTTTCTCGCATCCTCTACAGCTCATGTAATAGTAATAATTTCGTGTGGGTTCAAAGACCTGGTGACAGTTTCTTACCAGCTCCACAGTGCGCCTCTATCGTTACCGTCTAACCCAACCTGGTAATCACACCAGGTATAGGGTTCCCCTAGTTTAACCCGTAATCCGAACCACGGAGCGTCCTAGTATATTCATCAACGAAGCAAAGTTTTGCAATGGTGAAGATCCGTAAAAATTCTAGCCAAGACTGGGATTAAAACTGGGGACTTTCCGTATCCCATTCACGGGCCTTAGCGATCTGTGCCAACATGATAAGCACATATAAATCTTTGTTAGCTGACAGGTAACATAAATACAACAAACAAAATAAACAAGAATGATAGTGTGTATGAAGTGAGCATAAATCCATAATGCAATACCGAAATCAGTCTTAATCTGACTGTTTTGTGGTAGTTTTTGTCATATATTAATGCTGGTATATGTATTCGTACTTTATTTAATCAGATTCATTTCATTCCTTCTTCTGTTACTGTGTGTCCTTCACTTATTTTTAAACGAAGGCCAGATGTTCGATTTAAGAATCTTAATAGATCTGTATATTAGACCAAAAACTTCTTTCATGGGCAGTAACTTACTAGTCATGTAAACTAACAATAATTCATATCACTTTTTTCTTCAGCAATCCACCGAAATCAAAGAAAATTCAAAATATATCAAAACTTAGCACCTTGTATATCTGTAATGCACGATGAATGCATCATTGATTCTGTACCACACAACCGACTTTTAGCGAAGATTCGAGCTTACGGTATTTCAGCTCAGATCTGCGAGTGGATGCGTGATTTTCTAACTGATCGATCACAGTATGTCGTTGTCGACGGGGATAACTTCGCGCGTTCCTCAAGGAAGTGTAATAGGACTACTTCTTTTCTTAATATTTATAAACGATCTAGGTGATATTGTCAAATGCTGGTTGCGATTGTTTGCCGACGATGCAGCTGTCTATAGGTAAATAAGGTGCTCCGACGATTGCTTAGAAATTCAGCGCGATTTGGATGCTATTTTCGATTGGTGGCGTAAATGGCAGCTTACACTTAATTGCAAAAAGTGCAAGGCAATGCGGATAAGTAACAAAATGAATCAGTTTGTTCACGAGTACAAAATAAACAGTACAGCTGTTGACATGGTTGATTCCCTGAAGTATCTGGGGTGATAGTACAAAGCAATATGAAATGGGACATGCACATAGGCAAGGCGAATTTTAATTGCGATTCATAGATCGTATTTTGAGGAATTGTAATGCTCATACAATGGAGATAGCGTATAGATCACTAGTGCTTCCACATCTGGATTACTGTTGTGGAGTTTGGGATCCGTATCGCAAGGTTCTGATTGACTCAGTGAAGAGGGTGCAGAGGAGAGCCGCTCGATTCGTGACTGGTTGCTGCAGCCCTTATGAAAGCGGCACAGAATTGATACATAGATTGGGCTGGGATAGTTTGGAAAACAGACGACGTTGCTTGCGTTCGAATTTATTGGAGAATATGCGAAAAAATTTAAATTTCGAGTGCAATGAAATACTTCTTCCGCCAACCTATTTAGGTCGTAATGACTGGAGGGATAAGATTAGAGAAATAAGATGCCGTACGGATGCTTTTATGTATTCCTTCTTTCCTCGCGCTATTCGGGATTGAAATGCACAGGTTAAGGATTGGTGCTTAGCACCCTCTGCCACCCACAATGTTTGTGACTTGCAGAGTATGGATGTAGATGTAGATCTAGATAGAATGTTGCACGTTAACAAGCGACAATCACACCGAGCTTTGTTAGTACGCGAGTTTGTACAAACTGACAATACCTGCGAATTATAGCTTCCTTAATACGACGCAGACCACTGAATACACATCAGAAAATATGCGTCAGCGGCCAGCAACTCGTTTATGTTTTTTGCTGTTTGTTGCGGGAGCAGAGACAAGCGCACGATGTACAACTTAATTAAATATACACGTTTTCGTTTACTACTCGCCGTCTCTTTTAGGCCGACTCGTCTGCGAGTCAACAGCAGTTGAAAAAAACAAAAGCCGGGAGCGCTGCGTGTCGGTCAACATGTTAATAGAGAGCGCTGGTGTCGCCGCACGTTGTTTAACAACACTACCCCGCTACTGCGCGCAATTTACATGCGGCGCGCGCGCCGTTTGTCGTTTGTTTGGCGAGCTGGCCCGCGATTGGCCGGCTGGCGCGGGACGAGCAGCCGCTCGCTTCCTCCATCACGGACGTCCGCCCACCGTGTGGTTTTCGATATTTTTAATACCGGCCTTGTACCGCTTCAGTCCTTTTCATACTTTTGTTTATTGTGTCATCAAATTTTAGGTCTATTGTAACTCGTGAATGAAGTAATTTCTGGTACAGGCGAGTGCGACATAACTTTACGCCCCGGTTCATTATTTTACGTTTGCCTTTCATCATCTCTGTTGTCCGGCGCCCTAGCTGCTGATACGCAGATTTACGTGGTTAAACGCCATCGGGACCTCGCGCACAATTAGGACTGCTGTTTCAATTGAAGTAGTTCCTCTCCCAATCGCCCCAGCACACACACTAGGTTTGTTAACTGAGAGTTATTTCTGATTCACTTTCAGTATCTATACAATAAAATAACTAAAATATTATACACTCTTTGATCTTTCATCTATCTAAGAATTATCCTTGTTCGACAACAGCTAAATGAAAATTTGTGAAATCTTCATTGTAGTGTCTTGTGGACGTAGATGTATGTAATCTTAACATGACTGTAATTGCAAATCTATCTATTACTTTACTATTTTGTAAACTGTTATTCTGCTGTGTTGAACATTAGTTTACTTCAGTACGATTAGAGACAAGGCTCTGCAGATCGTCCTAGTCACAGAAAACCTCTGCAGGGGATTATTTACTCATGAAATGGTAAAGTAGTTAGCTATAGAGACTGTATTCTCTTTATCGGCTACTGTAGCTATTCTTTTCCGAGACATTTAACAATATAAAAAAAATTTGATCCAAGTTTGTTCTAAAATTTTATTTCTTCGATCCTTATCTCATCAGTTAAGTTTTTAATGACATTAAAAATAAATTATCCTCTACGGGGAATATATTAGCGAATCCGTGAAATTCTTACCCAGTGTAGCTCGGATTCCACGTTAAACTGTAGGTGCCAGAGGAAAGTAATTGGCCCTCCCACCTCTAACACAATGGCCTAGTATGCCTCTTTCGGGAGGATCCAACCAACCTTCGGGTTGTGCTCTAAGTTAGTTTTTATTGGACAAAGATGTAGATTTGCTACGTCTTTCACGCAATTTGCAGCCATGTCTTCCCATTTGTTACTTCATATTTTTGGTATGATGGATGTCGCAAAGAACAATTTCGTTTAACGCTCTCCAAAACGTAAGATGAACGTACAAGGAGCTGCTGCGTCTTTAGTAATATTGCGGTAGGATCTTGGGTTTGGAAGACGATTGCACAGCGGGTTGCTTAACAACCCAGCCAGGCGCAAGGCATTGAACACTAAGAAGAGCATCTGAAATGACTCAGCAGAATTTAATTCTTGACAAAACGAATGAACAGAAATGTTTGCTTCTACATATCCAAATATTAATCTATTTCTGAGTTTTTTTGTAAACATACGTTTCTCATTATTAGTCTGGCCAACTCAAATTGAATGATGATTACAGGATTATTTTTTTGTTATCATCTACGATTTTAACTTTGTATTGAGCTTTTCTTATAGATATCACTAAAATCAAATTATACTGTCGTCTCACTTTTTGTAGATTTATCCACACACATTCCTTCCCCCTCCCCCTCGCTTCCTTTCCCCTCTGTGAATATAGTGACTGGGTTCACCTGCTTTTTTGAGGATTTCTCCCGTAAATTTTCGATGTCGGTTATCTATTTATAATTATAAATAATTTTTGTGAAAATTGGACGAATTGGTGAAAAACATGATGGAAAAAAATTAATGAAACATTTTTTCTCATCAAGAAATTATGGTATCGTAATGCTGGAGCACTTTAACATTTTATAATGTAATTACTTTAGTTAGCTGTTATTCATTTCAACAGTCCTTTAAAATGTTGATCCACACCTTCAGAGCTTTTGGTATTACATATAATATTCGAAGAGAAGCTGAAATTTAGGTCATGATCCTGTTATGTTTCATTACGCTTCTATATGGTAGCTGTAACTCTGTGCTCCGTTTTGAGAGACCGGGTCAGTTATTTGATACTTCTATTGAAAACCTCGAAGATGCCATGGACGTTTATCTGAAAAACTTAAAGGTAACATGTTCTAATTAACATGTTTCCTCAAGGGAAGCTTGCTGTGAAACAGATAATCATATAATAATTACTACATTCTCACTTTATTTCTTATTTGATGCAGCCATATGATGGTATTCCTATCAAAAGGTCTATTCACTATTTTAGTTTAGCACATACACATCGCAGTTTTTATATTTTCTACAATTCGCAGAATTGCAAATGATTTGCTGCTTGTGTCTGTGGAGTAAATTAAGATTATAAATATGTAGGTAAGTATATAACTGCAGATTATATTCTGTTTCATGCATGCACATCATAGGTCGCTATTGAAATAGTGTGTAATGTTTATTACAAATACAAAACAATTAGAAGTAATAAGAAATGTACGTGGTGAAGGATCAAAACAACTTTGCACAAATGTTCCTTTTAGTTACTTACCAATTAATTTTATCAATTGACACAGCTAAACTTGTTTAAAAATCAACTCGTTCTACTGTGTGGAGAAGTTCTTGTGTCAGTTTTTTATGGCTTTTTTATTTCTTACCACCGCTGCGAATATTTCCAATATTTTGTTTGTTGTTAACGATCCTCTGTCCGTATCAAGTGTTGCCAGGCAGTCATGTGCAGTAACACTATAATATTCACAAATAGTAATACACATCTTTCAGTTTTGAAGGTTACGGCAGTTGTAAGCAAAGAGCTTAAGTACGTAACTAATGAATGGAATAAATAGGATGGTCATGATTTTTCAGTATTACATCAGGATTTAAGAACAAAAATATTTTTGGCTAACCATGAATACAAATACAATGAGCAACTTCTGTCCAGTTAATTTCCTGCTGAGATTCCGTTTATTTAAAAAATGAAGTTCTTCGATGATGTGTAAAACATTATTATGAAATAATGTTTAGTAAGGGAAAGCATAACGTAACAAATGCAACTTCGCCATATATTAAGCGAGATAGGGTAACGGCAAATTGTAATCGATTACTGGATCCTTTTATTAAGCTACACGCGGTGTTTCAAGATGCGGTTTTATTGTAAAATGATGTGATTTCAGTGAGCTATGAAGGTTCATCAGCTGTCGAGATATCCCCCGTCCTCCTGGGGGTGACAGTTAGGTATTCCGCGCGATGCGACGAACTGTGGTCAGCTGCTAATGAGGGGTGGTTGCCGTGTCGCTGGCACTGAAAAATTGCCGCCTGATTGCGGGGGCGGGCAGACCGACTTGGCACCTCCATGCTGCCAGCCAGATGTCTGTCCCCGCGGCACCTCCTAAGTAAGAACCGACATCAGTTTAAAATGCACGCTCAAACAATAAACAATGACCCGATATAAAGGATTTGTCATCAGTCAAGATCCATGCAGATCAACTGCTTACATTAGAATTACAAGAGCAATTAGGGTTTCGTCCCCTAATTACCTTAAAAGGAATCTTATGTATATCGGAGTATAGTCCGTTCGTAGAAATGTCATTGATTGACACGATTTCATATTAGGCAGCAGACTTCGTTCCTCGGCTCCCAAATCCTGGCCACGTTACGGTCGGCACCGCTTGTGTAAACCTTACCAGTTAAATTTCTTACTGACTTTAATAAAATGAATCTTTGTGCCTGGAGACTGGGCTCACCTCAATGACTCGGCAATCTTCGGCGAGTATCGATAACGCACGAAGAGTTAGTTTCACTGACTGCCATGACAGCACTGCTTTGGATAACCAGGAAACTTGAAATGAATAACTGAACAGACTTTATTTACACTTAAATTGTTAACAGGAAGTCTAAATTTCAAATAAAACTTCGAACTGATTTTGTTTGTTACATTGTTAAAAGAAGGTCTAACTGCAACGCCAGCTAAAATGCAACTGTCTGTTGAGTAGCAGAGATAAAAATTATAATGTGAGGTAAAGAAACAATAATAGTAATAATAATAATAATAATAATGTCACGTTCCTTAATTTATATGCAGTTTTTTGTTTATTTGCGCTGTAGTATCTGTACATGGGCGTAGCCAGGGTGTGACACGTGCCCCACCATGGCTGCCTCCTCCACACAGTCGGGCGATAAATATGTGAAAGTAAAAGTTCGCACACTTATTATTTAATTTATTTTTGGAAATTTACTTGTGGCGCATTAGGTCACGGTCAGAGTGGATGAGCTACTCTGACGAATTGGTACGTACTCGTGCATTATCAACGGAGTTAACAAAAATTGTAAAATAAATCTGCAAAAGAAATTTTGTCAAAATTTAGCCAGAACCATCGCAGACTGTTCTTAAGTAAGTTAACTGAGTGTTTAATTTTTCCAGGTAAAATCTTTTTTGCACAAGCATTTTTATTAAGTCTCCTTGTTTTTCGTCCACCCTGTAGCCAATCCTGACTACGCCCTTGTATCTGTAACAATTGCAAGTAACAACATAAGCTAAGAATGTTTTTTACTGACGACAACAAACAGGGAAAAGTATTAAAATTCAGAGAAAGTTTCCACGAAAATAAATAACTGAATTTGATTTTGTTTGCACTTAAATTGTTAAAATGAAGTGTAACTGCGATGACAGCTAAAAGGCAACTGTCTGTTGTGTAAGTAGCTACGATAAATAAGAAGGGCATATGTAAAAAATCATAATGCGACATTCGCTTGAATCTACATGTTAATCTATAAATTCATGTAAGCAGTATCAGTTATTAGAACCAGATCGCAACATAACCTAATAATTTTTTTCCTAGAAGCTAAGAAACAGGGAAGTTTATTAAAAAAATCAGTAAAGTTTGCAGGAAAAAACGTAAGTAATCACGAAATATATCAATCAAATAAATCATCGTTACTTGGTTTTGAAATTACAGCTTCATTTGAAAGTTTTTCATAGCAATAAAAATATCCATCATTTTTGGTGAGCTCTCTGGAAGTAATTGTAGGTAGTATAAACGGACGGAAGAGATAAAAAAAAGACAATGCGAGGAGGAGATGCGTTGTTCGAATTCCCGCTTCGAGTGTGAGTGGTTGTGTATTTTGTTTACTAGTTGTGGAAGAAGCAGTGAAACAGTGAACGTAAAGTGGGATTTTACTGTATGTAGAAAGAAATTTGTTCATCACAAATACTGAGGTGATTATGTTTTTTTAAATTTGTCACTAGCCACGCTGCTCTTGTGATGGATTTTACTCTAGTAGGTGTATTAATATGCAAAGAAATCTCAATTAAGAGCATTTTCAAATAAAATACTGTTGATGTGTAGCAAAGTAACCTCAAAATAAGAACTTATGCTTGTTTTGACCGAAACTTATGAACTAAAGTATATTAGATGTGAGTGTTTTTAGTAGTTTTCGTTTAAGTACAGGATATGATCAAATTTCAAGTTCATTGATAATACAATTTTTAATATAAACTCGGTACAACAATGATCTAAGATCGATATCTTTGACATTCGCTCAATGTTTATTTTCAAGTGAAAAAATTAAAACAGATATATTATTTCTCTACTTAGCCAGATCTAAACATCTATATATCACACATTGTGGTAGGAAAAAAATATCTGAAATTTCCCCCCTGCCAGAAATTTTTTTTTTTATTTGCGTCAACGTAAGCCATAACATGTGCAAATTTGAAGTCTCCAAGTTATTTGGCAGGATCCACTTATTTGTTCAAAAATACTTACCGGGTTTACTAGGGTAAAAAAGGAAGAATTATGGGTTAAAACTATAATGAGAAATCATGTAGATAATATCATCGTAAATTTAGAAATTCTCAATTGACTGAACTACTATTTTTTAATTGTAAGCCGTTTTAATTGACTTCGGTGATAATATTTATTTCAACATAAAACATTGATAAGGAAACAAAGATTTGAGTATCAAATTCACTACTAGCACATATCATTGTTTAATTGGTATATTTTTTAACGTTTGTAATGTTTGATGACCAATATACTCTGACATGGCAGAAGAAATTAGATAGCATCGTAACGAAAGATTCGCATCAGACTGGCAGAATGGTTGTCATTGCTATCTTTCTTCTATCGCCTAACACTGCTGTAAAGCTGATCGGGTGGATGTTACTGACCTAAAGACATTTCATCCCTCAGTGATTGCGGAGTGATAGCTTTTCACGTTTGGTTTGTTATCTCCTTGGCATAGTAGTTGTTCTTAATAACGCTCCATCAGCACTATTGGTCTCTTGTGTCAGTCACCGGTTGATTCTTATCCGAGACGATTGATTAACGGAGCGTTGTTCAGCATCGTAGAACTTTCCAGACCGCACCCGGAGCGTTCGGTGATCCGCATATTTCCCGTCGCACCATTGACTGCGTCAATGGGAAAGCTGATGAGTAGGTGTAGGGCCCGCTTCAGTAACCGGTTCTGTACCAAATGCAGCCTTTACATGCGGCAACGGGCTGCATACTCCCACACGGGACAAATGTACTATATAACGGGCCTGATCAGAGTGCAATAGATTGGAACTCCTAGATGTGGTGCCAGTGAAATATACGTGTTGAGCACTGGGTACGGCGCTTGATGTACTAGCAGTGCGCTCGCCATGTCAACTTGTTCTCGAGAGTAACGTCGAGGCAATGAGCTGCTGCTATCAATTGGACTCATACTTTTACTAACGCGATAGTGGCTACCCTTGAACGCGTAATAATACCTTGAGTCGACGCATGGGGCGTAGCATTGCACGCTCTGCGGTGTCAAGATGGTTCTACTTCCCTCCACACGGGACAACACAGTGATGAACACGTCTGCTAAGAGATCGAGACCTTAGACCGATGAGTAGATGTGTTCATACGACGGTCATATTGAATGTCGTGAGCAACAATTTCTAACAGCCTAATTTTTGTTTTTAAGCCAAACCAAGTACATCATCTTAATCTAAAGACTTTTCTTTCACTTTTCAACCCATTCTCCAATTTTCTGCACACATCTTTTCTATCACTCTGCAAGTTTGAAAATACCTTTACGACAGAACTCCGTTCCAGCAGACCGCAGACACTGACGCACTGCTTGTTGCATATCCTCCAGCGTTGACCTCGCATCTCTTCCTTAACAGAACGGGAAAGACTGTAGTCTGAGGGTGCCAAGTCGAGACTGTAGGGAGGATGTGGAAGAGTTTCCCATTCAAATGTCCTGATCTTCTCTGTAGTGGCTTGAGCATTATGAGGATGCACATTATCCTATTAAAGGATGATCTTGTTCCCAAACCTTTCGATAACGTAAGCCTTGAATTAATTCTTACAATGCGCTATCTCCTACTGCAAGTTTTGCAGCGATGTCATTCACAGCGATACGTCTGTCTTCTCTAATGACCGCATCAACTCTTACCTTGTTGCATTCCAAGCAGGTAGTTCGTGGGTCCCCGCTACGAGGCTTATCTTGGATACTCGTGTTCCCATCTTTCAAATGATTCCTAACGCTTCTGGCGCACATGCAGATATTTCCATACGTGCGTTGAAGACTGAGGTGAAATTCAGCAGCTGATTTTTCCACATTAACATGAAATTCAACGACAACACGCTGTCATAACGAAACATTGCTGTCCGTCATTTTTGAAATATTGCCTGTGGTCACGTGATAGCAGTAAACAACGTCACAATCTGACAACACGTCGTGTACAGACAATGATTTACCACTCTGCTCTCGTTTAGTTACATTTTTTAAATTTTCATGATTTACAATGAGATGTTCATGACTTCCAGTATGGTCCCCATTTCATCAGGCGAAAGACACTACGTGAACTGACTTCCACAGTCAACGAGGGATGCAGTAGAGTGTCTGTGCTGTCCGAGCAGTGACATTTGACTTCGGTGGGATGTGGCAACAGGAGGCGGACTAGAGTGCCTTTACAAACTAATTGCACGATAGATTTGGAGAATAAGATAGTTTTCTCGAGCAATATTTTCAGTTGGTACGTGCGAGTGGGCGGATTCTGGTACGGTGCAATCGTCACGAGACAATGGATCCAGATTGTCTGCTAGGTATTGTGAAAACTGTTGGTGATTCCAAATGGTCTGATGCGTGTTCATTTAGCATAGAGTGGGTCCTCTGGTTAAATTGAACCGGTCCAAGGCAGTACATCCATATGCTCATTTGCTTGGTAACCATTTTCAGTCTTTTATGAACTTAACGAACCCGGATAGCGATGGGATAGTTCCAGGATGATTATGCACCGTGCCACCGGAGTCAAATGGTGCACGATTGGTTTGAAGAGCATGGTGGACAGTTATAGCCAACGATTTTGCCACCTAAATCACCAGACATGAACGCTTTGATGGATACTTGGAATACGATCGACACAGCAGTTCATCCAACATATACGACATAATATTATGTGATTACCAATACAGCAAGTCCCCAAATCCTTACTGGTGCCTTGAATTCCAGCATTTCGCCTACTTAGAGGAGAACTCATACGTTATCAAAAGAATTGCTCAAAATATTTGGCATGTCAGAGGAAAACGAAATTAAAATATATATTTTACCTCTGTCTCTTCTATATAAAACTTTTCTTTTGCTACATAAGTAAACAAACTTAAAGAATTATTAATTAATTTTTTAACTAATGGCTTCACACCTCGTCGAGGTCATTACAGGTGGGATGGGACTGGGTACAAGGAACTGGAAGGAATTCGGCCATGAAAATTGAAGGAAGCCTCTCGGCATTCGCCTGGAGTGATTTGGGGAATCCGGATGGCCGGACGGGGATTCGAAGTCCTAAATTATTCTGATTATATTAGGGTGTAATCATATCTATCGTCCATAAGGACCTACATTACCTGTAGCTAAGATTTCATTTTCCATAAAGACCCATAAATGATTATCTACATATGTACTCTGCAGGTAGGTCATTATAATATGTGTGGCTAGTCATTTTTCTTTTAATTTTACGAAATTTTAATTTAAGTACAACATTTTTCACGATGTTATTAATTTTATTTTTCTTAATGATTTAAACCAGCTAATAAAAACATTATGTGTTCTCTATTTTAAGGAAAAGGCATTTCAAGCAGTTTTAACTGACAAATCCACGGCTATTTCTGCATTTTTATTATATGTCATATCAATAAATTGTCAAAGAAACTCAAAATTCAGGATTATTCTGGTATGGCCTTGACGAAAATGATAGCTTTCCGATTAACTCTGCATTCCGCCTCTCCAAGGTAACACGTTGATTATACCAGGAAAACGTTACCTACGATTTTATGTCCAATTTCAACCACGGGCAGTCCTATTGAACTTCACATGCACAAATCGAGGCATTGCCGGAGGTGAAGGTCAGTTTAAGTGCCCCCTAGAAATTCTGGCAGAGTCCGAGAGTCGAATTGGAAAATCTTAAACAACATGATACAACAGAAAATTAAAAAGCACCCGTGGACTGTCGAGACTAGAATTAATCTGTCGATCACGGCTAATGAGACAATCAGACTTACGTCACCATACGACGTTGCTTACTGAAAGTGGTATTAGGCGCACATTTCGTTATAAATTTTTTTGCATTCGACATAGTTTATTTTTAGTCTGCCTCTATACCATTGTTCGCGAGGAGCCTTAACAGACAACCTTTACACTGTATGTTCCTCTGCTCACAAATACCGTTCCGTTGTCAGCTGATGGTAATGGCAGAGGCACCGCGGATAAATCTTCCGTAAAAAGGTCAGTTCGAACATTGTTCGCGTCACACAATAGCACACACGCGACGGAACGGCGCTACAAAAGTCAGGTCTGACACTCAGTTGCCGGTAGAGATAAGGATCAACATATCCAGGCTGTCATTTGGAAATACTCCATACCTGGAAATAGACGGAGGACGCAAGGAAAAGGAAAAATCTCCGTATCCCAATTTAATGCAAATTTCTTGTGCAATTCTGATAGACCTCAACGTTTTTCTCATCAAACAATTTAATGTGTTTAACCTTATTTTTAAGCTTCTTCAGACCTCCAGTATCGCATTCAGCAACGAAAAGCGACTAGAGTATCATAATTTTTAAACTATGGTTTCTGAATTCTCTTCTGCCTTGAATCTAACGAATGTTCTTCTTGGTGCATTGGCTGTAATCTGAAAAGTAATAATATCCGTGAACTATTGCAATGATAATATTGGTAAATGTATGGCATTTTTCACTAGAATATTTTTGATGATTGTAGACACACATTCAATTGGCCTCTCAATCTGCCTCTATTCTGGTCGGCTATTATAACTCTTGTGTATGAAACTTACAGAAAGAAGAGACAGGCTGGTAGATCATATATTGAGACATGCTGGATTCGTTAATTTGCTGGCGGAGGGAACGGTCGAAGGTAAGAACTGTAGAGGAAGATAGAGATTAGAATATATGTAGCAGATAATTGAGTACATGAGTTGTAAGGTATATGTAGAAATGAAGAGGTTAGCATAAGATAGAAAAGGATGGAGGATTGCATCAAGCCAGTCGAAAGACTGATGACAGCAAAACCAAAAAATAAAAAAATTATAACTCTGTTCCATCACAAAAAAATCCACAATTTAACATGAAATAGATAATTAAAAAGCTTTTATAGATTACTTTAAACACACTAAGCAAGGTAAGCTTTGTTAGGAAAAAGCCAGGTAGAGGCTTCTAAAATAATAATAATAAAAATTTGTTTACAATCTTCTCGATGTCCAGACGGAACCTTAATCGTTGTTATAACTCATGGTTATGTTAAAAGACGTAATACGCATTATAAGATTATACAGGGTGTTCAGCATGAATGTGACACCTTTCATTTGGCTGCCAAAAATCAATGATTGGAATTCTCGATTTTCCATGATTTCCCAAAATATATGGGATAGTACCTTCAAAGGCCATGGTAGAATTTCTTACCGCTCCCTGTCCTCATTCTGTCCCGACTCTAATAACTTCAACGTCGAAGGGCCGTAGAATAATAAAAAGTAGTGATGAACTTCGATTGAAAAATATTATTTCATTTTATGAACCTTTGTAAGAAAACTGATTTATGCTGGATTAATTTTAAAAATGATTGCTTTATTTAATTAATACTTCTTTTGGGAGTAACTTACTACCATTAAGAGTTAACAAATTACGAGACATTCATCATAAAGATAGCAAGTGACTGTAGCGTTTTGTTGTAGCTGATAGCTCACTATCTTGAAAATTCCGATCTCGTCACGGAACCGGTAAGGCCACTAGATGTTTTGCATTTGATATGTTAAGTACGCTATGATCGGTCAATGGCCCCATAGATCCAGCCATGAGAGAGATGGAATGCGCGGCAAGGTATAACTTCGTTAAGATCGCAGAAATTTTCTTTTACAACAGATAAATTATATGTGTCCCCGTTGCAGCACTGAGGTGGTATCCTTTTAATTTCTCTGCGATGCCTTGAGCCGACGTCCACAACTCTTTGTGTCCAGCGGGGGACGCAGGTGTGCCTGTGTTTGTTCCCCACTGCCTGCCTAATTGCTGTGGTCCACAGAGCGCCGGCCTCACAATGGCTTATGAAAATGGTCCGAGCAGTCCTTTGTTAGCGCCTATTGTTATCGGAACTATTGCATCGGACGTCGCCGCGGGTCGTTTTGTTGACCGGCGGCGGTCTGATGGGTTAAGGGGAGAGAGGACGCCCTGGCCGCGCGTCCCGGATGAAAGGAGGGCGACGGCGGAGCGCAGATTCTTTCTGGGTGCCACCGGCGGGTAGGGGGCGGCCGAATAAAAGAATGAATTCGGGAGTTTGTATTGTGAGGCTGTGAAGGATGAAAATCATGACGGGGCGGCCCAACGTGAAGAGGTTCGGCGGCATTGTGCATAGTATCGGCGGCGAGCACAATGGAAGTCATTCCCGCGCCGCTGTTTCCAATCGCCTCAGCAATGTGTGCTGCGGGCTGCGGGGTCAGGTGCCACGCTAGGCGCCGGCGCCTGCGTTGTTGATGGTAAGGTTTGTTCTGAGCTGCATCACGACGCAGATATCATTATTGCTAGACACAGAATTTTTTCACACAAGAAACTCTGCTACCTGCGATGCAGATCGAACCGGAGAACTACATCTGAGCCCAACTATTTCGGCATTTGCATTCTGAAATTAAATCACCAAGACTAATCACAACGATTTTTATTTCCGCTTGTTTAATATTCACCAAATATATATATAAAATTAACTTCAGATTGTCACAAAGTAATGTTTTTTTTAGCGTTTAAGCGGACCACCCCGTGGTTTAGGTCGACAAAAATCCATTTTCGGTTTTCATCATATTTCGATAGATTAAGGTATTCTTTAAGTATCCTGAAAAGGATTTCGCTGAAAAAAAATTTAACAGGCATTTAAATAGCATTTTCCTATCACCTGCATTTCGGTGGCACACCCACTTTTCTGCATGTATTTGACCTTTATAAACCCTATATGGCACACTAGGGATTTTTTTCTGACTCCTAAGTGTGTTGGCTATCTTTGGAGGGCAACGGTCTTGTTTCTGCTGTTTTCAAACAACACACTGTTAGTTTTGTTTGAGTATGTTTGCGAGTAGCTGATTTCTTTAAAGTCAATTTCCCGCAAACTAAATTTTTCAGTACATATGCCCCATTATATCGGAAACTATCAAAGATAATTGAATGAAATTTTCAGAGACTCTGAATAACAAAAAAATCCACCTCTGGTACTACAAGCATTAATATTCCCCTATTAAGATGTTAACAAAAAACATTTTTTGCAGAAAAACTTAATATTTTTATTAATAAATTTTAAAAAAGTATTTCTTAAAAACTATAAAACGGTAGATATTACTACAGTTGACTTTACTAGCATCATGTAACATTCAGTAAAGATATTACGGTCCTGCATCAAAAAGTTTTTTCACAAATGGGTCAAATACTTGCTTAAATTAACATGGCGTAAGATGGGCAGGGGGATGTCACCTTAAAATAACAGTGAACAATTGCTTTAATACCTGAGAATAACTTCTATCATTCTGTCTTAACTTTTTAATAAACCAAAATAGCATTACCCGAAATGTAAAGTTATTGAACGTTTCGTTTAACTAAAAACTAACATAATGCACGTAGTTGGTTTGACACTCCTGAAGGAGGCATACGAAGCCATTGTGTTAGAGGTAGGACGGCCAGTTATTTTCCTCTGGAACCTACAGTTTAATATTGAATACGAACCATGGAACGGAACGTCCTAGTGTAGCGCATAAGGTCAAACACAACCGCTCTAAATTAGGTGAGAGTGGAAAAATCGAACCCACGACCTTCGTGGTATTAGCATGACGCTCGAACTATCTGAGTTAACGGACCAAGCGTTCTACAACTTTTTATTTATCAATTAATGCATTTACGTGAAATTTGTATACTGAGAATAATCATTCAGTGCTATTAATTGCATATAGTTGAAGCAGATTTCTGGCAACGACACGAGGATTCATCTATCCACAGTGATTGAAAAAACTTTTTTTAATTTGGGATTTAGTCATTTGGGTATCAGATGAGCTTTTGAACAATTGCTGATCACCAGACAGTTTACCAATCGCCTGGGTTGGATCCCAAACATTTCCAAAGTGACTGAGCGTGGTGGGTGAGCGGTAATCCTCGGGTCGGATTTCGGGTAGGGGGGAGGGGAGGGGAGTGTATATGGGTTCAAAACTCGTCTGGCCATTCAAATTTCGTTTTTTAAATAGTTTCCCGAAATCATTCCAAACGATTGCCATGATGGTATCTTGGCCATTCCTCCTCTTTCTTGCCCCTCCAATTCTTTCCCGCATCTGATGACCTCGCCAAGGCTTAAACCCATAGCAAAAACATCTGCAGTGCGTATGGGATGAGGGCATGTGACACACTTGATGGTGACTCGTCCGTTCAGCTTGTCCGCGTGGTATTATTTGGATGAGTACACGTTGCTTTTCCCATATCCTAATTTAGGTTTCGTAACGCGAATGTATTATTGTCTCTTCGCTGGACGTTAGTCAATAATATTGGGTTTAAAAACTTGTACAATTATATTCTAGGGATCCAAAATACGAAAAAAGACGTAATTTTTTTACTTCAGCAGGGAAAGTACCTACCGTTGTTAAGAGCTCGTCAAGTAAAGAACAAAATTATTCGTATTATTTCATAAAAAATATGTGAGGGCTCGTCAAAGTTTTTATTTTTAAACTCTTTTTGTTAGCAGGTATATCTCAAAAACGATTTTTACTAGGAACTTGAAATTCGCTTCAATATAGATTATATACAAAACAAAAAATATTAAGAATACTCAGAATAGTTTGTAACTTACAAGCATAACAAGTGAAAGTTTTTATTTTGGCGTTACTTTGTCACACAACAATTCTTTTCCGTTTCTTGTCCACCTCCTCAAGTGAGGAAGTGTTTTCAGTTCAGAATGCACTGAATCGTTGACAGGGAAAATAGATACTGTCTACAATAAAATTGATTGCAACAGAATGATTAAACTATGGCGTGGAGTCCAGTACTCAGCCTGAAAATAAGTCAAGCATTAATTTTTGTTCGAAGATACTGAATACCACAAACGTTACAATCTGTGAAGATCAGCAGTGTACGCAACCCAGATTGAGCGGTGTTCACTTGCTCCGTTTTCTCAATAACTTATGATTTTTTTATTTATTGCTGTACATCTTGTCGACATCAAGGTCATTTGAGAGGGGAAAGGACTGGGGTCAAGAGATGGAAGTACTTCGGTCATGACTTTTTGAATGCTCTGTTCGGGCATTTGTATGGAGTGATTTCTGGAAACTATGGAGAAACAAAACGGGGTGGCCGGACGAGGATTCGAACCCGCGTCCTTCAGAACGTCAGGTCCGAGCATTACCTTTCACCAACCTGGTTTAGTCTCCATATAAAAAATACAACACAGAACTCTTATCAACACACCGTCACCTACACATACAAAAACACTTCGGTTTATGGAAATAGCGAACTGTTCACCCTTCCTATGTTTGCAGGCATAGAATGAATCGATTTAGGAGTATCGCAATGCCAGAATTGTTTTATCGACTTTATTTGATTTATAAGAAGAATTACAAACTATATATTATATAGAAAAATGAATTGTAGTTTCGGTAACACTTTCGACTGACATGGAGCGTTGCGTGGTTCCCACACGTCCCGTAGACTGATATGCGTGAGAAGCGTTCCGAACGTATCCCGTTAGCCAGGCAGCTTAGTGACGAGTGATTTTACTTACGTCATGCTTGCGCTGGTCTTTCATTGTGACGTACTGGCGTTTTAATGGAAACATGGAACCCAATTCCGCTCTGTTTTACGACAAAAACTCTGTAGCAACAGAAGCTACCGTAATGAGCTTAAAATTGAGTAACATGAACCCGAGTCTAACCATATACAGGAATTATAGCTGAAATTTTCTACATACCTGTTCATTTTTACGAGCTCTCGAGCTAATATACGCTGTAGACCCCGTCAAAATATAGCTGTGTGGTGGGTAAGCGACAACGAACTGTCCTGGCATTCAAGAGAACGCGGGCTCAATTCCAGGTACACCATCCTGAATTGGCTTTCCATGATTACTAGAAACCACATCCGATTCCAGGTACACCATCCTGAATTGTCTTTCCATGATTTATAGAAACAATATCCGATCCCAGGTACACCATCCTGAATTGGCTTTCCATGATTACTAGAAACCACATCCGATTCCAGGTACACCATCCTGAATTGTCTTTCCATGATTTATAGAAACAATATCCGATCCCAGGTACACCATCCTGAATTGGCTTTCCATGATTACTAGAAACCACATCCGATTCCAGGTACACCATCCTGAATTGTCTTTCCATGATTTATAGAAACAATATCCGATCCCAGGTACACCATCCTGAATTGGCTTTCCATGATTACTAGAAACCACATCCGATTCCAGGTACACCATCCTGAATTGTCTTTCCATGATTTATAGAAACAATATCCGATCCCAGGTACATCATCGTGAATTGGCTTTCCATGATTTCTAGAAACCACATCCGATCCCAGGTACACCATCCTGAATTGGCTTCCCATAATTTCTAGAAACAACAACATCCGATCCCAGGTATACCATACTGAATTGGCTTTCTATGATTTCTAGAAACAACATCCGATCCCAGGTACACCATTCTAAATTGACTTTCCATGACTTCTAGAAACCACATCCGCCGTATGCCAGGATGATTCTTATACAAAGAGCCAGCTCGACTTTCTTCTCCCAATTTTAGCTATCTTTTCATTCTCTAAACATAAAGTTCCTCCGGTTTTGGAATGAAAGCTCCATGTAAGCCTCAAATGTAAAGTCCTGTTTTTCTTGTACATTCTAGTATTGTATAAAACAATATATAATCAGTTACAATACCTCATAAAAAATTTTTTAGTTCTTTTGGTGCTTACTGGGTCGCTCGATGTAAGTCTTCCTCTGTGTTTTTATAACACTATGGACACGGCAGCATGTGATTTACGGTTTGGCTGAATCGATTGATCGTAACAGAAAGTTCACAGAATTACTTTCTGTGTATTGTCATACATGGAGAAAACACATATTTGTAACAGTACTAGGAACAACAAGGTGGAACAGTATATAAGTAACAAGACGGCTGTATCATTCTGATACAATATTGCAATATCTACTTAGTTACGTGCAGCTTCTTCATTGCGAATAGTCGCGGCGTTACTCATCGTACACCTCCAGTTCCTTTTGATTTCTGGTCTTCTTATTCAGTGGTATTCTAATCTCAATTTCATTGTACTAGTGTTAGCATTGGAGAATATTTTTGCTATCTATATTTTTTATTTTACCATCAGAGTTCTTTGTCTTGAAGAGAAACGTCTACGTGCAATCACTCTGATAAGACCCCCTGAATGGGTGTAAATTAGTGGGGAAATGGTGTACTACTCATTATATCGGAGCCTCGTGCATGCATGACACAAAAGGCTACCTATTGTATTGTGTGGGAGCGAAGATAAAGACAGCTCACTGGGAGGTCATCCGGCAAGTGGACAACGACCGTAGCTCCAGTCTCGGTGGGTGGTTCATTTATTTTCCTTGCCGGTAATGAGAGCTGTTGTTCGCTAATTCGAGTTTCAGCCACCCTACAGTGTAGGCAACCAGATGGCCTAGCGGTACGGTACTGTTCAGCCACAGCGCACTCACGTTATTGCTAGGCGCACTGGTGACTTGGCCCGCTGTGACAGAAGGGTTTAACGTAACATCGGTGCTCGTCTTTAAAAAGTGCTGTGTTTTGAAATGGTGTTGTAAGGAAGGAACGCAGAACTATCATGCAGATAAAGATTTTATTCAGTCGACGGCGTTCGGGATATCCATTTCTGCACTCACAGAAATAAGTTGATTAAATTCTGAATACACTACATGAAACTCACTAGACCAAATTTCATCGTAGCTAAAGTACAAAACACAATAGGAAATAAAAATACAGAAAATAGAGCACACGAAGAAAGTTATTCTTCAAAGGTCTAAGAATTAATTTATTAGGAAGAAAGGTGCAACTACAATCCACATAAACACTAGATCCTTCATAGGACATTTAAGATTTTTACATTCGCACTCAAAGAAATAAAATTCTTGATTCTCCATGACGAAACTCAACCAACCTCGTTTTTTCGTTAATTGATAAAAAAATAACGAATGTAGATCAATTAGAATAAAAGTGAACAGTCTATAAATGTTAATCATGAATTGTGAGCTGTATCCAATAACTAAAACAAATCAATCACTACTCTTATTTCTAGTGAATGTTCTATTAATTTACGACAAGAGTTACAAAGATTTTACATTACAAACCTTTACGCATTGCTACTTGTAGAAAAACTATGAACACAAAAGGGGAGTTTGGGAGAAGCACTGGGAAAGTGATAGTTTTAAATATGGGAAGTGGAAAAATGTGTAGTCACTACAGTTGAAAGTCGTGTGTTGACTATTTATCTGCTCATTACATTTGTACTGAATGAAATGCGTATTCAACCACGAGGATACTGATTAAAAACAGTGTGACTGACTCTAGCTGACACAGCCCACATACATCACCAATCTCTCGCAACAGTTATCGCCGGGAAAACATGTTTTGTGAACAACAGCCATGAAATTGCGTGCCTCGTGATCGTTTCATTTACTCGTCATTACTTTGACTGCCAACAATCAGAAGGTGGCCAGAATACTTCAGGAATAGTTTTCTGTTCTCTGGGATAAATGCATATATAAAAACTTTTATTTCTTCTGCAGTTATTATTCAATGTTCTCTTTCTTCCTACACTGTGTATATTCTTTATATCCATAAATAGGTTACTCCCTCGTTCATACTTAGTTCCAGATTCTACAATGCTTATCATTTACTTCAACTGCAGCCTCTTTTAATAAATTAACCAAACTAATATGTTTCAGAATTTAAATCACTGTACTAACTCTTCATTTTTTAAGACCCTTCCGTATATTCCTTCCTTGATTCATTATTTACCTAGTATTTCCATTTTTATAAAATAGTAGATGTTCATGATTGCAGATGATGTAAGGCATCTGTCATAAGCTGGGAATATTTCGACATGAGAACTTCTTTCCATTTATCTCTCTTCCTATGCTCATTCGTTAAAGAGACTACTGGATTCTTCATTTCGTCTCCTTGTTAGTTTAAATATGTCACGTCTTCTCTATAGCGAATACGAAATTAGTAAGGATAAGACTTGTGATGTCATTGCACCTATTATAAATATTCGTTATTTCACTAGAGAGAGTGCAAAGATAACTTTGCTCTCAGAAATTTCTCTATTACCGTGTGTCTTCTTGATTTTCGATAAATTTCCTCAGAATCTACGAACACTGAACGGCGAGCGTAGATTACATTTATTACAGAAACATTATAAGCCATCGGTACCTCAAAATTGTTGTTGTGCAATATTTCAAACCTAAAAATCATAGTTGATTTTTCATTGGAAAACTATATAGCTGATTATTCTATCTGTGCTGATTTGTATGTTAATGACGGGACTGTTTAACATGTCCAGGGTGGGTGCAGAAGCTACATTGGATGAATAGATTGACTACCGCAGAGACCTCTCTGTTTGTTTTGTTTTTTCGCATGGAGTTCTGTCTTCCACAATACCAATGACGAAGAGCCCCATGGAAAGTTGCTATTTACAATGAAGCTAGATTCTACTGATATCAGTTTAGTTCTGTGGGTTGCTTAACACTCAGGAATCTTGCATTTTCTTTTGTTGGTACTGTAACCATTAGCGAAGGGAAGGATTGCGACATCGTTATTTATAATTATACCTTCTAATTTATGGTTATGCAGTCGTATTTACAGAAACGATATAAAAAGGTGCTCAGTTGAGACGAACCTACAACAATTTGAAATAAAGATTAAGTGCGTTCAGTCCTGTGTTAACGAATCAGAAACGCCACTGTAGTTATGGCTGATTGCTGTTATACATGTAGTTATATTTAATTTTAATTATCTTATTAACATGAAACATGTTTCAGACTCTACTGAAACTTTTTTTTACTTTAGCCATTCGGCAGTCAGTCTTTTCGAACAAAAGAGAATTGATTGATTCTGTGGAAGAAGCAAAATTAGTGAACTTAATGGTAAGTCGATAAATTTCGTTAGGGAATATTTGTCATTTTGAGCTTACGACTAATATCCTTACAAGTATGGATCGGTATTGCAAAGTATTGCCATATATCGTATAGTCGTTCAGGTGAACGGTTGGTCCTGGTCTACTCTGGCAGATTTTTTTTATCATCTTATGGTTTTAGTTGTATTTAGTGCAAACAATCAAGCGGTTAGCTACTAGGTGGTTTATTGCCTTCTCCACTAAAGGCGGAACGTCCCGTGTAGTTGCTGTACAGTATAATACGCATCCACTTAGTAACATGGTTGTTTGAAATTTAACATTTTTGAGGAACTGATAGCCGATGGAGATAATTGTGTTAAACTATTTGAATATGTGGTCAGTTTATATGCCGATCGGACATATGTTCTGTTGCCACAGATTAGTATGGTTCGGTGGAGTTATAGTTGTTATTATCTTTGGATACTGGTTACAGGAAAGAATAACGAAAATCTGATGTTCAGAACATGGATATACATTTATATCTCAGAAAATAATCGGTGCTAAGTTCTGCGTAACTACAGTTGTACATGATTGTGATATGGCACTGGTTACTGCAGTGGCCAAAGAGGAACACACAGGCTGTCCAGGGACGAACCACAGATAGCTCACATCATATCCTACTAAATGACAAAATTTCACTTCATTAAAAGTCTCATCATTTTCGAGACATTGATATTTTTTTTGAAACATGTGACTTTCTTAAGTTTATTCCATGCCATTTCTACAAATTAAGACTTTTTGAAGTTTTTTTTAAATTTACTCAAGGATATTTGAGTAATGTAAAACAATGTTCTTTTTTTCAAAAAACGTTAAAAAAACCTTTCAAAAACTTTTTTAAATATGTTTTTTTTGCTACCTGTTTAAAATGCCCAATGGTCTCTTTAGCAGATTGAACTATTATAAAACAATCATTTTAAAATAAGTATAAAATAATTATACGATTTAAGATTTTTATAAGGTTGTTTTAACGTTTTAAGAAAAAAACAATATCTCTAATTTTTGTTTTTTAAACTACCTTCAAAAAATTTTAATTTGTAGAAATGGCATGGAATAAACTGAACAAATTCACATGTTTCGAAAAAATATTTAAAAAATCAATATCTTGAAATGGAGAGAATTTTACTAAAATAAAATTTTGTCATCTAGTAGGAAATGATGTGACCTATGTGCGGTTGCAGGATTATCCTTTCATTCCTGAACGGCATGGAATAAACTGAACAAAATCACATGTTCCGAAAAAATATTAAATAATATCAATATCTCGAAATGGTGAGACTTTTACTAAAATAAAATTTTGACGTATTGTAGGAAATGATGTGACCTACCTGCGGTTGCAGGATTATCCTTTCATTCCTGGACAGCCTGTATACAGGGATGTCCGTGATGATGCTATAAATGAATAGTGGAGAAGGGCATATGAATATATTTGAGATACGGTACCACGGTCCGTGTACTCCTCAGTTACAAGTTATAAGGAAGGTTGCAGACGATGTTTTTTCTTTTCTTGTGGGATCACGTGATAAGTATTGTCTGCAAGACTCTTAGAACGACACCTGGTTTGTTCCACTGGAAACGACAGAACTTGGCGCGCTGGAGGGAAACTAATTTTAACAGCTGTTGTAAATACATTCACAACTTGTGAAAGTGGTGTAGATAAATAAAATTATTATAAGATTCGTAAGTTCTCTTATTTCACTTTCACAGGTATACCTTATAACCTGCGACCCATCTGTTTCCGGACCGTGATTCGTTATGAAAAATTGATACGTTTTCCCTTCTCTATGATTCCTAAACGTTTGTCTTCTTCAGGAAAACGTCATGTATAATACTACATTGCTAATACGGCTTCATATTCATCTAAATTAGAGAAACCATGAGTGTTAAATAATTTATGGAAACTGGAGAAATGCATTGTATCACTGTACTAGAACCTCTTAACTTCGTTTCAATCTTTATTCCCAAATAATAATAATATTTCAGTATTCCTTTCATTCCTGATGATGTACAGGATTTATAAGTTTTGATTCCATGTTGTTATTAGTCAGTATAATGTATGATATACTAATTAATCCCCACTATAAGCTTCAAACCGTTCTTTTCTGTTCTAAATCGAAAAACTCAGGCGGTATTCGCTCCAATACCACCATGTTGGTTTAACTATTTTCGTGCTACCATAGAATGAACGTTGACTATTTTTCGTTTTTTTTTAAATTAAAAATAGGGTTTTCATGAAATTTTTGTGCAGATTCACTGTCAATAGCGAATGGACGCGGCTTGTATGAGTTCGGCGTTAATCGAGAAGGATGATAATATCTGTGAAAGGATCATTCCGGTATACGTTCGTCGATTAAACTCTAAAGGAGGCTCTTCAGCCTTGGAACTGAGATTTGTGGTAAATTTTCATAGTTCCATTGACCAGTATTCCAGAGTTGTGTATTGAATATTGGATGTTAACTTCTCTTCAGAGTGATAGTGAATTGTTGCATGTTTCGATACCTTTGCATTGTTGATAGACAGGTCGTAATAAGTAGCAGTTTTATTAAACCTTTTTAAGTAATGATTTCCTTAGAATAAAGATTAAGTAATTATTTCGAATATGGTTCTTAATGACCATACGATTAAATTTATTAATATAATCTATCGTTTTGTTCACATTCAGCAACCACTGAATGCCATAATATTCTCCTATCAAATCAAACAAAAAATTAGATAACTTTTCCCCGAGCCTACGGAGGATTTTATCTGTTTCCCAGAAATCACTAAAGTGTGAAACTTACTCCTTTCATTTTTATCCTGTTGAAGATTTCAGTAACAAGAATAATTTCATAAAAAATATTGATTTAAGTTACAGTTTTCTAAGATTCATTTCTCCCTCAAATGTTTGTCTAAATTCATCAGCTGCATTTTTATAGAGGCAACGTTCCTACTGTGTGTTATCCTGTGCTGTAAAACATTGTTCCATACTTTCTTTCAAAGATGTTGCATTTGGTGGGGTATATATATATATATATATTTTTTTACTGCTTTACGTCTCTCAACAGCGAGGTCTTTAGAGACGGGAAAGGATGGGGGCAAGGAATTGTAAGGAATTCGACCATGGCCTTTTTAAGGAAAAACATCCCGGCATTTGCCTGGAGTGATTTGGGAAACCATGGAAAACCCAAATCTGGATGCCCATGGGGTATCTTAGCCTTTATAACCTGGTTAGTAATACTGAAACACATTTTGAGATCTTAATAGTTTCTAAACAATAATAATGACTTTTCTATACTTTGAAAGTGAATATCAAATACACAAGCATTTCATCAATTAGTGGTATCTATATTTTTCCAGTTCTAGATCGAAACCATTCTGGCGTTGCTGATATTTAAATCAGAAAATGATATGAACGATAGATTATAAGCCTTCAAAGCAGACATTGATACCTTCTATGCTTTCGTCTCTTCACGTATATTGAAGGAATGAATTAGACCTTAAATACTGGTCGACACGATCGTAAACTCGCGTATCACCTTCTCGAGGGGTTGGATCTGATATTCTAATCTGGTTTCAGTACGTTTCGTATATCACTTCGGACGACTAATTGAATGAGTACATATTACTGTGTCAGAAACATATGTAGATAAACAGCTACGCGTGTTAAATGATTCTGATTTTCAAATTACTGTAGACAAGGACTATATTGTGTATGGTGAATTCTGGGTCTCCTGATGCAAGCCTTCTGCTCATGAAGACTAAACAGCCGACACTGACTGAGTGGTTCCGTAAGACACAGCGTCTGTCAAAAACTCCTAAAGTAAAAAAAAATATGATTCGGATGCTACAGACCACCTCCATACCTCCTGGAGTAAGCAACGATGTTTGTAAAGAAAAATTCACTATTATATATTTGTGTAGAAGCGAATATATTGGTTCAGGAAGCAGAGGGCCCGGTACTAATCCTTGTGGTACGCCAGATGTATGTTTCCCTCTTGTTACAATAGGTGATGTGGCCCGAAGGCCATTACCGAAGTCGGACACGTCCATCGCCGGCTACTTTATCCGAGCCATTGTGTCCTGACACGGTGGACGCGTGTACCGTAATAATGTCTGCCGCAGAGTCGACCTGGGGAAATGCTAATTGTAGCGCAACGCATTACACCACGGCCCGTGATTAATTGGCACTGTTTATTTGAGCCGGCCGCCGTTCATGTAAATGCAGTGAGGCTCCAGGAATTGTGGTCGTTTAATGCAGCTCGCTTGTATAAATGCTTCATTATTGGGCGCTGCGGGGAAATTATAAATTATGATTGCGGCCTCCTCCTCTCTTCTATGCCCCTCCGGTCGCTCGCGCTCAATGGAAAGACAATTCGGCTGGCCGGCGGATGGCGAGCAATTTATGGAGCCGTTTCTTTATGTAAGGCGACAGCGAGAATTCATTTTTGCTTGGGGAAGTTGCGGCAAACAGGAAAGGATGAACCCCGCTATAGAAAAGTGCACAATGTCGTGTATCAATGCGCATGCCGCTTGCATTTTTTCGGTGTCATAAATTCAAAAGAAAATCGGCCATTTGATTTCTTGTGCCATTGTTTTGAGCACAATGATCCCGTTATGAATCACTTGATATTTTTGATTTCTTTTAATTTTTTTTTCTTTTTTATAAATCAATGTTCCTGTATAGGTAAGTTCATTCGATCATCCTAGAATTTCTGGCGCAATATTTTCGCTTGTGTGAAAAAAAAAAAAAAAATGTGAAAGAAATTTGGTATCCTTGACAATTATGTCAGTTTTAGTGAAAAAAAAGTAGGTTTGAACTTCTTTCATTCAGTTAATCTGTCATTGGTATCTGATGTTATTTTAGGGTACTGGGATGAGATTCGTCGACGTTATCTGTTTGTAGTCCACGTGCAGGTGCCTCTTATTTCAACTTCCTCTTGAACAACAGTGCTTAGTTGTGAACGATTATTTGATCGTTGCAGGTACTGCTGGTTTTTTATTTTTCAGTTCACAATAAAAACCAAACAATTAATGTAAGAATTAAAACGAGTAAGTTACATATCAGGTTCTCCAAGGACGTGTATTAGTTCCGTTACTTCTGAAGCCCGTCATAATACCGTAATATTAACTGCATCCGCAATAACCAAGAATTATTGTAACTAAATGGTATTTTTCTGTGTAAACTGCAATGTGACTTGTTTACCAAAAATAATATTGTGTGACGACTATGACACTATCGATCTACATTCCCTAATAACTTAATGCAGTACTAGACGTAAGATCTTAATTTTTTTAATCTGCCATGGTCATGCTGAAATTATTGAGCAAAAACAGTTTTATTAATTTAAACAAATCGATTGCACCATCTAAATCTGCAGGTTTTTCTTTTATATGTTGTCTTTTATTTCTTACCACACATTTTTTTCCCACTGGGGCTTGAAAATTCCCATGTCATATAACTTTTTTTGGCTGGCCGAAAACATTGGAGTACTGCGCTCTATATGTCTTTCACCGTTTCACAGCGTTGGCCTCACATCTTTTCCCATACAAATAACAAAACCGAAAGCATATTGAGTAATTTGGATACAGTTGGGAGGACGAAAAAGAAATCTAAACCCCATTTTCTCGATTATTTTATCATCCACATATCGTAGTTTTTACTGTCTTGTGTTACACTTTATGCTTAGGTGCAATTCAATTCACACTGTCACGTCTCTCCTCTTTAATGATGTCATCAACTCTGTCCACATTGCATTCAGTGGAGGCAGTTGGAGGGTGGCCGCTACGAGGCTAATCTTGGATGTTAGTGTTTCCGCGTTTGAAACATTTCATCCATCTTCTAAAATTGTTAGCCTTCATATACACATATGCACGTTATTTCTGCGGTGGGCATTTTCTCCTTAACTAAGACTCCAATGTCAACACGTTGGTAAAACGAAACATCTCCGTTGGCCATTTTGTACCTATTGTCTGTTGTCACGTTGTAGAAGCTAGTAACATAAAAATAACGCAACGCGTTGTGCAAGGTCTGTAGATTGACATGACGCCGTCGGTATTTCTATATTTGGCTTTAT
This sequence comes from Vandiemenella viatica, assembly GCA_031002005.1. Taxonomy (NCBI): domain Eukaryota; kingdom Metazoa; phylum Arthropoda; class Insecta; order Orthoptera; family Morabidae; genus Vandiemenella; species Vandiemenella viatica. The sequence continues at coordinate 186,511,957 of JARYHS010008074.1, read as the reverse complement.
TGTGTAAAAAACTGTTGTTCATTATTTTCAATATGACTATCGTATTAGTTAAAGGTTTCAGTCAACTAAAATCTAATTGCTGTGAAGCTTCCATTTAATTCTGTTTTACGGAGGGGTGACGAGATTTCAATTGTCTATAACTCAACTTTCTTCTCTGTCTTTGCATAAAACTGCAATTTTCTTTAGAACAACAGTCTTTTTTCGTTATTTGTGGTTATAAACGAATTGTAAGCTCAATTACTGAGTAAATTTAAAAATAATAATACCAAAATAAGTCTTTCATTGTTGAAATGGAGATGTTACACGAAGATAATAAACACTTGATAGTTTCTTTTTCCGTTTCAAAATCTTAAGAAATGATCGTTGTTTTTCTAGTTGAAGACAGATAGAGAAAACATCAACAACCATTCAGGCAACTACTATTACTAAATGGTAGTGTTTCACAGCTAATAAATTGTAGTGTCGCCCCAAATACTTCTTACAATACCAACTGTCATGTAATAATGTACAGATTTGTGACGAGTGTCTCTTCTGTGTGTTAATGGCAATGAGTTGCGAGAAAATCGGGGATTCATAAATGGTCAGCATCTATGTCCGGTGATAAGAAGTTAAAAAGATATCACTTATGGCTACATGAAGAAACCGAATGTAATCTGCTTAGACAGTTCAAGATTTGATTGAAGATGTTTACACAATAATTATATCATAATTTTCTTTGGATGTTTCTGATCTCTTTTATACTTAGCCATAACGAAAGAAGAAATAAGAAATTCAGTGACACTAAGAACATTAATAATGCAACTGGATTATTTTTTTTTATTTTTATTTTTTTAAACTGCTTAACGTCTCCTATAACAACTAGGTCTTTAGAGACGGGAAAGGATGGGGGGAAAGGAATGGGAAGGAATTCGGCCATGGCCTTTTGAAGGAAGCATCCCGGCATTCACCTGGAGTGATTTGGGGAAACCATGGAAAACCCAAATCTGGATGCCCGGACGGGGATTCGAACCGCCGTCCTCCCGAATGCGAGGCCAGAACGCTAGCCGTTACACCACCACGTTCGTTTTTTTTTTTTTACTGGATTTATAAAGATTATAAAAGACTTTTATAATTTATAGTCTATGCATAAATTTCAACATTAGCATTATTTAGTTGATACTTTTGTAGGAATTAATTACTCATTAATAATTGTAATTATTCCTCTAAAGCGCAAGCTACTCTTTAAAATCTTATGCTTATGCGTTTTATGATATGAAATTTATGCCATGCTTAATGGTGTATGAAGATATATATCAAGTTTTATTGTTCGTGCAAGAGCTATTTCACATGCGTCGCTGTCTTTTGCTGTAATATTTCTCTTAAACGTTGTTGCTTCAACATTATGAAACCTCAAACGATGTGGCTGATTAAGGGAGGCGTTTTTCGTCTGGCTGCACTCTGTGGACGACTTCACATACCAGCTAAATACGATAACACAGTGGCGAGCTGTTAATAAAACCTGTCGATATACAATGATGTAGCACATTAAGCAATGCAGAATTGTGTAAACTTTTTTTTTTATTAAAATGCCGTACCGTTTCTATATTATTACATACATTGTATAGCGCGTTAATTTCTTATAAATTATAGTTGTAGCATTTCTAGTAATATTCTTTTCTCAAAGATGTAGCAAAAACTTTAGTGTCACGTAAATAGGGTTTCCTTGATTTGAGTTAGTTTTCAACCGTACCTGGTTTACTATTAAAAATGACGACATTTCAAATATGAGACTTGACCTCCAAATGCATTTTAATGACTAATTGTTTTAATTTTTCCTGTTCGGTTGTGCCCGTCTTCCGTAATATTAAAACAACATACCATCGCATGTTTACCGCATAAAAATGAAACGCTTTCAGGTTGCTTGAGACAGGTACCCAGTCATTTATAAGCAATTATCTCCCGATACCTAATAATACTTCTTTCAATACTTTCCGCATTTACTATTAAGTTATTATGTCACCACACATACGCAATTGCCATTCAATCAGAGTGAACTATGAACTCTTAAAACCTTATTTAGCTGTATTATAATTCGTACAAGAACATTGTTGATCGGTAAAACGTTTAGATTTCTTGCCGTATCTCCTGAGTACACCTTCAGTAGCATTGAGTCCGTGTGTGATTAATGACCATTCTCCGTTGGATTGGCAGTGTTGTGTGATCGCGATCTGTTTCCTTCTTTACTCTGCCTGTCTTCACCCGCTAGGATGTACAGTCTGGTGGCTCACTGCTTAAAGCGTTTACCTAACAGTAGACATATGTTTGGCTACCTAATCACAGGTTTTAGAAAGTGTAACGCTTGTCATATTTTCGCATCTACGGTAAAGATCATTCTGTTGTTTTATCGCCAGGTTTTCTATAACGCATGTAGATATTAGTTCTGAAATAAATATTGTGTATGACACAAAGTTATGAACCAATCGCAGTTAATGCACCTTCTCCGTTACAAAAAGACAGACTATTTTCTTCTTAAGTAGTTGTTTCTTAAATCAGATTCACAGAGCGTGGTAGGTGAGCGGTTAACGCTCTGGCCTCGCATTCGGAAGGACGCTGGTTCGAATCCCCGTCCGGACATCCAGATTTGGGTTTTACATGGTTTCCCCAAATGCCGGGATGCTTCCTTTTAAAGGCCATGGTCAAATTCCTTGCAGTTCCTAGTCCCCTGACCCATCCAGTCTCTAGGCCGCGACGTCGACAAAGCGTAAAGTCATAAGTAAAAGAAAAAAATTAAATCAGATTCTTTATTCCAGATCATCTTTATATATAAAGATGAATGTATGTTTGTTTGATTGTTGGTTTGTTTGTTTGTTCTTCATACAAATCCACATCTCGATGAAACTTTGCACACTTATCCATTGAAACAAGAAAAAAAATACTGTCTACATTTGGTTGAAAAATTATCTGTATAAATAACACATGTTGTCTCATAACTTCGAAATACAGCGATAGACAAACACGTTGGATATGGTCGTCTCCGTACCGTGTTTCCGTATAGTGGAGTGGCCGCTTAGTGGTTAAAGCGCTTGCTTACGAACGTGGTGGTCTCTGATTCATATCTCCGTGGAGGCTAAGATTTTTAAAAATTGTTTTTCATCGTAAGAGTCAGGCCTGGGCCGTAGGTTATTTGGATTGAATGTTAAACTGTAGATATTAGAAAGTTAGGGGTGCAATGCGAGGCAAATCGTAGATAGTCTTGCAATGTTGTAGGTTTACACTTTTTTACGTTATAATGATCCCTCAGGTGTTGTTCGCAGTCAGTGTGTGAGTGTGAACCACAGTAATATTATTATAAATACGGAAGTAAGTCTCTGTCTTTTTGTTACGTTTTGACGACTAAATGGCTATATCGTTGTGATGCAATTTTATAAGGAAATCTGTATGAAGGGCACAGGATATTTTTTCCAGTATGATTAACAGTTGTAGTCACGAAATTTTGAGATCTTATCGAATGGTGACAGAAATATGTTGGAAATTGATTCTCTTCAAGAGACAGGTTCGACGGTACAATGATATTGTGATAGCTTTCCTGTCATATTATTCCTACTCGATATTGTTTGGTACCAATCCGTCGTTAGCAACTTTCTATATTTAATTCTGGCAAAAAAATTCTTAATCCACGCGTACGAAGTCGCGTGTACGGGCTAGTAGTTTTATATAAGTGAAGATAAACTAAACTACCACCGTGTGTGTGTGTCAAACGACTTAACTCCATATGTAGAAGTACTCTTCGGCGAGTGTAGATGACTCAGAAGTCTATCATATAGTGTTTTGTGTTGTCTGTGTTAGGTACATGAATATGAAGAAAGATCTAGGGAGAAACCCGGTGCCATCACTCCATACGCACTGCAGAGTTATTTGGGAGTTAATCCAGGACTTTGGTACACAATCTGTGAATAACAAACGTGCAACACCGTCTCTCCTACTCTGCCAGTCAAGTCTCCGATGGTGAAACTTCCTTCTACCATCGCGCTACCGCAATGACGTGAGCAAAAGGGACAGGTGATTCAGGAATATGAGCGGCTGAGTATATGGAAGGAAAGTTAAGTATTCATTTTTAGCTTAGGTCACACGTTTATTACACTTCGTGTGGAGAGAACTGTGGTGTATCGTTGCCTTTCAATCTAACGTGAGTCGAAGAATTACGAAATAAATCTAACCTATGGCGTGGCCGTCATAATTTCTTCGTCCTAACAATCTCCCTCAGAGAACCTAAAAGTATAGATAAAACACTCTGGAATATAATTCTCAAACAAATGAAGAGTAACAGACATGAAGTTATCACTATACATTTTTTGTGTGAATTCGATCCTCACTAAGATAAAACTCAAATAAACAAATGCACAGTGAACAAAACTAGCTATCTAGCGACTGAAGGAAGATAACAAAAAACTTTCGTCTACTTATTTTATTAATAGAATCTAAGAGAAATCTCGTGTGTTCAGTGATATCTACGATACTCTGATTTCTTACAAAACCTAAAAATTTCTGCACGGAGGACAGATAATAAAGCTCAAAATTTATGAAAATTCAGCTATAAGTAATATTTTTATTCTTCTAGCCTCTAACAGTATACATATGTTTGGTATCCTAATTACATATTTTAGAAAGTTCAACGCTTGTAATCGTTTCTTATCTACATTAAATATTATTCCATTATTTTATCCCCAGATTTGGTTCTGAAAGAAATATTGTGTATGAAACAAACTTATGAATCAATTACAGTTAATTCACCTTTTCCGTTACAAGAAGACGAACTATCATCTCTTTAAGTAGTTGTTTTTAAAATCAGATTCTTTATTCATAGTTTTATGTAAGTGACGATAAGTTAATTACCTGTGTGTATGACAAATGATATATAGTTGATAGAAACATTGCAATAGCGAGTGTATTTACTGATATATTTAAGATCGGTGAAATAAAAAACCCTACAAAAATTGCCAAAAAAAAAAAAAAAAAAACATTCGGAGCTGCACTGTAGGCCGAGGGAATGTTTTTTGGCAAAAGAAACTTCAAAACCGAAAAATGAGTAAGAAATATCAGTAAAAAAAAAAAAATTGTTATCATTGTGTAAAATTAGTCAAAATCTGAAATAAATAAAAAATAGAGTAAAAAATTAGTATGATAACAAAAATACCGGAAACCAACAACGAACCCGTCGCTGATAGGAAAGTTGCTGCTTTAAATAACAGTTATCAGCTAATAAGAAGGAAGTGCTTCATCATCATAAACTAATTAAATCAATATTGTGCATAGTCAACAGATCATGACGAACTCGTTTATCAGCCAGTTATTAATGACGTCCGGAGCGTTGATATTTATTTTGATCGTAATTTACATATTAATTCTAATTAAAAGCATTGACTTAGGGGAAAAAACCGGTAAATTGGTTTCAAAAATGTTTACGTGGATTGTGTTAGATCATGCATGGGTGGTCTCTTAAATGCTGATTTACAGGTTAACCTTTCCTGTTAGACGCCTGTTTAGTTACAGGACATATGAAGTATGTTTCTTCATTTCTTGTTTCCAGTTATATCGTATCATTGTGTTAGTAGTTATATGATACAGTTCAACGACGCAAGGAATCTACTCTCAAACGAATCCTACACCGCATTCCAGGTACCTTAGTCTTTTGGATTTTATTGTTGGAAAGACTCAGTGTGGAAGTAGAACTTTTAGTGAAATTGGAGTTAAAAAACATAAGGGAAATAATCCATACCATCCAAAAGCTACAAAATAATGGTCTTGCACCGTAGTCAAAAGATGATGGTGCACTATAGTTTAAAGTAAGTTTCTTTATTTCTGATTGAAACCTGCTCCAGCCTCAGTAGGAAGGGAGAATCCTTAATTCTAAACTTCATTACAGATGTTGTATGGTGCAGCCATTAGTGACACAGCAGATGCTAAGATCCCGCTCAGCATTCCAATAAGTCTCAACACCACTGCCTGGATGACTGTGCAAATAGATTTCGTACGCAGAAATGAAAATTTACATGCAAAATAAGGAAGTAAAAAGAGAAGAAATAAAGACCTGTCACTTTACTGGTTATGGACATGTCAGAAGTATATCTTAAGAGTGACAGCTCAGATAAACATGGGAGTGCAACTAATGTAGCAGTGAAGGAATGGAAGGCGCAGGAAGCAACAGTCAAAGAAAATAAATAGACGAGAAGAAGAGAAGAATGTCGGTGGAAAAATATACAGATGTGGCATTCGGTATGTAAGATACATCCAAGTAATTTAAAAAAATGATTAAAAAATGAACATATTACGCATCAAACTGAATTCACTATTAAAAAATCTCTAAAAATTTATTTAAGAAAATCAGTAGGAAGTTATATTGAAAAAATGTTCATTAAATGACTTGCAAAATTGTCTTTTACATTGTATATATAAGCCATAAATAAAAGAGATAGAATTAAACTTTAGTCGAAAAAATTTTCATCTCTTCGAAAAGTTTTCAAAGATTTTTTCAAGAAAGTATTTTCACGACAAATTTACTATCCGATTGATAACATTCTCAATCGAATGATACATTTATGTCGAAATAAATTATCTGCTGGAGCATAAAATTTGTCAAAATCATTCATTTAGTTATTTTGCAGAAATCATAAATAGATTTCCTATAAACTTTGATAGGTCACATATCACTTCATTTTTTAAAGAATTTTCGGATCTGTAATTATCTTAAATAAATGAAAGAATGGTACTGTTTTAATTTTTTTTTGGCGAAAGCTTCCATAAATCATTAAATAATTATGGAGAGTCGACGAGTTGCCTTCTTTAATTTGATAAGCTTCAGCCCCACACATTAACCCCTCCAGAATTATTTTCGCCCTCTACCCCATGATTTTTTATTTTATGTACTAATCACGTAAGAACTAATTTTCAATTACAAATGTCTGTGTTAAAGGGTTCAAAACCTGTTAGCGTGGGACGGACGGACGCCTTCCGTACCATGAGCCAATCGGTAAGTGTCCCGTTTTTCATTTAGTAGGTACGGAAACCTAAAACTGGATTATTTGTAAGTAATAAAGTATCTTGGAGGGTACTATCGACTCCTCTTCACAGAATTGGAAATTTCAACAGTTATCTTGTAGTCACAGAAGCGTATTTCACTACTTTGCTTGTAATGAAGGTTTATTTCTTTTTTTCTTTTTCTTTTTTTTACGAAACCGGCTACGTGTTTTTGTGAATCAACCAGGCTTAGTGTTTCTGCAAACGTTGTAAAACCAGGCAACTAGATCGAATCCTTGTCGTCCCCAATGCATGACCAGAAAATTACAATTCACATATCAATTGCAGTCAGGTTCAATGATAATTCTTGCAGATTAATCAATCGATCATAAAGAGAACAGTCAAGCTCACTGATAAACATTAATAACTTTCTTCTTAGTTGTAGTTATCTGTGTACAAGCACTTGTTGGAGTGCCGACGCGCTGGGGAAGTGGTGACTATTATTTCGCGTTGGGACTGGGAGTCGTGTTGGTGGGTCACATTGCAGACACCGTCCTGGTGTCTGGCAGCTGGTCTCGATGTCCGCTCTGCCACATTAACAAGGCTGTCGTAATTAACACCACCTGGTCTGCGGCCGTACCTCTTACGAGGCGCAGAGTCCACTGACTCATAACCACACCTGGCCCGGCGGCGAAACAAGGGACCATGTCTACTTCATCATGTTAGACAAGTTTCTGTGCACATAAACTGATTATATTACAAGCGAATCTTCGCTTTATTCAGAAGTTCAGTAGCAACACAGACCCTCGAATATTTCTATTTCAAAAATTCGCTAGGAAATGCTTGTAAAATGCACATATTCAGTGTTACAACAGTTTTTTCGACTAATTATAGTTATTCGAGTATGGTACTTTTTTCCCTTTTCATCAGTATCGAAAATACAAGCCTTCAACGTCCGCCTTACGAAATACCCACCAAAGGTCACGCCACGATACAGTTACCCCACTCCACCCTTTGGATTCTGTTAATATCGCTTTTTTTGACTGCATAAGTTCAGTTATTTATTTCTTCAGTTCTTTTTTAAAAAATAAAATACCTTAGAATATAATGAAAACGTTACTCAAACGAATAGATTAATAATTAATTCTTCAATTAATGATTTATATTGGTGGAATTTAATTTACGGTAAAGATTTCAGAGAGACTACATTACTAACGTTTATGATTTGATACTAGAATAACAAAAGGCTACCGTATTACTACGCACACCAACGTCAGTGCGAGTGAAGCAATCTGAAAATACTAGTTCATTAATACGTACGTCAGCAAGTCTGCTTGCTTGAGTCATCTCTTCACCAGACTCGGTCACCGGCTGTGATTCCCTCATTGGTAAGAGCTCCTAATCCCCTGGACTATTCACTGAGTAGCAGGGTGCCGCCAATTGAGTCACGCGTGTTTTATTGCTGCCAGTGCCACTATTGTGCGTATGACCACTTAGAGGTGACGTCATGATGCCAATGAGGACTTCGCCCGATGCTTTTTATTTTTCTCGACAGAGAGGGGTGCAAATTAATACCGTCTCGCCAGATTTAACTATAGAAAGTACCACCAGCTAGACCGCAGTGAATCCCAACGGGGACAATATCGCCCACCGGTGGCCGTTGAAGAGATTATAGGGGGCGTTCCCGTCCAAGGCAGATTTAGGGGCTTTGCGTACCTGCCACCACACACTTCTGGCTTTAAGAAGTTCTTAATTGCATTTCCATGATCGAAAGAGGATCTAGCGATATATTCAGCAAAATATTTTATGTAAGAACAGGGTTGGAAAAATCATGATTTTTTTTCATAAAAATAAAAAATCATAGATTTTTTAAAAAATTGAATTAATCATCTTTAAATTTTTTTTTAATATCATTGTAAAAAGAGAGAGGTGGCGGAGAAAAGGAGATTCCCTTCGCTTTTTCCGACAGCTGATACTGAAATAAACGTATTTATACGAGTTATTTACCTTGTTGTGCTTATTATGCTATAAAATTACGTAAAAATGCCTTGTGGAAGACATAAAGATCCCATCTTTCAACTTTATAGAAAAGAATAATTTATCAATAACTGAATGCAGAGCTATTTGTAAATTGTAAGAAGTGTAAAAAAGAAGTGCGGGGTTTTATTGCATGAATGAAAAGTCACAATGCAGTGTGTGTGTGTAAAAAAAAAAAAAAAAAAAAAAAAAAAAAAAAAAAAAAAAAAAAAAAAAAAAAAAAAGTGAAATTGGATGTTGTTGAAGTTGGTAAGTATTTTCGGTGATATTTATAATCATGCTGCAAACGCGTAGGTGGAAAAGCTTTGTTATTGCCACAAGATATTCATTGGGACACTCTGAATGTTTGGTTTGAAATATACATGTCTGAGTGGCAAAGTTATTGACGATTTGTGAAGAGAGCAGAAATTTAATAGACATTACAATTGAATAAATAGTCGAAAACACGATAATAAAAAGATCTGTTAAATTGAAACCTATATCGATCACACTGGATACGCAACAAAAAAGTGCATCTCTGTCAGACACAGTAGAGGAAAGGAATTAAAGCCAGATTATATTAAACTAAAATTTGCCGTGTATCTAAGTTTAAAAGAGATAAAACCAAGCAGACACTTTTTGGTGTATTTATTAGACCCATCTCAAACAGAATTCAGGGTGACAGAAGAAGAGGAATCAAGTGCATTGGAGGAAGCTAGCTAGAACTCAACAGGTTTACTGTTAATAACTATAAAATTAAGGTCACAATCGGAACCCTTAAAATCTGTGATGTTTATAGAAAACGTTTTTAAAAATGTCACAGCTCTGGGGCAGTGGAAGTCGCAAAAAATGTTTTTAAGGAAGAGGCAACTATTTGGAGGCGTAACCTTACCAGCGTGAGAGGAAAGAGTATTTTCCACATTCGGACTTGTCGAGTGTAATTTACGAAATAGGTTGGGGACAGAGAAAGTGGGAAAATTATTCTTTTTTGAGTGTTACAATTCAGACATTGATTATGTATTTACTTTGATTAGTCCAATAAATCACAACTTGATCAAATCTCATATATTTATTGAAAAAATCATTTGATTTAAATTTTGATTAAAATCATAATTTTAATCAAAATGATTTAATAATGCCAACCCTGTATCAGTGATTTTTTTTCTAAAAAGGGGTGGTAAGTAATTTTTTTTGGAAAAGGATACGGTAAGCCAAGAAAGGTTGAGAACCTATGAGCTAGAGTATCTTTGCCAATTTGATGGTTTGCAGCTGCGGTTTTAATCAATAATGAATTCGCGATAGCACGTAGACACCGAGTGGTTAAGACATTCACCTTTTCATTTTGCTAGAAAGCTGTTTTTTCTGATGTCTGTCATAGTTTTAGAATAAGTCTGGCGATCGAACAGTTAAGATCACCAGACAGAAGACACTACCTAACACATAGTTGTTCAAGATTGTTACGAATTGAGAAACCTTTTTGTATCTGGGTTCAAGACGATAAGAGAGAATAATTTGATGATTCAGTTTGCTGAATACGAAGGTATCATATGTATTCTATACAAATAGGAATAATATTTTATATACATATTTTTTACGGTGGGCAAAACGTGGAACATAATTCATTTTCAAACCTGTTAACAGGAATAAATTATCAATTTCCTATCTCTGGTATTAGACTGGTTCCACAGAAAGACATTCATGTCTATTCATGTGTTTTGTGCAGCCTTAAATAAACCACCTGGTGCCTAACTATTGATTTCTTTCTTCAAGCATTACACTGACTGCAAATCTAACAACGCAATAGTTAGAAGGAAAAATTCACTATCTTCTCTTTCACTTCTTAAAAGTATTAAGCTGCTTCTTTAGTAAAAATACAGTTAACTGTACGATTGCTGAAATATCTGGAACAATGCAGGAAGAGGAGGTGTAGATAATATTGGTATCCGTGAATGGTTGTTACCATATCTTTCATAACAATTGATGGAATCGGCGATTTAATACAGTAATGACATGATTTCAGATTAAAACGTGTGTTTAAAACCAGAAGCATCACAGGTGTTTAAATGGAACCATGAAACATTACATTTTAACCTCCAAAAGCACAAAACATCTTTGTCTTTAGGCGGTGTGCTTTCATTAAAATAATGCTAACTTCAATCTAAGGTACGTTTATTTTAAGTTCTAAGACATACACTACCATGCTTACCTAACGATGAAGTCGAATAAACGACATCTTTCTGGAACGAATTTTACTATACACTGTAGTAATTCTAAGAAGCGCTTTTCCCTTGTGTTCAGTCGGCCCTTATCTCCGTAAGGCGCCTTAGTCCTTGTGAAAGGATCAACGATCCACAGAAATAAAGAGAACAGCAGACACGTGCAACTGTGGTCACCCTTTTGAGTCTTTTGTCGGTAAACCCGTGTCATATTGCGCAATCATAAGCGTGTGGCTGATTCTACTTAAAAAAACGGAAAGAAGCTGACAACAAAATATCATTAGCATCCCTTGAAAACTCATTTACTACTTCATTGTAATTTTATGTCAAAGAAATTGTTTGACATCTTCTAAAGAAATCAAGATTGATTCGCTGAAAACCACTACCTGGTTCATCAAGTTTGCTTGTTCTACAGAGTATAACAGTTTTTATAGTGGTTAGAACGATATTACAACAAACATGTGCATTTCACGTGCGATGAGAACTGTCTAAATATATTTTTTCATTAACAAATAAATTAAGCCAAAGCAATTGGCTTTTTTGTGTTTATTGATCTCCCGTACGCATTTCACTTCTTTGGCAGAAGCATCTTCAGCGGGGTTTTTCTGTTAATTACGTACAAATGATATAAGTTTGTTATGTTGTGTTTGGTACAGTGGAATTATTATCTAACTTATAATCTACTTACATTTTGTAGTATATTGCATTTCTTTTAGCTCCATTCTCAGTATCAGTGCATTTGCATTTTTGGTTAAAAGTGTCTTCATAATTCAGATGGTGCTTGTCACAACACTGCACTTTATGGCACTCGACTATGTGTTTTTTTCATTGTGAATGGCCGTTCTGTTATGTTTACTATCGAGTTTGTGTCGTTATGCGGTGTTGTTTTGTTTTATTCAGTCTTCCATTTGTTAGGCTGGTTTTTCAAATGTAAATGATTGTCACTAGTTTTTTGTGGTTTTGTGTGTCCTTGTTTATTGTTGTTTTGCCTACGTCGATGTTATGTTTTTTATTATAGTTTCATACATTGGCGAAACAACAATAAACAACAATAACTTTTGTACGTAATTAACAGAAAAAAACCCGCTGAAGATGCTTCTGCAAAAGAAGTGAAACGCTTACGGGAGACCAATAAATACAAAAAAGTCAATTGCTTTGGTGTAATTTATTTGTTAACATTATCAGCAATTGAGGAAAATGATCCACAACATCCAAATGTTTCTTCAGTCAAAGGACATATAAACCTAAACCTGTTCCTACTTTCATTTCCAGACAGTACAAACAAGTTTGAAATTAGTAAAACCCTATCAGTCAACAGCTTCATTTATCTAGCAGCTTTAATTGTGACAATCCTTATATACGAGAGTGAATAAACTTAAAAATTATAATATTTATAAGTATTGTTTACTGCACACAACTGTTACAGAATCGTATCATATTTCAAGGTATTCACCCAAATGCTCATTGGAAGTCCTTTACAGCTTACATAGTGCATGAATTCGTATATAAAAAAATCTTTTTGTAGTCCGCGCAACCACTCACGAACAGATTGGCCTTCCTTTTCTTTGAGTGGTCCAAACGTACAGAAACAAGGTCTGGTGAGTGTGCGGGATGAAGTAGACTTTCAAAACGCAGATCTGTGATCGTCGCAACTGTTGTATGGGTAGTATGGGATCATCCATTGCGAATCTGCAAAAGAATACCTGCAGACTGCAATCCACATTGCTTTGACTAGATTAGAGGCCGAATATAACTTTTTAGGAGATCCAAGAGTAATGCACTGGTGACAGTTGTCACTCTAGTCGTATAGTTTTTTACGAAGACGACTTTTTAGTCTCAAAACAGATTCAGCATCACCTTCTCAACTGACGGATGTGTTTGAGTCTTCTTCGATTTTCGATCTGATGAATGACGCCCCCTGTTGTTCACTCTCTTCGTTTCTGACTGGTGGAAGTGAACCCAGATTTTGTCCCGAGTTATAATTTTTCAACTGAGTCCTCACTTTCTGGTTCGAAACTGCGCAGAAATTCTTCACAAGCATCTACGCTTCTCTCATTCGGTTTACAGTTAGCTACCGTGGCGTCCCATATTGCAGACATTATGTATTGAACCATAACTAATGTTTAAAGTTGTTGCTGTGCTGTTCGGCTTTTCGTCAGTATGGCTTCAACAGCTGCAATGTTTTCTGGAGACAGAATTCTTTATGGCTGACCTGGGTAAGGAACATCTTCCGCTGAAGTCACACCATTTGCAAACATACTGCTCCATTCGTAGAACTGATAGTATGACAAACTGGCATCACAATATTGAAACTTCATCTTTGGGTAAATTTCAACACGTTTTTCATTTACATCGAGCAAAAACAAACAACAGAACGTTACATTTTGCTGTCTCCTACAGGCCATATTGCACTCTGTAAAACACGTACCAGATTTTCGCTTTTTTGTTTCAACTTTAATGTTTCTCGTTTGATTCAACCAAGAAAATTCATGACAAACATTATACCTGATAACCACGGTTATTTCGATATTTTTTATTATTATTCAGTACGCTTCACATAATTTCAACATAATAAATATATTAAATTCAAACCAAGTGTCTCTCGTACACATTTTAAAACTGTCATTTTGCTGGTTTCAGATGGTTAAGTAATTGTATTTGTGTCATAAGCTCTTCTCAAATCGTTTGCATATTTTAGGAGTGCGCCATTTTGCCTCACGCCAATACTTGTTTACAGAAACATTTCAAGTAATAGCATTTTGCGTACATGTGGTACGCGGGGGTCTTTTACCACACCTTGAATTTTATCTGTTTTCCATCCTTTCTTTAATAATGTTCTCCAATCTTTCAGCGGCAGCACTTTTTAAACAGTCTAAAGATAGGGAAAAATTGCGGCTAAAAACCACATAAAATTTACTTACAATTTTTAATGGCTAAACCGATTTGTCAAAAATAATCTCTAATGTTTTCACAAATTCTTTGGAATATGTTTCAATTTTATTCGTTTGCTACATTTCCAAAAAGATTCGTTTGTCGAAGTATATGGATCATTTACAATGAGAAAGTCATAAGTAATTTAGAATCACATATTTTTAGAGGCCATCCGTTGTTGAAAATGGTTGAATATAAGTTTCCGACAAAACATTAAGTTTTACCCAATCGCAGGAATAAAGGAGATTCGATAAGTAATGAAGGTCTAATTCCTAGAATGATGCGTTAATTGCGAGGTAAGAAGACCATAACGGAAAGAAAGATCCAGCCCCTGGCTGTGTAATTCGTTATTCGAGGCTACCGTATTCTCTTCTGACGATATTTATGATACAATGAATGTGGAGTATATTGTGACAGTAATTCCATTCGGCGGCCATGTCGCTTGACGTTTATCATACGGCACAGAGGCGAGAAGTGCTGGAGGAACTATCCCGCTCCATTTAAACGTGTTTCACTCTTCCAGTTTCCATACATCACCAGAACGCCTGGCCTCGCCAAGACCAGCAGAAGCCGAGGGCGCTCTCTTAATATTCTTTCCGCCACATTTCGCTTGAAGACCATCTGTGAGCCTCCAGATGACCAAGCAGAGGTAGAAGGGTATCCAGCGGTTGTAGAACTCTGGTTTTCAGTACGATTGCCATACTGTTCAAACCAAACTATTGTATTTCGTTTTTGTTTTCTAATTATAACTACAGTACTTGTTTTAAGCGTGAAGTTAAACATAACTTTCACAATATCTTCTGAAACCAGTGAATTTCTGACTAACTATTAAAGTAAAATCACAATTTTCGTTACCAATGACATTTAAAAATGAACACTGATAGACGTACAAGCCTTTATAATTTTTACATATTTCAATCCTGTCGCAAGGAACTGAAGAAATGTGGAAACAAATGGGTCGGCATTGCGAGAAACCTCTGTAAGCAATGAATAAACGGAATTGTTAATAGCACTGCCGGCTATAATGTCATATTGCTTTATTTGCTGAAGCTGATCGCCAAATATTAGAATTAACGTAACAGGTTGTTGGAATACGCTAGGAGACATTCCTAGCATTGGAGTCTATTTCCGATGTCTTAAAACAATTGTGCACCATCGCGTCTGTCAGAAAGCACAGTGCTAACTTCTCATTGGGGCAGATACCTAAACTGAAATACTATTTTATTGTTTGATTCAGATCGAAAATTAATTTACTGAGGCTACTTAAATGCTGTTATATCTTTTTGATTGTGGCTATACGTATTGTCGAGGTCATTAGAAGATGGAAAAGACTGGGGGCGAAGAACCAAAAGGAATTCAGCCATGGCCATTCGAAGGAACCATGCTGGCATTCGCCGGGCGTGATTTTGGGAAACCAAGGAAAAGCCAAATCTGGATTGCCGTACATGGATCCGAACCCGCGTCCTCCCGAATGCAAGACCAGAACGTAACCGCTCATGCAATACGCTCGGTAATTTTGTTAGAATTCTTGTGAAAATAACATGAAATTTTATTGCTTACGAAACATACGATGCATATTCCTGTATGATGTTATGATACCTGTTATAGAATTTATTTAAATAATAACAATTCAGTAATTCGCTTTTGACTTTACCCTCTAACCTAACCCAGTAATACTGCCTTTATACTGCAGATATACGAAAACCCAAACGTGGAAGCATTTTAGCGTACTTCACTTCCATAAAAAAAAACTTTTCGAGAGATGAAGGTAAATACCGGCCAAGACTGCGATTCATACCGAAGACCTTTCGATATCCTCTCGGAAAAGCTGATCATTGCTGCATCAAACCGCTCTCTACCTGAAATATTTTGTGGTGGTTAACACCATTATACATAAGTTGGTATTATATTCAACAGTGGTTACGAAGAAATATATGTAAAGGAATCGTACAAAAAATAAGTAACTAAATAATCATTACTAATAAAGTTCTGCAACTATCAGTATCAACAGTCAACTTGTATAGAGGCCGGAATGTTTCATAACTGAAGTTTTTCAGTTTCATTAGTGCTCTACCTACCTATACTCTTTCTACCCAAGTACAATTGTGTAATTGAATTATTGTCTTATGCACGTGGACCACAGAATTAAGTGTTATGTTAAAACGAAAAAAATCGTAAATTTATTTTACGCAAAACTTTTTCCATGTATACCCATATTAAGGACATCGTATTGTATTTTCCAGATTATTTAGTCATATGGTTAACGACTCTGAGAAATATTCAATTAAATAATAGTGTCTCGTACGGGCGGACTCAACGAAGTTATGAGCGTACCTTCTGCGCCATTTTGGCTACGAAACGATTAAAATACTGTCTGTGTCTAAGGACTTGGGATGGTATTAGCGAAATTAGATCTCTTCATTTCCTTTCATGACCTCTGTAATGTGGCTTTTTTCAGACAGGCAACCGTCCTAGTTCTTCTAGCTCTGATTAGAGGCGTAGCGTACCATTCTGGGTTTTCATATTCGAGAAACTTTATTTCCTGGCTCCACCGCGATTTCAACGCTGACGTACACTTTGTAGCCCGTCTCGTTGGGAAGCTGTTGCTAGGTGTGGCGACACGAATGTTTGGTGTGTGCCCCGCGAGCGACCCCCGCCGAAGCAGGTAGAGTGCTCCACTCACACGCGCGACCCCCGTCGAGAGAGCATTATCTTCAGCACCGAAGAGCATCAAACGCTCATTTTCATAACCGCCAGCCGGGCAACTCCGAGAGGAAGTCCTAATGGACGATTTCTTTTCTGCGCTGCACGTTCGCCACCCTCCACTCCCACCGACGCGCCATTTTATATTCCGAGTTCCCCCGCCGAGTGTTAAGACACTGTGAGATTTATTGCGTACATAACTCTCTTCCTGGGAAAAGTAGGTCTTGACGGCGTATACATTGTCCCCAAGGCGGCGAGAAATATAGCAGAAGTCGCGACTGGAATGGATGATCAGAGATGGCGCGTACAAGTCAACCCCTTGGTAAGAAATGCACGTGTTGCATGGAGTCGTGGTGGAAATTGAATTCGTAAGTTGATGTGTAGAGAGATTCTGCCAACAGTCAAGCACAAACTAACTGAACGTTTCCTGCTGCCTTGTGTTCTGTCACTTCTGGGTCTTGCCTCTGAAGTTTGATAGTAATAAGAAGAGCAAGAAACACAACAACTCGTGACGAAAAGTGAAGACAAAGTAGTCAAACATTGGAACAACATGACTATGTCTGGATCTGATTTGCACTACTCTGTATCAAACACAAAATCAACCCTAATCTGTCGTTACATATAGCATGTAACATAAGAAATTGTTCATTCATTTCATACGCAATAACTCACTTTTGTTAACATAAGGCTTTACGGACAGGAATGTAATATTCCTGACTTTTTATATAAAATAAACCTTGTGATTCGCATCCAAACAATGCCAGACATTTGCCGAAGCATTCACATCTTCCAAAAATTGCTTTGTGAATATGGGTATTATTAATATTTGTCCGTAGCTAGTATTCTGAGTGTCAAAGTATAGCGTCTGTCTGACACGTTGTTCTTTGTATGCCACTAAACACTGAGAACCAATGGCAGTCAAGAATAAAGCTAGAAGCATAAATTATAAACTTAAATCTTCTGTCAAATCAGTTTTCTATTTCCACGTGCTAAACATCAACAATTATATATCTGTCAGATTTATCACTCGTACACACACACACACACACCACACCACACACACCACACACACACACACACACACACACACACACACACACACACACACACACAATAATAATAATAATAATTATAATAATAAAATTTTAAAAAATGGTGATTCCAAAACCTTAATGCAAGGGAAACTGGGTCTATATAATTAAAGAAAAATTAAGATCCGTTTCTTTAATTTAAATTGAGATTCTGAAACAATTATAACTGACCTTAATCCATTGCCTAATTGATGAAAAAAGTGTCTACACGATGTCCTGTTGCAATGAAGAATCTAGGCCAATCGTTTCTTAGGAATGTAGCGAAATGTCACTTTGGGTTTGTCGTTACTATTGTTCTCTCTATTTGCTGTTAGCGTATTATTAACTCAGAGATCTTACCAAGCTATCATATAGTGGCAATTTCTGGTTTTTGAAATTGTTCTAATTGCCTAATCTGACAAATGGAATCATAGAATTTAAGAAAGATGATCGAAGTCACTATATTCACACTTTTTGGTGCCAATGCCTTGACCCGGCACACCGAAGCACGAATAAAAGTAAGATTGGTGTTGTGCCCTGAAGCAGATCTGGGACTCATAGGAGTCGTAGGTACTGGGCCATTCTTCCATACTAGTGTTGTACTTGTGACCACTGTTGCTAAGTCCAGGGTAATGTTTTTATTGTATATATGAAAAATGAGAGAGGGCGGGGTTGAAACGTGGTGCCCGCCTATTCAGGGCTGCTCTTTCGAGAAACACATGAGACTAACGAATTAAACGTCCTCATCCCACGGAAAAATCACCATTAACCGTGCCGCATGCCCTCAGTCCATACCCACTGCGACTATCAGGACTTTGCTGCATAATCTGACAATTCTGAAGTTCTCCTATCATTGGTACTTATTGGTAAACATGCGTACTCTCACTTTCACTTTTGAGTGTAGTGAAATACTTCTTCCACCAACCTATTTGAATCGGAAGAACAGGAAAGATAAAATTAGAGAAATAAGGTGCCGGACTGATTCTTATATGAATTCTTTTTTCCTTCGTACCATTAGGGATTGGAATGCACAACAAAGAGATTAGCTTTGGTGCTGAGCGCCCTCTGCCACCCACAATTTTGTGAATTGCAGAGTATATATGTAGATGTAGATCATTGTAATAGGCAACTCGGACTACATATATTTGAGATTAGTGGAATCTGGTGAAATATGTCGAGAATTAAGTTTCCAAGTTGTCAGTGTTACTTCTCTGGTTTAGAGGATCAAGTGTGCGAAAATAGTCGAAATAAAAGAAACCGCGTTAATTTCTATACGAGAGAACCAAACGTACAAGCTTTCAATTTTTTATGTTTCGTTTAGGCCAACTAGGGCCACGTTAAGCCTTCGTTTGGCTTAAATTTGTATTTAATGTGTACACATATGGGTCACAACTAGGGTTGTTAGTCCCAGAGGGAATCTGCAGTTTAACGTAGAAACCGAGCCACGGAAGCGTTCTGGCGTTCTTCACATTACACAGCAAGTTACGCCGGAGGTGAAGGTTGGTTTAAGGACTTACGAAAATCCCCGCTGGATCGGGGATCTTTCTTTCTTTTTTTTTTTTTTTTTTTTTTTTTTTGTAACAGTTTAACGTCCCTTTTTAACAACGTGGTCTTTAGAGACGGGAAAGGATGGGGGCAAGGAATGGGAAGGAATTCGGCCATGGCCTTTTGAAGGAAGCATCCCGGCATTCACCTGGAGTGATTTGGGGAAACCATGGAAAACCCAAATCTGGATGCCCGGACGGGGATTCGAACCGCCGTCCTCCCGAATGCGAGGCCAGAACGCTACCCGTTACACCACCACGCTCGGTGGGGATCTTTCGATCTCCGGTCAGATGCCTTAACCAATGAGGCACCAGACAACTTTTAAGTTTGGAATGTATAGATCTATGGCCTAAGTATAGTTTTGTTTGTATTTTGAAATATTGTTCGGAGAATTTCTCCATTTGCGGCTTCTGAATATCATTACACCATCTGAAGCACCGAGAAACAAGCTGCAGTAGTAGAAATGGGAGAATACTGTTGAAGATGGCAAAGTCATGCAGAAAAATTAAGACGGTGTCTCCGATAGCGATATTTATTAATTACTAGCCTCAAGGCCCGTCAAAAATGATGGAGTGTTTTGACAATTAATTTCTTTTGCGGTTGCTGAACTAAATAGAATTGTTATAAAATACAACGCAATGTAATTTCTCGTCCCTTGTACTGTAGCAAAATGTTTCAGTTGTCAGTTTGGTCCAGGTTGCATTTCAGCCTAACCACAATCTCCGCTAATATTACCGCTAGAAAATCAAAGCCTTCGACAAACGGGAATTAATATATTCCCTGTATCGCATGGCGATGTCATCATGCATCGCGATATAAACTTGATCCAAAATCTTCACGTGTTCTTACATCTTTCTTTCTTATTATCTGTGATAAAGATCGATGTTTTAACGGCTGATACAGCTTACATGCGGTTGAAATAATGACCTTAGTGAAATTGAAGGAAGCTAAAAAAAATCTTAACAACTTACGTTATGTTACGTAATATTAGTTTTAATTGTGGTTTAGGATGCATAGATCGCGATATATTTGGAAAATCTCTCATTCAAACCAATTAATGATTTCAGTAAAAAAAAAAGCAACTGATGATTAATATGCCAATTTAAACAAAATACATACTTATCTTTCAGTGTTCAGGCAATTCATTTCTTAGTATTTGCTTAAATATTTAGAGTTGTTATAAAATAAAGCCTTGCGCTGTAGCAAAAGGTTTCCGTTGCCATCCTGGTCCAAGTTGCATTTCAACCTAACCACATACTACGCTAAACTTGCCGTGAGAGAAACAATACTTCAACCACACGCATATTAATACATGTACTGTATCACATTTTAGTGGCAATAATGCGTCGCGATATAAACTAAATCAAAAATCGCAACGGATTCTTACATCTGCTTTTTTTATATTATTGGATGGCTGATGCAGTTACATATGGCTGAAAAATGTCATCGGTAAAAGCAAAGGAAATTAAAAAAATCTTATTAACTTACGTTATAGCAGGTAATATTAGCTTTAATCGTAGTCTACGGTGTATAGATTGCGATCAGTGTGGAACAACTTTCCTTGAAACGAAGTAATGATTTAAGTAACAGGACACTCATGAAAATAATTTAAATTATTTTTAAAAAATAATTTACTCATACCCTCTTCTCAAGTACCGGTTATAATAACAATCTAATCATTGGTAATCAAAATTAAAGGTTTTATCCAACATATCTATGACGAAAGTTTTTAACAAAAACGTTTACATCAAACGAATATTAAATAAATATAAGCAACTAATAATTACTATGTCAATTTAAACAATATATGTATTTTTCTTTCAGTGTTATGACAGTTAATTTATTTGCGGATGCATAGCTAAATAGAACTGTTATTAAATAACGTGCATAACCTAGATCAACATCTCTGGTCGTAAGTTCGACAGCTAAGGCGAAAAGCATGACGTAATAGCACGACGTCATAGTGTGACGTCATGGCTTGACAGCTATGACCAAGACCTGCGTTTTATAGGTATAGATGAGACAGCTGTTGGTGAAGATCAGTTTAAAAAAATTGGCAGTGGCCTTGCAGCTGTATTGAAACATTGTACCTGATCAACGTGTTACTAGGGACGATTTCCGGTTACATTAAACCAGAAATTGCTGCGTCAGTAGCGAAAACAACCGCCGTCATTGTTACTGTGGCAATTCAAGTCGTATCGTTAGGTGCGACAGTAGGACAAAATAAAAACAGCTCGTCAGCTTTGGCTCGAGGGTATGGCGCCTAACACGATGTGTTAAGAGTCAGAATTGAAGCTGACAACAAGGTTTCATTATAGCTCAGGATGTAGCCTTCTGATAGGGCCGTGAGTTCCCAATTGGTGATAAGCGTACTCCCAGCGATATGTGAGGTTGCTTCAGCGTGTACTCACGGCAATATATAGGTTAAGGTAATCACTAAGATACTTGATAAAAATTGCACATACATTGCTATCAGTAAAATATGTTTTAAGACAGTCAAACTGTATGTGTATATATGTGTAGATTATGTTACTGTAACGCTGTCGATGCGCATAGTACTCGACTGGGATGAACACAGCTGCACAGGTGGAAATGGTAATCGGGAAAAACTAATTGGGAACAACTGGTGTAGTGGTTGAGACGTCCATCTTAAAGAGTGAGGACTTTCGTTTCGACTCCCATTACATCCAGGAATTTCTATGAGAATTTATACTGACATTAGCCCTTATTCTATGCTAAACTTGGTTCGGATTCCACGTTGAACTGTGAATCAAAAAACAAATGAGACGAATGCGCAATAAATCTGCGTTTATTTCATATAACTATTTTTAATGTAACTATTTCTTAGTTCCGAATCAACCACAGTGAGCTTGCACCATTGGGCAATGACAGGTAGTGAATAACAGCTGTTAAATATCGCTGACAAGCGGACGACGGTTTCCAAATGTCTAAAACCTGCAAACCAGTTATAATGATCGAACCAGACATTGCCAGTGATTGGGGCTTTGGACATCTCTATCCACCTGGGGCATAGCGGGAAGATTCTAGTTATATCTCCGGCAAGAGTCTATTGACTCTCTCGTCTCATCAACACAGTCTCAGTTGATAGCCTAACAACCAACGGCGGCGAACGACAGCGGCGTTTCATCGTTTTGGTCGGTGATCGCAGACACCATCGAAGACTGAAATCACCGAGCGGGGCGGTGTAACGGTTAGCGTTCTCGCCTCGCATTCGGGAGGACGGCGGTTCGAATCCCCGTCCGGGCATCCAGATTTGAGTTTTCCATGGTTTCCCCAAATCACTCCAGGCAAATGCCGGGATGCTTCCTTCAAAAAGGCCATGGCCGAATTCCTTCCCATTCCTTGCCCCCATCCTTGCCCCCCATCCTTTCCCGTCTCTAAAGACCTCGATGTTAAAAAGAGACGTAAAGCAGTTAAAAAAATAAAAAGACTGAAATCATCTAGCAACAGGTGGAACGTGCTGTGTATGGTTGTAGATGGATAGGGATATGTATATAGCTCCTTCGCATCAAGTAGTCTGTGTTAAATTAGGTCAGATAGGCGTCCACAGCCCACAAACCACATCTTCACTAAAATATAGGGTTATGGTTATCTTGTAAAAAATCCTTCAGTAGCCGTCTGGTGGCTCAATAGCTAAGGCGATCTCGGCTGGGATTTTCAGAGGTTCTTGAGCTGACATTTGAAGGCTCTACGTTAAACTGTAGGTCCCCTTTACCCGGTAGGATTACTGGGTTTGGATATTTAGCCACGACAAGCGGCGCATTGCGTGGCGATTCAAAAATCATGTCACCTGGCGACCGAATAATCCTTATGGGTTTCGCGGCAAACAAAACCATAAGATGATTTGACTTGATTAATCATTCATGTCTTAACTGTATCACATGGAGAGAGATCGAGAGCATCTTACATTTCATCAGTATTTACTAATCTTTGTATATCCTTATGCAGTTAAATAAAATGCTTTCGAGCCTACAGGCGCGTATACTACGCCAGTGCGTTTGCAGTTGGCTGAAAATGAAGTAGAGATGAACTCTCTCGAAACGTCCCTCGAAAGTTACATTCATACTCGACTGAGAGGCCCAGAGCATTTTATTTATTTACACGACGTGAAAATCTTTCATCCTTATGTAGATATTCGTACAGCGCTTAATTCACGCTTTGCCGCGATATTAAAGCTTTAACTATAAAGCATTTAATGACCTGAATACTCTTATGATCCTACGGTAACTATGCGCGTCCGGAACATGGCTGGCCTACAAGACTGACCAGAGAGGAGAGGTTCAACCATAGGCCGCGAGCTCCTGATACCTTACTTGATCGCACCTACCCCTCGCTTACGAAAAATTTACTGCTTTTCCACTAGATACATATATTTTATTGGACTCTTCTGGAAAACAGAAATAATATTATGTTACGTGCTATGAAATTAACAAAACTGATAAATTTAATTCACGAAATTCAAGTGAATAAACTCAGTTTTAGATACCGTGCACTTTGGAAAATTAATTCTCTCTTTTCAAACGCCAAGGTAATTTTGCAGCCACTTCAAGCTGTTTAGTGGGTGGTAAGCGGGCCCAACGGACAAAAATGTGTACGACATTCATTTACAAAACCACTTTCTGCTCAATGTACAGAAAATCCAAAACGGCATTCAAACACGTATTCAAATGTGAATAAAAAGTTTCATAATTTTAATGGAGCTTATGTGTTTGTTCGGATTTCTGCTTGTCTGCAATATATCCGCGAACTTAATAACTCAGACTGCCGTGATTTTTATTTAAATTTTTTTCAGCTGCTCGGAAATGGAATCCTGAGACCTAATATCACTAGTGTTTGATAGAAAAGTTTTTTATGATCTACGATAGTAAGAGACTAATTTATATGAATCCAGATAGATAATTTTTTGAACATTACGAATTATACACGGGTACCCGGTGCTTAGAGGGATGAACAACAAGTAACTCTGAAAAAAATGGCTTTGAACTGTAATGGAAGTAATTCTTGACTCACATTATTTAAGCAAGTTATGGAACTACAACTCAAGCCGTTCGCAACGGGTCTGTACACAATCCAGTGACATTCGTTGCTGTACCTGTATCAGTTAACTTTACACTAACAAATGGAAAAAGAATGAATGCGACAGAATTGTTTCTACCGTAATATTTCCGGACTTTTAAAGATTTTGATAACTTTACATTGCGGTAACCTGTTTCGGATATGTTATCTCATCCGCTTAGTTAAGACTACCTAACTCCATAATGGGCATAAGCCTACAGGTTTTTTTTCCCGTATCGTAACAACCGCAATTATGGGAGTCAAAGCTCAGAGTACCACGTGCGCACTCACCCCTGCCGCTTCCCTTCAAACACGTCTGGCACGCTATGCTTATCGGTGACCGAGCGTGGTGGGTGAGAAGTAACGCTCTGGCCTCGCATTCGGGAGGACGTGAGTTCGAATCCCCTTCCGGGCATCCAGGTTTCCCCAAATAACTCCAGGCAAATAGGGGGATGCTTCACATCTTTTCCAGCCTCTAATAACAAAAAATAATTTAAAAAAAAGCAGCTTATCTGGAGCTTAATGTCATGTCTCACACAAGTTATCCGCCTTTGATGGAAAATTGAAGCCATATAAGAGCTTAGATAGTGGTTAAAGGCTGCAATGTAATCATTTTTCAGCTTTAATTACTGTATGATTGTTGTCGTTATAGGTTGTGCTCTTGTGTTATTCTAACTTATCACGTAAGTGCAAATAGAGTTTTGCTCAGTAGGACTTGAATTATATCGTTTGATATGTAACATATTCGCTATTACACCTTGAATGTGTCCTTGATCTTCAGACGTATCTGGCCAGAGAATTAAATACGTCCCAACATATGAGGTCAGATGCTGCTATGTCCAGATTTATGACACTCATTATATCCTATAAGTTTTGTACTTACGATCAGTCTAACAGGGTATGCTGGTACAAAGGAGGCCGTAAGACATGTTTCTGGAGCGCAATCAGTAGCTGGATATGGGTAGTAGTCACTTGAAGATAGCAGTCGGATGGAGAGAGTATTGGGAGTATAATAAGGCTTGTATCAGTAAGGAGGCTTGAATGGACACTGATACAAGAGTTAGGAGCAGTACGTGGGAGGGAAGAGGAAACAATTATCACTTGATTTCAGCCGTTAGGGAATGCGAATATTTTATTTTGCACGTAAGGGATTCAGGGATTGGAATAAATTAGAGAGGAAAATTCTGAACAATGGAAGAATTTAAAATTAAAAGTCATAAAAGGTGAAAGTAGGTGAGTGGGGAAATTGCGCTAAAAGAATTCGAGAGCAAAAATTTGTGAAATTCGAAATTAGGTGATGGGAAATTTCCTCCGGGCCATATGCTTCATCGCAATTACATGAAGGGAAATGCGATGATTGTGTTTAGTTGTTTGGCTCGTGCGTGGACCTGTGTGGTCCGTGGGTGTGTGGTGCTGCCCCTCCCACAATCTTGCCACTCTTTGAGACGGCGCCGCGAGAGACGACTTGAAAAATATTTCGCCGCCGAGGAGGGCACACGCTCTCTCTATCCAGGAGCTGCCGCCTTTTGAAAATCCACTGAATACGGGCAAATTGTAGCCACAATACTGTCTTTTCAAAATGTCACTGAATAGCGTTAATTTCGAGCAGAATAGGGAAATGCCGAGCGAGAGAGAGAGGGAGAGAGAGAGGGAGAGAGATGGGTAAGATCGGTGGGAAGAGGGGGGCGTCGCGAGAGAAAGGAGGTGTGTGTGTGAGAGAGAGACGGACAGAGAGCATCGGGGTGAAGGAAGGGCGCGCGCAGAAAAATGCCCGCGAGTGTGCCGGGGGCTGAGGCGCCCAGAAGACTAGTTTATTCCGCTGTATTGATGTAAACAAACTTGCCGTGAAAGGATATGCAAAATCCCTGCGGTGCTGGGGCGTCCTCTCCGGGGAACAGCTCCGCCTAATTCTGCAGTGTCCCCACTACCTACAACACATCTCCGCTGTACCGGTAATTTGTGTTTGCAGAACTGAGGAGTGAAATTGTTCTATTTGCAAACTTTGAGATTTCTGCTAGTGTTAACAAATATGAATCTAGCTTTCTATGGAGTTTTCTTTTAGAGGACTGAACAGCAGTTATTAATACCTAAATGTGAGGAAATGGTGTTAAAAAAAATATAGACTTACGAATTTTATCTGAGACGTGTGGTTTCCAACTGAATCAATTAAACTGTGTTGATTAAGAGGGATATGTATACTAAATTTTGGCTTAAAAAATGAGTATTTAGTTTAAATTTTTTCTGCCCAAATTCTAATACATGGTTTTTAGTACAAGCTTAGTTTTTTATTTTTTTGCTTATGGCTTCACGTTTCGTAGACGTCATTAGAGGCGGTATAGGATTGGATGCAAGGAACGGAAAGGAATTCGGCCATGACGTTTTGAAGGAAGCATCCCACCATTCGCCTGGAGTAATTTGGGGAAACCATGGAAAACCCAAATCTGGATGCCCGGACGAAGATTCAAACCCGCGTCCTTTCGAATGCGAGGCCAGACACACGCTTAGAAGTTCTGTTACAGTAGCAAATAGACAAATTTCGCTTCATCAGATGTTTGGTCAAAAATATATTCAACGGGCTACAGTAATCGCTAGGAAAGAAATTAATTACGAAAAATTGTTTATCGATTTAAAGACTGTGCGATGAGTAATTACCATTATGCTGTTCCATAAAATCTTGTGTGTTAGAATTAGAAGTCACCTTCATGAGTCGTGGTTTTTCACCAAACACATATATGAATTTTACTGGAAGTTGAAAACACATGGCGTTGTCAGCAAAGAATTGGATGGTTGTAAGGGAAAAGCCTCTGGAAATGTAAATTAAGAAGCATGGAGTGGCATTAAATCTTGTGCATAAATCTAAACATATGTATGCAAGCGAAAGACTGAAAAAGAGATATTTTGCAAATTGTCGAATCAACCAAATTTTTATTGAGGCCATTAAACATGCGCTACGGTACAAAATTGTATCAAGAAAGGGTTTTACATCGGTGTAATAACATTGAAGCGTCTTGTACCATGACATATAGGAGGACTGACGGTGTTGGGCTTAATATTTTATGTAACAGATAATAGTTCACTTTTAGGCACTCAATATAAAATACTTCTGGTTAAAGAGTCATTTTGCATGTTTTTTCAGTCACTCTACTTGGTTGCAACTGAATATCTTATCAGGGAAAAGTCATTGTACCCCTGGCGAATGGGAAAATTCGTTAAAATTAAAGGGATATTAGTTTATTTCATAGTTTTAATAAAAACACTTCTTTAAGATGCCAACCAACCCCACTCCTCTACAGTTTCTTCAGACTTTGTTAATCCAAGGGTGTTGATTAAAACCGAAAAACAGTATCAATAGATAAATACTATGCCTTTTCAATTTAAAAGTCTTTTGAAATTGCAGAAACTTTGGTAGCAAATTCCCTAGGCAACAGTTTTCATCCCTTTCTTGTACTCTCCTAATGATTAAACTATATATTCGACGCAAGATACCTGTTCCGGTCATAATCTAAAAAAGTGGTTCGAAATGGTTTTGAACATCAATCATAAGTCAGTAAAACCATAGTAAATATAATGACATATTTGTACCCGCCGTTATGGCTGAGCACGTTAAGGCGCCACTATACTAGACGGGGGAGCTATTAAGGGACACGGATCGAGTCCTGGCTCTTGCGTACCAGCCGGACTGACTACTAATTTTAGGCGGTTTTCCGCAATCGTCAGGGTGAATGCCGGAACGGTCGCAAATCTACTCCTCATAACTCACAGATATCACAAACAAAAATACACTAATTGGACACAAAACATCGTTACACATTTCGCAGACAGATGGCAACACAACAATACTCAAATAATGTAAATGCTCAGAATTTGACAAATCCGGTTCTATCACGGGTAGGAATATGTCCTCCCACATGTTCCGCTGTCTCGTGGTCGGTCAAGACCGAAACGGGGGGGGGGGGGGGAATTAAGTACTTATTCTGGGTGCAGATAGTGTGCCCCGAGGAGCATATAAATTCACCTCGATTGGTCTCCATTGGAAAGTATCGTCGGCAACGTAGCCGGGAAACTTATTGAATCCATTCATATAAAATATTTGATGGATATTAAAATTGTATGAATTGAATTATTAATTTTACGCAAAACTCTCTAAAATTAATAGACTTAATATTCAAGATATAATGTTTCAAGTTTTTGATAAACCACTTACACTTAGGTGGCTAGACTCGCTTGCAGGTTGAACACCCAATCAACTAAAAAATTACAAAATTTATTATTAAATTGGGTTCCCACATAAACAATAACTATTAATTATTCAAATGGAATACCAAACTATTTGAAGTAATATGATGTTATGTACTAAAAATTAAAATAAGAATACTAATATTATTCTTCCTCATCTCCCTCAAACACGGATTACCGTAGGTTTTGTTTGAAGTATAATTCATGGTCCTTACGAAATGAGAAGCAGTCTGGAGAGACGATATTTATGGAAACTGCAGTTGAAAAAAAAGTAAGCATTTAGAAGACGATGAAGTAACTGGACCGAATAATTTGAGGTAAAGTAAACGAATGCGGCATATTTGATCGGGATACTCCAAATGGTTGGACTGATGGGCGACTGAGTTTCGAATTGCCACGCGTCCCGCCCCTGCCATGGGTTGACATGTAGTTTAACGTGGAATCGGAGCAGCTGACTTATATGATTAAAGCAAATCCCGAAATATTACATAGCTCCATTATGATGCGAACACGAGACCTGGAGCGCCTTAATCACTGACCTATCAGACTGCTTAGTGACTCAGGGAAAGTATACTACGCCAAGAGGCTAGTTTCAAGCTCGTGAGGAGCCGGCCTGGATAGCGTAGGGGCTACAGTGCCGATGGTCGCCGGTTCCAGTCCGGCCGAGGGCAAGGGTGTTTAGGTTAAGTTTGTGTTATGTGTGTCCTGTGTTGTCCTACAAATTGAGCGTTCACATTAAAGTTTGAAAGATTCATTAACATTGACTATATATAAAATACATTGAGTGCTGGCTGAATGGCTACAGGCCGATTGCCAAAAACAATTTAAAAAAAAAAAGCTCGTGAGGCACGTTGAAGAGGAAGACAGCGTAACAGACAAAGGGTTGTGGTTAGTAAGTATTAGTACAGAGCTTGTAAAGTACTCTCAGGTACAGTTTGTACCGAGCGTGCTAAAATATTTCGTTAGCCAGCATTGGGCTGCGACGGCAAGTTAGAGCGTCAGGTGCTGCATGTTTAAAAAAAGGGACAACGCAATGATAGGAAATTTACGAAAGCAGATGCCTGGCAAGATACCTGTGCTGCCATTCTGAACGAACGATTGAAGACCCCCCCCTTTTTTTTAGTGTAACTATCTTACGTTGCTGTACGTAACAACTCCTGCTCGTTTTACACGTATGCTCGCGAAATTCCTTCTATCTTTGTGTGTGCGTAACCATGAGGATAAAATATTTCTCAAGTAACCGAATGTCCATCTACATTTATGACAGAGAATATAAAAGACATTGATATGATTGAGAATGAATATGACTTAATAATATTAATTCTAGATACTTTTTCTGTTATACCACAACTTCAAGGACGAATTAGGAGAGAGCTTGAAAGCAGGAGTGGTAAACGGGAGGACATAGTCAAAATTGAAGTCTGGATTGAAAGAGGAAAATGTAAGTGCTTATTCAATATGCACACAAAGTGAACTGGAAGAAGGACCTGATATGTGATGGGTGATTTAGACGAGCTGAGTGGTAATGAGATGAGAGAGTAGCAGCAGAGTTATGGACTGTGCCTACTGGTCGGCGGACGCGGCAGCCCACTTGCCAACGGGCGGCAGTGCTCAATCCGAGCAACAATGGTGACCGGCCGCGCCGTGGCGGTCCTTCCTGCGGCGGGTTTATTGTGAGGCGACAATTGCGGTGTTATCGCGAGCGATGCCGCTAGCTTCACACGGACAATGTGGCGGCCGGAAGCGACCGCCGAGGACTCGCTCGCTGCCCGCCACCTGCCGCCCACAATGGACGTTATCTTCCGCACGCCCACGCGCCACCTGTTCCATTTTCATAATCGCTATGCTGCCCTATTGGGCGGCGAACGCTTAAAGTAGTTCCAAACTGCCTTAAACACTCAGTTTGAACCATTCACAACACTATTTATCGTTCCCCTCTAAAGCTTTCATTGAGCATTTACACTCCCGCCACGTCGAGACATTCGACGAGATGTTAATACACGAGCGCTGACATGAACTGCTGTTTAAACTCTCCCTGTGTATTCAATGTTCAAACCTCTAAGTGTCCAACCACTGTATTTTTATTCGTATCACACTTGAAGAAGGGTGATAAAAACTATTTCTTTATAGATTCAAATGCAAAGCAGATTCGTTTCTAAATATCTTCCAAGCCTGCTTTTTTCATACTGATTTATTTAAGGCCTTACTTATTCGGTCCCATTCATCATTAATCTTTGGTTCTATTTTGTGTAATTCTTCCAGTACATTCTCTAGTATGAAGTGATGTACACCATGAGATCAATTTCTGTTGATTTGCTACCAATGTGTCAGGTTACTTAGTGTTGCACAAGGCGCATTACGTGACACCACAGGATGTGACATATGCGCTGATTTCTTTTAAATGCGGCTGTTACCCATCTTTCGCCTTTCCTGTACCCACCTACTTTTTCTCTCTAAAAATTTCATATTTAAATTTTATCAACCTTTTGCCTGAAATAGAATGGCAGCCTGTGGTCGTGGTCATCGTATCCCATCCATGCATTACTCCTAATTCTTACACCTATAACTTTCAATGCCTCTTCACCAATATATGCCTCGTACACTCCAATGAATCTCTTCACTCTCCTCCTTTCTTCCAATGAATGCCATTCCAGCTCTTATCATATCAATTACTGATAGTGTTCTGCGGTAATTTCCAGAGACAAATCTAGCAGCCCTTCTTTGCAGCCCCTCCAACTCGTGTATTTGATAGCCAAAATGTGGGTCCGATACTACTCCACCATATTCGAGCAGAGGTCTAACCAAAGTTATGTAACTCAATTCCTTTATTTCTCTGGTACATCCTCTCATCAATCTCTCCGATAAGTGAAGAATTTTGAAACCTTTCCTTACTACTTGTCCAATGTGTCTTCTTTGCTCTACACCAGTGTTTCTCAAAGTGGGGTACGCGAACCCCCTAGGGGTTCCCGACAAGACTTACACACTGGCTATCTCATGCGTATAACACGCACAATGGTAAAAAATTGCTCATTGTTGCCCATTGTCGCTTGTAGTGGAGCTAAAAAAAAAGTCAAAGTCACAGTTTTTTCTGAAAAGGATTCGCCATTGCCTGGAAAATTTTATAGGGGTACGTGGAGATAAAAAGTTTGCGAAACACTGCTCTACACTACAGAAAATTTTGGGTGAGCGGTAACACATTCGGGATAAAGTTCGTCCTAATCCCCGTCCAGCTATCCAGATTTCGGTTTTTCATGATTCCCCGAAATCAGAATTTCCTTCGCGTTCCTTGTCTCCAATCGTATCTAGCCTCTAATAACCTCGATGACGGTGGTTCTTTAACATTACTGGCCCAACTAACGGTTAATTAATTTTAAGAGATATGTTGTAGATATGGTTGCCAACCGTCCGGTTTTCGGACAGACTGTCCGGTTCAACGCGATTTGTCAGTGTTCGGTTCACTACATGTGACCGGACGCAAAATGTGCGGTTATTAAGAAATTTAAAAAATTATTGAAATAATCAAGGTCGCTTCGCTCCTCATTCGCCCCCCACTGAACGTAATTTAACTGTTTCACTCTGTGTTCAAAAGTTGAGAACAGTTGGTCGCATATCTGATTGTCATGAAG
This sequence comes from Vandiemenella viatica, assembly GCA_031002005.1. Taxonomy (NCBI): domain Eukaryota; kingdom Metazoa; phylum Arthropoda; class Insecta; order Orthoptera; family Morabidae; genus Vandiemenella; species Vandiemenella viatica. Next base: position 186,479,545 of record JARYHS010008074.1, on the reverse strand, counting down.
CGATAGATTTATTGTCTCAGTAACCTACCAGGCACGTTACTTATACATAATGAGTGATTTGCCAAAAAAAGTACGGAAACGTTATTGTTGTTTCAGAGAGGGGTGGCTCTCAAATTACGAATTTAAAACGTGGCTACGTAAAGAAAACGATTCCGCCGCATATTATGTTGTGTGTAAAATGAATTTTGCTGTAAAATTTGATGGTATAAAAGCAGTGAAACTTCATGCGAGTACAAAAGGACATGTGAGGAAAACTAAATCTACATCAAACAAAGCAGTTTTATCCATTTTTTATTAATTGGCTGTGCTGAAGAAGACACTGTTTCTTCTGCAGATGTTTTGTTGACATAATAATAGAATAATAGTTATTTTATTGCATTATGAATTTTATTAAATATTTGTGACTGTTATTCCAAACAATAATTTTTCCTCATTTTTTAGTTCGCAATTGTTAACCCCCCTCCACCCCTCACCCCACGTGGGCTTTTGTCCGGTTGTGGATATCTGAAATGTTGGCATTTATTTGTCCGGCCGAGGTAATCTGAAAAGTTGGCAACTCTAGTTGTAGATCCGTAGTCCTTGTTTTGTTGTGCGTGTTTTTTTATTTGAAACCAAGCAAACAGGGATTGCTGTGTGTCGGCGGCGGCACGTGTTGCTTTGCGGCTGCCAGCTGTAAGCTGCCCGGCCGCTCCGAGACAGACGTAACTCCTCACAGACTGGCTCGCCGTGGAGGGGAGGCCGCCTTTGCGGCGCTCTGCAATAAACGGAGCGACGCTACAACAATAATAATTCGTGGTCCATTAAACAGCTCGGCCGTCTTGCTGTGCAGATTTACAGCTTCCTGGCGCCGCCGAGCACGACGGCGGCGGCGCCACCAACGCCACTGTGCATCGCCTACAGTGTCGCTGCAATTAGAAAACAGCAAGGGCGAGGGGGACTGCAACCAGCGCAGCATCCCCACATTGCGGTAACTCGCGAGTGCTCAGAAACACGAGCGGAACAAGAAGTGAAACATATACTGACGGAAGTAGGGGGATACTGTCAACATATTCATTACAAACGATCTTAAACCAATTATAGAATTGCGATTTTCTTTAGGCTCAAAAAAGTGTTTATGTTTTTGCACTGGCGTATTTCTGTCACTGCTGAATCTATACTTCCAGTGTAATAAAGGGAAGTAAAAGAATTTTTAAAATACAGAAAAAGTGCCTCAGTGATGAAAGCACGTCACGTGTATGAACACATTGTAAAACTACTACTGTGTTTTACTGGAGGAATTTAATTAATGAAAATGATAATTACTATATATTGATATATATTGACCTACCTAATGGAAAATTTCAGACTTCGTTTAAGCTTATTTTCTACAATGCGGTCGCCACAGCTGATAGTCGACGTAATGTAAAGCAATTTGTCAATCCTAGGAATAATTGAAACATTTAGTACTGTACCGGGTATTATACCACTGAACACGTACACAGTCTTTTAAAGCTGTAGTAAGTTTATTCACACAGTTTTGGTTTTAAAGAACACATAAACCCGACCTCCAACTGACAATAATATTAATCCGAGATCACAGGTTCGCGAGAGTGAAAAGTACCCTCACTTAGCATAAATTCAGTTACTATCGTATCCACTGTTCACACAACAATCACTGTTCATCAATCACTTAATATACACTCACTAAAGGAATGTTAATACAGTTAGTTCACCCTGGTCTCTCCGATCGAGTCGTAAACGACAGCCAATATTCTGTGCCGGCGCGGAAGCGCGAATTAGAAATCCATTTACACTCGGGAGAATTCCACTGCTCCACACTTACACGACACTCTCGTTGCCGCGCTCCCTTCACCAGCGACAATCATACACCGACTGCTACTGCTTACAAAGAGCAAAGAGTCTAGTACTGCGACGTATTTATGATGTATATCGATTATCGACATCTTTGACTTAGATGAAATTTGACAGTTCGTTAACTTATCGCTCTGTACTACCCAAGGCTTCATTTTACAGGAATTTCCCCCCTCGGAAAGCATGCTACTTAGAAAACTGAGAAAAAGATGGAGCGATGAACTTCCCGAGGACCTTACTTACTTTACTTTGCGAGTCCAGGAAAAATGTCCTCAGATTCTACTTTCCCAAAATTCAGCGGCTTTAATCGTCTTGTCATTTGCTTCAGTTAGGTCTTCGTACGAGCAGACTGTTCCCATCATGTCACACCTGAACAGGTGTTCGTGATCCTGCACCTCCCCGCAGTCACATCCGACATGATCCTTGTATCCGCATTTCACCATATCAGTTTTACATTTGGAGACCCCAGATCTCAATCGTTTGAGTGTCCACAAGATGGGGTAATTTAATTTGTGGCCTCCTGGTTGTTACTTCTCGGGTCAATTATTTTGATGTTCAAGAGTGGCCATCCACAATTTTGTAAGGCCTGTCTCGCGTTGGTTCTCCAAAGGTACTCTTCTTTTTAAGAAATTATTACTCGATTTCAGGCGGAGGACAGGAATTTCTTGTCCGTGTATCTGGTGTCTAGTGGACTTGATGTGGCAGAGAGGAAGAGACCGGACACAGTGGATACGATGCTCTGAAGCTGCTTAAGTGGGCTTGTTGATGATAGGTTTCCAAACTGGAGGTCGCGCCCCCAACAGAGCGGCAGGGGTGCGAAGTAGCTTCGCCGCCCATCTAGACGATACCTAGCACTACACTGTCACAAGTAATATTTCTCATTAACCTTTATTCTAACATCATATACTTACAAAGTAAGCTTCCTCTGAGATGTCATCATCATTTTTAGTACTGAGAAGTAAGTATTTACCTTTTTAATAATAAAATTGTGGAGGGGACAGGGAGGAGTGCATTGGAACTTTTCTTTTGACGGAAGCGAGACGTGGGAAGAAAAACTACGGGAAAACCTATGATACATTGATGGCAGATATCTTCTTATTCAAGAATAATACGTAAGGATCAGTTAGATCAATAAAAAAGAAACACACTTTTTAAAACAAAGACTGGAAATCTTAGCTTTAATGTACTGAGTGTAATATAATGATCAAACCTTCGTGGGTAAACTCTTCCATAACTTCGTAAATCTCTCAAACAAGTTGAATGAACTACTTGGCTACTGAATACACTAGCCTGCGTTGGTTCTGGTTTTTAACTTTTGATGATTGATTCCAATGTGCTGAACCTTGAAATTACCTTAGTTCAGTTTCATCACGTCAGAATTTTTTCCAGTTCGTATTGAGCCAGATTTGGTATATGACGAAAAATATCACAAATATGAAACTAAGTGACAGATTGAAATAGGCTTGTTTCGTATAAAACGTATTATTTTGTGGCTTATAATAAACAGTATAATGTAAAGTAATATAGAAATAGTAAATATAAAAGAAATTAGAAAATAGAACACACGCCATTTTAGTCGTGTCGACGTATCTTGGAACCAGCCATGCTTTATATCAGGCTTTTCGTGCAAATGCTATTCTGGGATCATCTCGATGCAACATACAGCAACAGTTTGCCATCATTGCAATATTCCATCTGCCTTGGTAACGCTTTTACATGTCTTTCATTTCCTGATGAAATACCTCACCCATTTCTTCACTAACCGCACCTAGATTTTCAGGAAAGTAACCTAAATGTGCATGTAAATATATGTAGTTTTAATGGACAGTATCAACATTTTCTGATGTGACAACATGTGATATAGTAGTTACTGTGCATTGGTAGACACAGGCAGTCTATTGATACGGAACTTCGTCAGAAATACCTTTACATGTAAAACATGCTATCGAACAGTCACTTGTGATGCTCTGCAACCGAAGCATCTTATCTAAATTTATCAGGATTTCACTGGAACCAAATACTATACTACCTTCGTGTTCATAACGTTACCACATTACACACCTCGCCTCCGTTAACTGAGGATGAACTTGTCTATGTTTATGACCACGCGCGATTCGTGCAAACCAAATCAACTGACAAAAAACCTTTGCATGTACTCTGACAAAAGAAGCCATACAGTACCCTTCGTTCACCATTGAGCACCATTTCACGAGATTCCTGTCATGTTTGGTTCCCATAGCCAATGATTATTCGGATATTCCGCAGCTATTAAGAAATAATTGGCTAATAATTATAAAAAAAACTTATGCCACATCAAAAGATCATCTTCAGACTCTTTCCATTTATTCAATTTCGTAATGACATGTGATTAAAAGATACTCAAAGAAGAATGGACAATCCTTACTTTGTTGATACTACTTCCCTTGACTTACAAAGCGATCTGAATGTGGTTCAAATTGTTCTCGGAAATTACACTAATTCCAGACTGTCGCAGTGTAAAAGTTGCATGACATTAGTATCCCTATACTGCGCTTCAGAACATACTATTTATTTTATAAAACATTGTTTTGCAGAAAGACTATCATACTGTCCATATTACAGATGACTAATAAACGAGAAAAAATCGATAGCTAATATCTTCCCCCCACCCCCCTCCCCGTTAATAACATACAGCACATAAATGGTAGGTCTCAGTTTATTAAAACCAAGCCTGGCGGAAGAGTGGTAATGCTCAGACCTGGCTTTTGGGTGGACGTGGAGTCAAATATTCAAATCTCCGTTTGGCAGTCATATTTCGATTTTCCATGGTTTCCCCAGACACCCCAGGCGAATGACGGAATGGTTCCTTGAAAAGGACATGGCCAAATTTCTTCCCGTTTCTTGCCCCCCAGTCTTTTCCCGTCTTTATGAACTCAAAGGAAAAAAATGTATTCAACGTTGTTAGGTGCACCAATGTAGTTGAGAAATGGTTCTGTTTAACAAGATGCTTAATACAACAACGGATTGAGAGCTAGATCGTATTCCAGAAAATTACCGAATGATGTATGAATTACCATACACACAATCTCATTTATGTTATTCACCGTCTCTTTAGGGAGAATCCAGTTGTAATAAACGTTAAAACAATAACTTTTTGCCTGATCTCGTTGTGATGTCTGAGACAACGGTGCCTTACTGCACATACGCAAAGTTTCCTTATGAAAGTGAAAAAATAATTCTGCTGTATGAAGATTGTCTTTCACGGTGTTGTAAATAAATAAATTCTTCTCGGGCCTCCAGCCGCGTAAAAAAGTCACACTAATGGGAAGTTTCGAAGACTTCTATCATAGTCCCCATTTTCAACCATAGATGTCACTGAATAACTGTTTGTTTACACGCTGCTTCGGAAACGGTGGAACACAAAAGACAAGCCAGCGCCATGACGTCATTCACCCTTCTGCTCATTACCAAGTTGAAGCTATTTCAACATTATGACTGCTAGGCTCCAAGCCGCACTGAGTTGGTAACCAGTGTCCCTATTCACTACAGAATAAGTTGTACTGATTTCTACAGCTTCTGTAATAATTTAGTCCCAAAAATCTCTGACCCGGGATAAAATTGCAGTTTTTTTTTCAAAATTAAATATATGACCTTCTTGAATATTGCATTCGGTCACAGCTGATTTCTCTTCTTGTCCCAGATGAACATTTCTCGCGTGTTCGACGCATCGCTGCACAATGCACCGCTGCGCTTTTCCGATTGGTAAGAGAGGTGGGAAAAAAAATAAAGGATAGGAAAACTGCAAAGGACTTCGTAACTGCGAGGCTGGCGTCTTCATCACAACACGCCTGCCTATTCACAATACATCCCTTACACTTTTCTTTTCGAAGCAACTTTGTTTTGAAAAAGGAAAAAACACCTGGACTAATTTGTGATTTCCTAGGGTATATTAAACACAAACAGAATACGAGAAGATAGCACTGTCCGTCCAATATTCAATGGACTGAACTGAATTGCGATGGAGCGCCTGCTCCGATGGCAACTTTCCTAGTCATCTTATTACTTATATTTTTATTACTATCTTAAATACTTTGAGTGTTAAATTCATCCACCCATTTCCATTTCCCAATTTTAGCCTTAAATTACTTCAGTGTTTTTGGAAGATTATTTCTTACTTTTCTTGGTAATTTATTCCAATTCTTGACACCGTTACTCACGACAATTCTCTAATCCTTTATACTTGAAATCGTGTACCAGCTTGTGCCCATTATCATCCTTTCCTTTCCATGCACTCTTCTTAACTCTGTCACCAATATGTATCTAACCGACATACGCCTTGTACACTTCAAGCACTCTCTTCACGCTCTTCCTGTCTTACAATGATTCCGAATACAGCTCTTTTATCATATTAATTACTAACTGGGTCCTGCGGTAATTTCGACAAACAAATCTAGCTTCTCTCCTTTGCACGCCCTTCAACTCCTATATCTGATGATCAAAATATGGTTCACACACCACACCACCATATTCAAGTAATGGTCTGAGTTCTGACTATAGTTTTGTAACCCAGTTCACTCACTTCTCGAGTACAACCTCTCATCACCCTCTCCATTATGTGAGAAATTTTGTAACCTTTTCCGTACAACCTCCAATAGCTTTTAACTTATTTGAAACCATTTTATGGCTCACTCAATATAATTCCTTAGAAAGATCTAGTGCTACTCCGTCTACTTGGCCTCCCTTGTCCAATTCATCTGAAATAACTTGCGTATAGCTCGTCATATGAGATTCATATGAATATTCTTGATGTAAAAACGGAGACTTTCCCAGCTTACGATTGCAATGAAGTCTTGAAGAGTGTACCGCCGGATTGTCGTTTGAAAACACGATATTCAGACGAGTAGCTCCGCCATCTTCCTCATGTGTGGAGACATCTTTACGCAATCTGGCGGTACTCCCGTGTGAAGATTTCATATGAAAATGCTTGCCTATACTTCCTTCTTAGGAACAGAAAATTGTGTGTTGATCAGTCAATATTTTAAATGCTAGCGATGAAATTCAACAAAAAAGAAACTCATGATCCATTCCCCTGCACTTATACTGTCATTAACCTGTAAACTTTTTTCCTTATTTATTGTTTGAAGCATAGTACATACAAGAAGTTTGATTTGTTTAACAGCAGTCGCCTCTTGGTATGCGGGACCATTGACTGAACGCAGCTGATTTAGGGCTCAACTAGTTGAAAGATGAGTCAGTGGTGAAGGTGTCGGATTTCTGGCTGATAAAGTGAGTAGTCTCCGTTTATTAACAGGAGTCTGATCGGTGGCGGTCTGGTCAAAGTAGATCGCCCGCCGCCCAGTCTGAGGGGGAGTAGAGAGGGGGGAGGGATCGAATTAACATTTCGGCTCGGCCATTGTTCGCGCATCCGGCACTGCGAATCAATTAATTCCGGCAGCGCCGGAGTGTGGTATGGGCAGACACCTGCGAGCCTTCCTCGGCGGCTACTCCTCTCGCTCTGCTTTCGTTCCAGCCACGTTATGTTCCTCAACTGTGTACGTCCACCGGGGGTGTCATCCATCCTGTCCTTGCGGTATACGGACTGACGTCGCGAAAAGAGTAAACACTTGTGCTGTACACATTATTGAAGTCATGCAACCAAGAGGAGGATTATATATAGTGAAGCCTACCGGCTTAAGTGTACCTTCCTTTTATTCTTTAATTTTCATTGATCTTTGTATAGTTTGTCATGAAAATTATATAGCTATTTAAAAACTGATTAAGGGCGGGATTTCTTTGAATAATTACAAAACCGCTGCATCTACGTTTACACAAATCACAGATTTATTTAAAAAGAACATTCAAAAACGATAGATCATCTTTAATACAAAAATTAAATTAATATTTCTCTTTTCGGAGCTTAAGTCGACAGGGGCACCAAAAATTACATTTTTGGTGAACAGTTTAGTTGGTTACCGGACTGTTATCATTGAGGTGGGCAGGTGGCTGCACTTCGAGTTCAGTTGGCAATAGAATCTTCTCTCATATGCGTTACATATGCACTTGATGACAGCATATAATCGTCACACTATGACCAACAGCGTCTTCAAATTGCGTCTGTCTCCATGAACACACTTAAAAAATTAAAAAATAAAAAACTACATTAACACACAACCAATATGCCGCGCATTTATTGGCCCATTACTCTCGATAATAAATGTCTCAAAACACTTGACTTAGTCACATGATGCGGTGACGTTGCGGTCACCTCTGGTTTTTCTCAGTATGCACAGAGAGTTTTGCAAACTCTTTCCCTTCGCACAGACAGTATTCTTTTCACTTACTTGTTACTATTGAAATGAAATGTGTCACACGATACGTTACCATATACATGTATACTAACAAAATTGTTTACTGAGCGAGTTACCGTGTTGTCACCACTGCACATTAGATTAGCAATATCCGGTCATTAAAATGGTTCTTAATCGAAGAAGTTATATCAGCCAATGTGAAACAAAATTTCTCTCATGTTCGTTGCATCTCAAGTTATGAAATTTTGGGGACCCGCGTCTTTATCAATTTCAGCAAAAAATTCCGACTAGCATTGTCATATAAATGTTACGGAACGAATTTGATCAGTCTTTATTGGTGATGGCCGTTATGAACGTATCACATACTAAGCTTCACATTTGCCATATAGTGCTACGTTTCTTGTCCGGTTAGAAGACCATCAAAGTTGACTAAAGTTCATACTTTCACAACATCTACCGTAATTCTGCTTCTCCAAGTCTTTATGCATAGTTCAGAAGATTTACCTCCGTCTCCGAAGCACCTGTCCCTGAAATATTTTGTATCGCATTACAAAGCCTCCTAAATAATTCCAATAGTTTCTAAATTTATCATACAACGCATCTGAAAAACAAATTAAGAGACAGAAATCGATAATGTAATCACCCGATGAACTTATTCGTGTTGCATGAGTGCTCTTTTCGCCTTAAGCATGATTTCCTGTCCGAACAAAAATAAAACAGACACATCCATTGTATTGGAGGTGACAGTTTCATAAATTGTACATTTATTTATAATTTTTGTTAGTCAATAACCTAACTCTTCTTCGCAGTACAGAAATATAATGTAGAATCAGATGTTTTCCTCCCCACCGGGGCATCAAGATTTGGGTTTTCCATGGTCTCCCCAAATCACTCCAGACGAATGCCGGGATGCTTCCTTCAAAAGGACATGTCAGAGTTCCTTCCAGTTTCTGGTCCCCAGTCCTTTACGATTCTAATGACCTCAAAATCGTCGTTGACCAGCCGCAAAGCCATAATCAAAAAAGGCAGATGTTTTCCCATACACCAGTGGAGCGAGCAGGATCTATGCTTGGTCCACTTTTCCTTAGAAACACTGGTCGTTGTTTGCGACTTTTTACCTCGAAACACTCGCTTACCTTTTATTTGATCCGGAGTATCTTCCTGTTGTATCTCCTTACTTTCATATGTCATTTCTTAGCGTCAAATCCCGTCCCGCTAATGACTCGCTGTCGACGCGCCCTAAAGCCACACACACAAATCCCGTCCCACGTCCTGGTGAATCCGTTCCTGGGTGTGACACCTATCAGGAAAACGCTCCTGGGGACTTTGAAACATCTCCATACATCCAGCCGGCTCTGCTTGTATTCTCAGTAAGTTTTCCTTCTACTTCTATCCCTTCTATCCTTTATTTACCATTTCTTCAATGAGTTACATCTATGTAAAATAAAGGAAATGAATTATTTATTGTGATTTAGCTAGACTAGTTTGGTAATGTGTGGTATTTTACCCTAAATATTATGTGAAATGGTTTTAAATGAATGCGTCAGAGTTTGTAATTATGTTAAACTAATTTTGGTTTTAGTTAAAGAATACGTTATGTTGTGCCAGCTGCCATATTTCAGCTTGTTTTCAGCTGAAATTGCTTAAACACTTTATCATGTACAAAGCAATATTAAAATTCCTCAGAATGCTTGTGTTTTCGTTTAAAATTAATTCAATTTAGTTTCAAGTAGTAGTAAGTTAGTTCTAATTGTTTTTGATAAGAATTTGTTATCTGTGCGTTTTTTGGCATTCTGGAAACGAGTAGCGGTGCCTTTTTATGCGTCTATAACTTTATTTGTGGTTAATCAGATGTCTGAATGTTTATTTTAAAATACCTAAAGGAAAGTACATCTTAAGTCTACTTATTTAAAACTGCCTTATCATCACAGTTGAGAAAGTGAAGTGGAGTATTACTCACTTGGTGACAGTTTATCCTGAAATGTTCAAGTTAACTAATGTATAATTCCGAGTTATGTTACATTACGTTTAAGCAAAATATTTTGCTGTAGTGGCTGTTTTCTCTTCCAGCTAACTAATGGGCACCAGCCTCGGACGCAATGTTGACTACTGAATTTCGACTGTCTAACGGTCCGGTGTTGCTTTATTTTTGAATGATTCTGAGCCACATTCCTGACGCTCCAGAAGATCTCTGCATTCGCTCGGAATTTTCAGGAAGGGCAAGAAATTTTCGCCAATGCGAACGCTTATTGGAAAGCCTTATCTTTATGGTAGGAACCTTGAAACAAATCAAAACATCGCTTTATTGTCCTGTCTAGCGCAGCTTACCTTACTCTCAGCGTAATAGACTAGGTGATCACAAAGTCATTTGTGTTTGAAAATCATTAGCTCACAGCATGCTTTTCATCAACTGCCAAAAACCATCTCCCACTCCCTTTCCGTGCTGTTTCGGCGACAAGGTGTGAAAGCTCCAAGCAAACAGTACGCTATCATGATTCCCTTTTCGATCGCCTATGCTGATGCTTCAGGGATTGCAGAAATTTTATATCCTTCTTAAGATGTAGTGACACTTCCGAAAACCGTGGAGCTCTTACACAAACACGCTTTCTTCATCTGTCGCTTCCTGCTTGAGAATTCATTAAAATTACTGAAAAAAAAATACTGTCTTCTTGGTAAAATATTCATATCCATACGTATCTTCAGTATCGTTTGAAACATCACAGGATTAAATGAATACTTGATCGTCTGAAAACAGCATAAAAAAGCAATCTTTGAGAATAAGCTACCGGAAAATGGTTCCGGTGAATTGAAAATGACAGAGGTAACGTTGAAAAGTATAGTATGTACAAAGTCTTTTCTTTGTTCGAGTCTTTCCGCGAAAATTCAACGACTACAATAAGTTCAACTCTTACTTACTTTCACTCTACTGCCGGAACTGTGAAAGGGAAATTCGGTGTTTATCCCGCAGAGCAATTTTGTGGTTACCCGTCAAAAACTAATCGAGTGTATGTACCGTTAAGACGGAATGATTTATAATTCTACTTTACATTGCTGGTTGCAACATGATTACCATGCGGCGTTTATTTGAAAGCATAAATTTATGTTTTATTGGTGTCATTTTTAATCGAGTCATTTACTTAATTTTTCTCTTAATATTAAACTAACATAAACTGACATCCGAGCGTCAAAAAATAATATTCTTCTTTAGCTATGAGTATTACCCTGAATACTCCTGCGCTGTGACTCGAGACAAAATTCATTTCGCAGATGCAAAAATAAAATAACTAGTTCAAAATAACTATGAGTATCACCTACAGTTAATAATGACTGTTTGACTGTAGCTGACTGCAGCAAGTACGAAACACTATCTCATAGGAGAACTTGTTGCATATCACTGATTGTAGCTGGGAAATCTGCATACAGCCAAATGGCTATTATGTGGAAAGAAAATATTCTGTCTAATTTTCATTAACGTATCGTAATTCCTCCTACTAGCAAACACGTCATTGACTCATTTAAATGAGGCAGGAAATAAAAACTATTGTCCGTATAATTCAAACCCCTCTTACAACATAGAACACTGCCTTTAATGCTTGCTTGAATTTTAGACCGCTATAATTTTGAACTCTGTGACCTGTTTCAGACATAACCAACTTTCGGAAGAAACAAGTTTTTCCGTTCTAATATTTACGGCAAAACGGCGGGCGAAAGCGGCTTAATCGATTCAGATAAGAACCAATATTTTTAAGTAGCACCATAACAAACTGAATCAATGAACTGTAAAAGAGTAAACATTGTCTGGCACTTGACGTCACTCCACCGTGAAACAGCCCCAGTCAACTGTTTCAGTGTTTGCAGAAAATATACAATGATTATGCTGTTATACAAGCAGTGAAATAAGCTTCATTCTGTTACCAATAAAGAAATCTGACACATTTCATGTGATTGTACAGTGATCGTAAAGGCACACAGCAAACGAAGGGAAGAACAGGTTATTAGAACCTCGTCGTAATATGAAACTTCTTCCTGTCTTATCTTAAAACGCTTCAAGATCCATCTTCAACCTTAACGTAAAGTGATGATTATTCAGCCCAGAAGAAAAAAAAAGCAGTTGTATCGTAGGTAAGTGGCGTTACTGTATGTTCATCTATAAAACAAGAATTTTCCTGAAAACGATGACGCTATGGAAACATTTCCAGATTCAGTTGTATTTACGTTCACAGATGAGTGCTATGTTGTCTCTCTTCTGGCTTTATGACTCCTTAGGGGGCATCCATAAATTACGTGAGGTGTTTTTCCAGATTTCCGGACCCCCTCCCCCTCTGGTGAGATTTCGTGAGATCTGGCCGGACCCCCCTCCCCCCTAGAAATCGCCCTCGAAACTTTTGGAGACTTTTTTTAAGGTCTCACCCTTCAAAATAGTGAGACCTAAAACCCCCCTAAAATCGACTTTTGTAGACTTTTTTTTTTTAGCTCTACAGTCCAAAATTTTTTTCACAAAACCTCACGTGAGATTTCCGTAGACCCCCCCCCCTTGGTGAGATTTCGCCGGACCCCTCCCCCCTAATTCACCTCACGTAATTTATGGATTCCCCCTTAATGCTGGATCTAGAAGCACTACGAAGAAGCTGGAGAGAAATTTGGTTCTCAGATACTAATTCTTCTCCTCCCGAACGTTTCTGCTCGCTTACCATGGTCGGATAGCTAATGATCCATCTAAAACCTGGTTGTAAATTAACTTACACACCTTGTTAAAATATGTTACAAACGTAACGCCTAACAGTAACGAAAGATTACAATTTTGAGTCTACTTCACATTCCATTGAAACCAGGTGTTCTTAAAGTCAAAAGTTATTCTCCCAAGAGCCTTAATGAAATCAGTAGAACGCTTAGTCGCTATTATGAAACTCGAAGGCGTAGACATTTTCTATAAATATTTTTCCTTGTTTCCTGCCAAAACTGATGCCAGTGAATTTGGAGCTAAAATTGAATTAACTGGAACGTCACCAGCTCTTAGGCCTGCGACAAAATCAAACGGTTACCGTATTTACTTTTACTCTTCTTATACTCATGAAATATCTGCCGACTATAAATAGAAGAGATTCATTATAGCTCAAGTAACTTCCCTGAAGATATCCGGTAATTCCCTCTGACAAGGGGAGGCCACCAATTGTAAAATGCAGATTCAAGTCACACTGTGTGTAATAAAATCTTACGTCCAGAGACGTAATGTAGCAAAGCAGCAACATGCGCTTCTTCGTCGTTGTCGAGAAAATCGGCATTGAAATATACTGTTGCGCTCAAATACTTCTTACGTGAGGTAAATTTCAAGAGGCACATGGCTTAACGAGCAAGCCCTCTGCCTCAGAAGCCCGCCGTCACTGGATCGAATCTCATCGAGGCCAACTTTTATTTATCTATTAGCTGGTGCACACGACTTCCTCCGTGTTTTTAAATAATTTTGATTGACAGCTACGGACATGTAACCGCCATAGTGCACGTTGAGGCTAATACTACACACAAACATCAGTGATCTGTGCGGGGTATTTATGGCTGCAAAGTAAAATATGGTATACACATGTCCTCGGTCGACATATGAAATCGCCCTCCATCGAACAATTTCCACCATCAGATCTCCCACACCCTATATCTACCCACATGACACCACCATGGTGCATATTGGGAGACTTGAGGTTAATACCACACACAATCACCAGTAGACTGCACTAGGTAGTTTTGGCTGTGGAATGGAATATAGGGATCCACATGCCTATTTTTATATCAGGTCCTCCAGTTTCAACCAACATATCTACCACATCTCCACAACTACCGACACGCAATCACCATAGTGCACGGTGAAAGACTCCAGGCTAGTATCACACACAAATGCCAGTGGCCTGTGCTTGGTAGTTCTGGCTGCAAGTTGAAATATAGGGACACACACGTCTTTGCTAGAAATAGGAAAATGCCCTACGTCGACCACATTCAACCACCCTCCCACACCCCCATAACTACAGACATCTAACCACCATAGTACGCGATGGGAGACTCAAGGCCACTGCCACACACAAACACCAGTGACCTGTGCTATGTAGTTGTGGCAGCAAAGTGAAATATACGGACACATATGTTTTTTGTCGAAATACGAAAATATCCTTGATCGACCTCTTTCAACCAACATATTTCCCACACCCCCACAAGTTACCGAAATTCGGCTAACGTTGTGCACGGTTGGAAAATCTATGCTACTACTACATTCAAACACCAGTGATCTGTGCTATGTAATGGTGGCTGAAAAGTGAAATATAGTGACACACAGGTCTCCGCCCCCTGTCCTTCAAATGTAACGGACAAGTAACGATATTCGTATTCTACACTTACCGCAGCAAATATTTTTATTTTTGAAATATAACGTTGTTTGCGATCAACATAATGAATATCGGAAGTGTCGGTTTTTACTTCTCTTCAAAGCAAAAGGCGTTTAAAAAACTGATTCCCACGAATTATCTTTATACAGATTTTAATAAATAAAAAAGTACCCTTCAGCTAAATACGATCCGACGACGATAGGCTTATGAGGTGGAGTGCTTGCTAGCTGCGCCTTGCGCACCATTAATATCTCTGTAAAGTAGAAAGTATTTGCACCCAACGGAAGGTTTCAATACCGATTTTTTCGACAACGGCGGAGAAGTGCATGTTACCCCTTTCCCACATTACAACTCTAGCCATGAGCTTTTATAAACCATAGCATGAATCAAATCTGAATTTTAAAATAGGCTGCCTCCCCTTGTGAGTCCAATAATCATAACACTTGAGGAAACATATCCATACATTTCGCGTAAACAAACACGAAATTTTGTATACGAATTCTAATCGTCATTACACAAAAACTAATAAAAATTCTAGCAAGAAACTAGTTCTAATAAGAGCCTCATTAACCACGTGACCTGCACCCATTCGAACTTTGTATGGCACTTCTGAATGTTCATAAGAATGGTGCGGATTTTGGTAAGCAGTTACTAAAATTACCTGCCAAACTATACTGTCCAGTTTAAGAAATATTATGAGTCCAGTCACCATTTGCAGAGGTGTTTTTTTTTTTAAAAAAAACCTCAGACGAAACACAAATACAAAACTCCGGATCTCACAAATTACTGTCTGAAACTAAAATTTACTGTAATACTGTTTTTCAGAGCCAGAGTTACTGTGTTCTCAATATTCCGTATTCGCAGAGACTCATGAAGGTAAGCACACAGACAGATTCTCTTGTAAACAAACTACACAGAACTTAAAATTCCGTTAAACTCTTCAGTTACGAATTTTTTATGAATGAAATATTTTGCTTATACTCTGGTATGTGGAGGAAGCTAAAAAAACTTGCTAAGAGCTGATCTTTAAAATGAGATTGTGATTACATTAATCTTCCCAGAATGTTATTCTAGTGATATTCTGTTTCCAAAATAGGCTGCCTGCAAACTATATTAAAAAATATAATGTCTATGTTACCGTTCGGATTCACCGTTGTCTCCTCTGTTCTTATAAACGACCAGTTAGTATTTGCAATGTTAGTAAATCAGGATGTCAGTTGTTGGGGCATTATCTTCTTTTGACTTGGTATATCTTTGTTGGCCGATCTGATTGACGTATCCTTTAGTTAACAGATTGCCCTCAATAGACGACCGGAATTGAAAGTACGTCGCATCCTTTAATGGCACACAACGCTTCGTCCAAACATTTCTTTACTGTCTAAACAATGCTGATTTCTGGCGATTTTTAATGAAACAACAGGTGAATAGCTATATGGTGCCGGAAGTAATCTTGACTACAAAGGTGAGACGCGCTGAAAGAGAAGTGCACATTCATTACAGTCAATGATGTCGATCGGAAACTTGAAGAAAAAAAATTCCATCTTTTGTTGATGCAGACGCAATTAATACTGTCTGAATAATTAGCATGATGAACAGTGAAGCATTCTCCATATCGGTACCAGATCACTACACCCACTCAAATCCCGGAAGGAGAGTTTTAATTTTAGCCATCACCTGCTTTTCTTTTGCGCTGCAGAAAGGAGAAGAAAATTGTTATCTGTTACAGCACACCCAGCTACAAAAGATATATTTTGTTACCAATAAGATCTCAGATTAATCTTCCAGTATGGTGGATAGATACGTTCTGACCTGGTATTCAGGTGGACATTGGTTTGTTCCCTGGTATTGCTATTCAGATTTCCCTAAATCACTCCAGTTGGATGTCGCAATGGTTATTTCAAAAGACCGTGGACGCATTCCTTCCCGTTCCTTGTCCCCAGTCCCCTGTAGGATTTAATGACTCCAACGATGACGAGCAGTAAGGCCTTAAACAAAAAAAACTGCCAATCACATTGCACTATTGAAAGTCTCAATGAACAACGTAACTGCAATTTTTTTTACTCAGATAGCTCAAGCGCGCCGTTTACTTGGCTGGATGGCCGGAGAAGGATTCGAATCCGGATTCTCCCGAATGCCACGTCGACCGTTGGGCACCCACCCACCAGGCTATGTAATGTGTGGTCTACCCCATAATTAGAACACCCAAGTATTTGTATTGGCAGTGCTTTTAGCTTATAGATTTGATTCTATTCCTGTATTTTTTTGTTTGTTCAAAACACAAAACAATGAAAATGTGCACGGAATAGGTCTGACAAATGACGAATCCTCTGCGCAGTGAGGCGTATAAATGTTTTGAATTGCAGGAAATCAAAGCGAAAATATCCTCTTATTCTTATACAGAAACTATTTATTGGATTTTATTAGTATTTATTTTTATTTTACTATGCTAGTTCCTTTCTTTATATAATTTCCGCTTGTAATAAAAATTAATTCTTCATCAGTGAAACTTTGTAACAAGACAGTAATTTGTGGCTATAGGGCTTCAGTTGTGGAAAATACGGTTAAAACAGATTTATATAGGTAAAATATTTAAGTTTGGAATGTTTTAGAGCCCTTTGTGATTGAGCTATTTTTAGAGTTTTTGATATTTTAAAGGTTTTGTTTTCATATTACTTTGGTAGTTAAGTTGAACAGCAATTTTTATAAGAAAGTTCCAGAAGGAATCCCTCTGTTCTGTGATTTTACTATCACTGCCTTGGTTTGTCACAGGAGCCGGTCCGCATCACTTGTTTCCTGTTTGGAGTCAATATCAGTTGAAAAGCGTCTAAAATTTTAAGCTCTGTTTTTATGAACATTTTCGTGACTCGTTATTTGTTTTGAACATATTCCACCGAGTTTTAGAATTTAAAAGGATTAACAGTTTTTGGAGCGACTTGTGTAACATTGTCGGGTTGATTTTGGACTATGTGGCTGGGAGAAGACGTATTTGTGTTTATTTCATGGTCAACTGAATTATTGGTGCGAACCTTTACGCTGTGTTTATATATATTTCTTCTGAATTTATGCCGCGATGTCGCCGTCGTTTCCGTTGGGTATGGAAACCTAAAACATGGAAACGCTTTAGTGTTCTAGATGTTCCATAACAACGTTGTTATTAGGATAATCTCACATTTTATGAATATCTTTTATTCCTTGATATTCGCAAAATGCTGGTAAATCTTTGTGAAGCTGTATAGTACGTTTTAGGATAACGCAAAAAAGTCGCGATTATAAATTTGTGAGCTAAGCGTTGGTGGCGAGTTTCAGGAGACGAGGCTGTCGCCACATTGAGCGGGCGATATGTTCGCCTTTTAATATCGCCTGCAGTCAGCCGCGTAAAACCAACAAACATTTCATCACTCGGGTGTCAAGTGCGCGGCTGGCGCAGAAATCAAATTGCTCTCTTGGAGGGTGTAATAGGAATCCACGCCGCCGCCGTAATATTACATTATGTCGGCGGGCATTGTGGCCGAAATTGAATTTAGAGTGCGGCGTGGCACGGCGCCTACTGGCCCGCTCTGCCGCAACGAGTATGGACAGGGTTCAGCCTCTGTGCCATATATAGGAAATAATATTACAGCATCCAACATCTGACTATGACTTGTTTGGCCTAATGAAGGAGGGAGTACATAGCGGCCCGCGTAAGATTTTTTTTAGCACACCAAGAAATTCAGAAAAATTTTCCTTGTTTGCAACAGATTTTACTTGAGACATTGAATGAACTGAATGTGTCATTGCAAGCAAGGGGTTTGTTTGCACATGAAACGTGGAAGCAAAAAACTGTGTATTTGGAAGGCAAACAGGTAAATGTAATTTTTGTTATTTACCTTTATTAGGAAAACAAAAAATACTTGTAAGTGTTTCTGCTGAGATTAGGGATCATCTGCAGAATTTAGAGGACGAAATCACAAAAAGATTTTGGATTTTAAAAAATTGATCCTAAATTCTTTTTCCTCTCTTATCCCATATCAGCTGATATTGACACAGCACCAGAGAAACTACGTCTTCACCTTATTGACATGCAGTCAGATCATGTGAAAGGCATGTGTAATGCTGTGACGTTAGTCGACTTTTCAAAATCTTTGCTGAAAAATTTTCGTGTATAAAGAAATTTGTTGCGAAAATGTTCTCTATATTTGGGTCTGACACATCTGTCCGCAAAACTTTTCTTGCTTGAAGTTCAACAAAAATAAATATAGACGCTCTTTGACGGACATCAATTTGCAGGCTGCGATGATAATCTCAACAAGCCAAAGAACTACTAACTTTTTTTTTTAAAAAAAAAGAAGGTTGGAAATTGTAATAGTTTCTCATTACACTGATACTGAAATTAAATGTGCTTGCAGCTAGTAATATAAAATTGGCACAATAAATAAATTGAATAAGACTGCAACTATTTTATTTAATTTTTATTTGTTGATTTTATGGTACAATTTACCCATGAATGCAAATTTAACAAATGAATACAATCATTTTAAAAGGTGCAACCCTCCGTTAACCTCCACTTTCACAAAGGGGCCCCAGAGATAAAACACTTACCCATCTCTGGACTAACGTGTTGAAGCGACACCTGTCTGGACATGAGGTTCGTTGCACTTAAGTTTAAATCCTTCGAACTGAACACCGGCAATTCTAGTTACGGTTTAATTACTAGACTAGTTTAAGTCCGTGACCGTTTTTTGCGTATCGTCACGCGTCTAGAATAGTTACAGTTTTTTTGATGAAAGGTTATGACAGGTTGACCTGATTTTACCAAATATAAACTTGACCTGTGTTTCAGGGTGAATAAAATAACTTGAGCCGTATGAACTTAGAAGCATTAATAGAGGTAAGTATTAAATACTAACAGGGATGATAGCGCGTTAGTATAATTGTTTCGAAGGTCATAGACTCTAACTATAAACATGACTTGTACTTGACCCTTAAAGTTCACTATGCAAAATTTAAAAATTCCTGTTTGCTTCGAAAGTATCACATTGTTTTTTTTTTATTGAGACTGGGCAAACACTCATAATTTAATCATTGGTCACAGGTTCCGTAGCGGCCAGAGAACTCAATACACATTCCATATTATTAAACAATTAAGCAACTCCGAAGAAATGAATTGCCAGAATAGTCGTTTCGGTAACATATTTGGTCTGATGTCCACATCACCTAATAACTCACGTACAGCGAATATGAACAAAGACCATTAATGAAAGTGGTCAGTAAAATATCTAAAAAGCAAATCAACCGTAGTGCGTAAACTATGGTAAAGCAACAACATTAGTGAAAGTATTAATTAAGTTAAAATTTATCCTAAGCCGGAATGACAATTGATATTCGTGGTTACGGCAGAGAACATGAGATTAAATTTTTAATTTTTTTTAAGTTGCTTTCATTAACAACATTTTACTGAAAAGCAGATCCACGTTTTTTCACCCACAGAATTAATCAATATTTTTTTTAACTATGAAATGCTACGAAAAGCAAACTTAATGAATGTATTATGGTAGTTAATTTTGTTTCAGTTGCTTAGCTATTAAATTGTGAACATAACCACAAATTTCTTCTAATGGTATCTCTGATCACTGTTTTGCAAGCGAAGGCTGACACGTGACACCGTTCTCCAGCCAATGGCTATTGAGGTGAGTGAGCGAGCTTAGGAAATAATATAGTAGATTTTGTAGTTGAATGCTGGGATTTGTGATGTAAATGTACATAAACGTTCTATGTAAAACTATAATTTTGTATCTGAGGTTTCACGTGCAGAGCATTTTGTTTATTTGATGCAAGTGAAATATAGTTAGTGTCAGAGCTACTCAGCTGTAGCAGGAGGCAACAGGAAATTCCATAGAGTCGTGAAAAGCTGGGTCGGTGGTCTTCCTCTGCTCGGAAGCGAAAAGAAACTCTCACTTGCTTGCAAGGAGCCAGGCCAGTAACAGTTCGTGTGAAGTTGAGAGAGTCAGGCGTATACTTGTAGTGTGAGCAAGAAATAGTGTATCACACAAAATTCAGTGGCTGTATATAAATGTCAATTTTTATTGTGCGAAGTGAATTAAACGGAATATAAAGTAAAAGGTCTAATCAGTGAGAGTTACCATCAGTACCATATCCTTTACATCAGTTTCACAATGAAATGTTGAAATTTATATTCTGCAATAATTAGTGGCCGAATTGCTGACCTGATTTGACCCATAACGTGTAGAATATCAAGGGAAACGAAGGTTAACAGCAAGCAAACCCATGACAGTTTGTACCCACTTCACTCTTCAGAAATAAGTGTTTCATAATCGCAGCACACATTATCAGACCTGAAGGTTTTAAGCAGAAAGAGGCCCAATGAAGTTTACAAGAGGATTACAACAGTATTCACAATAAATTTACGTTTTATTTATCGACTTATTCACCGATATCACTTTTAAGAAAGTTTATCCTGGCAGATGGAGGTAGTGATACAAATGAAAACACCTTCTGTTAGTAACATCGAACACTTGCTCTTTCTTCTCCCTCTATCCCACGTGAAGTTACGAATTATGGTATATTCGCTGTTTCCTGCAACTTCGTACGCTTGTACTTAGAATTTTATTGCTAGAATTGGATATAGAAAGCCTCAAATTACATAAAAGGTGTCCCAAAAATCACGGAGTAGAGATAATATGACGGGGGAGCCATCAACACCTGTCTGGCGAAGAGAACCAACATGCAACATGTATTAAAAACGGCATCAAACCAAGGGTAGCGGGGGGGGGGGGGGGGGAGGTTATCTGTAGGATACAACATATCACATTTCCTCCGGTGGATTTTTGTTTGTGGCTTATAATTATGTCACTTTCAGTTGACATGTTATGTAAGTACCGTTTTGTACACAACGTTTATTGTTTTGCTGTCCTTTGCTAAGATATATAACATTTGGAGGTTGGAAACCGATGAGTATAACTGCCTATGGGAAACAGGTCTTTTCTTTGTATACCCCTGCAGCTTGCAGTGTCTCTCTCGGGAATTTATTGATAATCATCGCAAAGGCAAATTTTAGTGTGGGTACTGTAGCCTTTTAAACTGGAATGTTAGGTGTTTTGGATGAAGAGACTGACTGCGAGAAAATCACAGGCTGAACAACAGATACGACATTACAGATACTTAGGCACGTCTGTATGTCCACCTCAGTTAGTTTTCAAAATTTTATGACAAAAGATGTTATTTATCCCGATTCATAATTACGGATGATAGGTAGGTCTACCACTGCTTGCCAGAAACGAAAAAAAAGTCATAACACGGGTAAAAACCACTGACTGTATCAAAAAAACAAGGTCCCTTGCATCTGGCAGAAAGGTCATGGTTACTGTTTCCTACGATGCGAAATGGTTTAATTTTTTTGATTTGCTTTAAAAATGGCGACGCAATAAATGTCGAATACTACCTTCTCGGCCAACTGAATGAAAAAATTCCTGAGAAGAGTCCTGTATCTTACAAGTAATTCATATGGCCACGAAAGTGCTTTGGCAGAGGAATAACTGAAGTATCTGAAGTAAGAATTGTTGGAAGCAGTCGAGTCGCAACCTTCGGAGGAGAAACTTCCTTGTGCGCGCGAAGCGGCTTAGTACAGTTGTTGTGTTATAAACGGACCAGGAAGTTACAGTTTTTCCAGTCAAGGGTACAGTGAATAACCAGTATTTAGTCAAAAGTGAAACATAAGATACTTGTTGAACTGAAATCATCGACGCTTGACATCCACCTAATCTGTTAACCACCGTAATCATCTCTAAACTTTATCAGAGCGAATAGCGCCGACGATGTTTGGAGGATTATATGGTGAAGGAGGTACTCACAACATAGAGGATACCTCAACTAGAGAGACAAATCTCATTCAGCCTTCAACAAGTATGGTAATATCAACAGCACTGAATACGATTACCAGCCAACCAACAGAAGAAACCAACCCAGCCAAAACCACACCTAACCTACCTGAACCGGAGACAGACGACCCCATGTGCGGCTACCAACTCTCGAGTGTCAAGTCCACCAAACGCCAGGTACCGGAAGAAGGAGACAGAAGAAGTTCCACGCGCGCGACAGAGAAAATCGCACGACTGTCGTCAGACGGCATAAGATCGCAGAGCCTAGCAGACCTTCAAAGCATGGCACTGCCACTGGCATCAGAACATACTATTGTCAACAACTCGCAGCGTCCACAGCAGAGCCCAGCAGCCTCAAAGCACGACAGCGTCACTGGCACCGCCACAGGCACCGGCACTATCTACCGCCAACAACCCGCAGTGTCTACAGCAGAGCCCAGCAGCCTCACACATCACGACAGCGTCACTGGCACCGGCACACACTGTTGTCAACAACCTGCAGATTCCACAGCAGTGCTCAGAGAACAACAGGTATGAACCAAGTGACAGTGGACCGTATGTAGTAATAGTTGAAGGAAAAGACAAGAACGTTGGGCGTATCCACCCGATGTCGATAGGAAAACTACTGAGGGAGCAGGGTTTCATGACATCAAACAACCTAGTAAACATCTCAAGCTGCGGTCGGAATAGAATCAAGATAGAATCTAGCAATAGAGACTCGGCAAACAATCTTGTAAAATCTGAAGTCTTCATCAGAAATAACTTGGAGGCGTATATCCCAAAATCTATGATTCAAAAACAGGGTGTGGTGAGAAATGTCGATACTTCACTTAGTGACACCGAAATCCTCTCAGTAATAGAGTGTGAGTTCCCAGTACTAAATATTAGGCGATTCACAAAAAAAGTTGTTAAACTAGGGCAACAAGAAGTAATTCCACTACCGGTATGCGTTCTAACCTTTAGATCACAACTTCTCCCTCAATTTGTGTGCATCCACGGTGTAAGATGCAGAGTTGAACCCTACATCCCCGCCGTCATTCAGTGCTTTAAATGTTTACGCTTTGGACATGGCAGTAACCAATGCCGCAGTAAGGTTCGATGCAGTTTCTGCACAATGGAACACAATGCCGACTCATGCCCCAAGACAGCTCCACAACTCTGCGCAAATTGCTCAGGGCAACACTTGGCAACCGACCGCTCATGCCCCATTTTCCAGAGAGCAAAAGCGATCAAGCAGCATATGGTATACAATAACGTCAGCTACAGCGAAGCGGTAGCTACATTCGAAAACAGACACTATGCCCGAATGGCAACTAATCCTAGCCCCCAGGTTAACAGCCCCACCGAATTCCCGCCGTTAACCACTATACCATATACTCCAATTAATCACAGCTCATGTCCAACTCTCCGTGAAGAGACATATCCAGTATCTCAATCTTACCCACAACGACCCGTGCACCTAGCGGAACCAGTACAGTACTACCATTTCAAACAAACACAGCCAAATACCAGCACAGTAAAGCTAAACACAACAGGCAATCAAGTTAGGATTCCCCAAAACTTAATGTGGAGAAGCAACGGGCCAAGACAACCAATAACTCACAATCCTTACCCGCCACACCCACAGAACCACAACAGTCAGCGGGAAACCAGCCTACAACCACCGAAACCCCAATTATAGAAAGGCTGATGAGTTTAATTATATCCATTATTGAGATGATCAGAACTAATGGCACGGTGGACCCAACACAAGTAATGAACTCACTTCAGCAGATTATGAAGGCCTCCGAACAATGTACCCAATAACTAAAGTAATTATGGCCCAAGGACGTTTAACCAAAATGCTGCAATGGAACGCACGCTCATTAAGATCTAACAAGGAGAGCTTTGAACAGGCATTAAGAGCATATGACGTGGACATCGCCACAGTTGCGGAAACATGGCTAAAACCACCAGACACCATTAGAATCAATGGCTACAGCATCATCCGATGCGACCGCGACGACGGCTATGGAGGAACAGCCATCTTGGTCCGACAGAGCATGTCACATGACGCACTGCAATTAGACGTCACAGGACTACCAATTGAGGCCTGTGCTATGTCCGTAAGAATTAACAACACCAGGCTAACAATAGTGACAGTATACAGCCCCCCCAATGTAACCCTAACCAAACCCCAAATTGTAAGATTGCTACAGCAAATAACTGACCCATTTATCATTACTGGTGACTTCAACGCCCACAATAGTGCTTGGGGGTGCGAAAAAACAAACCGACTTGGCCGTATCATGCTAGACGTAATGGAAGAACAAAACTTAGTGATACTCAATGACGGTACAGTTACAAGAATTAGCAACCCACAAGAACGGAAATCAGTAGTAGACATCGCGCTAGCGTCTACGAACATCGCAGCGCTGATCGAGCACAAAGTGATCCATCAGCCTCTGGGATCAGACCACTATCCGATTTTGATCACCATCAACTTAAAACAAAACAATAGAAAACCTCAGGCTACACCAGATTATAACTGGAATATTAACGAGGCAAATTGGGGCACATACGCAAATAGCGCAGGAATACATCTACGGAGGTCGGTAGAGACTGGTGAGACAGAGGAAGATTATGGCAACCTTATCCGAATTATCAATCTTGCAGCTAAACAAAGCATACCAAAGAAAAAGCAGAAAACCTACACGTCTAGGAACCAGCCTCCATGGTGGGACGAAGAATGCGACAAGGCCATCCAAGAAAGAAGTGATGCGCTTCGAATATACCGCAGGTGCAGTAACATGGAAAACTTCATAGAACTCAACAAAGTACAAGCTAGAACGAAAAGAACATTAAAGCAAAAGAAGAGTGCTGGGTGGAAAAAATATTGTGAATCAATCAATAGAAACACACCTATTACTACCATTTGGACAAAAGTGAAAAAATACAGACAATCAGTTGACAATATGTATGTATCACCTAGCATAACCACGGAAATGCTAGAGGAAATACTAACAACCCTTGCACCTCCTTCCGTGAACCCAAACCGCAATCCCCCACCCGAAGACCAATTTGGAGATTCGATGTCAAGACCTTTTAATATGGAGGAATTTGCAAAAGCGTCCAAGAAGTCGAACAACATGGCACCAGGAACGGACAACGTCCACTATGGAATGATTGAACACTTACCACCACGAGGAAAAGAAAGACTTTCAAAAAATCTTAAACAATGTCTGGAACAAAAGAATACAGATCGCGGGATTAAAAACCTCAAGAATAATTCCGATCCTGAAGCCGGGGAAGAACCCGAATACAACTGCAGCCTACAGACCGATTGCACTACTGCCATGCCCGTACAAACTACTAGAGAGGATGGTGAAAAACAGGATCGAGTGGTTTGTCGAACATAATAGCCTTCTACCAGACCACCAGTGGGCGTTCAGACGAGGAAGAGGCACCAATGACCTCCTAATAAGGCTTACCACCGACATCCACTGCAGCCTAAGCAAAAACCGTTACCTGATGACCCTCTACACTGATATAAACAGTGCATACGACAATGTCAACCTCAACCTACTAGGGGAAAAGATGCAAAAGATGAACTTCTCCGCAGTCTTTACTCACAATCTCATCTCACTGCTGGAAAACAGAATACTTGTCATAAAATATAAAGGCGCTACAATAGGACCGCGACACACAAGCCAGGGACTTCCACAAGGATCAATATTATCACCTATCCTCTTTAATATATATACAAGTGACCTTGCCAAAATACTACCGAGGGGAGTATATATACTGCAATATGCTGATGACATATGCCTCTACGCAGAAGGCGAAACTCTGATGGAATGCATAAACCTGCTCAGCATAACAATGGAACGGCTAAAGATATGGTTACAGGAGAACGGGATGACAATCTCACCAGGAAAATCATCGGTTATGATACACACAAGGCACAGAATACAATAAATGACATCTGTAAAACTTGGACCATATACATTTCCTAACAAAAAGGTAATCAAATACTTGGGGATGCAGATAGACCACAAACTGAATTGGGGACCACACATAAAACATTTAACTAACAAATGTGAGAAAGCAATCAACCTGCTGCGGGCAACAAGTGGCTACTGGTGGGGTGCAGATCCGAAAACGCTCATGATTCTCTACAGAGCCCTAGTGCGATCCAAAATCGACTACGGATGCCTCTGCTATAGTTCTGCAGCTGATAGCCTCCTTTACCAAATAGACAAACTACAATTCAAGGCATTACGCATATGCTTCGGCGCAATGCACTCCACCCCCACTAACGCTCTCTTGGTAGAGGCCATGGAACCACCACTGAATATCCGCCGATATTACTTAAGTAGTAAATTTGTGTTAAAGACTATGCAATTCGTAAATAGCCCATTAATGGAGGCACTGGAGACACTGGTGAGAAGAACCACCATCGATAGCTACTGGCGAAGGAAAAAAACTCCATCATTCCTCATGTCTTACAAGGACCTAATTCAACATCAGCCGCTAATATTCTCTTCAGGACAAATGCCCTGCTTCGAATACCCATATAAAACAACCTTGACAAGAATCGAAGCAAAGTTGAATATACCATTTACCGAAAGCACGGCTAGGAACATAATCCTCCTGTCTGAAAATCTTGCACAATACAAAGATAGTGTCCACATTTATACCGACGGCTCAAAGATTGGTAGCACGGTAGGATGTGCCTTTGTGGATATGAATGCGCGAATTCAGGCAAGCTATAAACTCCACAGTGAGGCATCGATATTCACTGCTGAAATGGTTGCGATCCTTAAAGGCCTAGAATATGCAAAGAACACCACCTTCAAAACAGTAATCATATTATCCGACTCTAGGAGTGTCCTGGAATCCCTGCAGCACCTGAACAGTAACGCATGGAGATGTCACCTAACACACAATATTCTCTAGACGGTCACGGAGTTAGAAGATAGTGGAAAACGAATCATTTTCATGTGGATTAGAGCACACACGGGGATCAAAGGAAATGAGAGAGCGGATCAGCTAGCAAAGCGGGCAACCACAGATGGCACAATATTCCCACACATTAAAGCAACTGATCTCCTTGCGAGTATACGAAACAAAGCCAAACTAATGTGGGATACATCGTGGCAAGATTCTATAAAAATAAAAGGAAGACACTACGGCACCATCCACCCGACCATTCCTAAGGCACAGTGGCACGAAAAAAATACACATCCAGGAAAATGATAACCACCATTGCAAGACTGAAATTTAATCATGGGCTCTTCCCCAAACACCTGCATCGCATCAACTTAAGGGAAACACCAAGTTGCACCTGCGATGGAGTCAGCGAATGCGAGCCAAACCACCTTCTATTTGCCTGCAAGGAGAAATGGCAGAAGTGCTCCGAACTTATACAAGAACTAGTGGAATTAGGACTACAGTTACCCTTAAATGTAACCCACCTCCTGGCCTTGGAAGACGTTGCTATCTATCACGCCATAACCCAATTTCTTGAAGAAAACCATATCAAGATATAGCGCGACACTGGAACCAATCTTAAACAACTCCCATAATATAAGGATACAAATTGTGGTTATGATCTCGGCAACCCGCCTGAGTCAACTATGGCACTTGTCCTCTAACGTAGCCGACATAAAACAAACAGGTCTCACCAGAACATGTCTATATTTAGCATGTTCAACATTGTAGATTAAATTCTATATGCACATATTGTATACTCTATTCATTGTTCCCTAAAACCTGTATATTCTTTTAAATTGTATGTTGTACATATTGTATATTTTACGTATTTTATGTATGGTGTGCTCCACACATGTCCAATTGTATGTGTCATATATTGTATATACTTTATGCTGCTAAATTTGTATGTCGTATATATCGGATGGTAAGACAGAGCTGGAGAAGGAGCACATTCAATCTGTAAATTCATTTCTTTAATCAACCAAAGATAAATGTAATTTGCTGGCTGTATGGTTTTTTCCAAATGCCAATAAAAAAAAATTGTTGGAAGAACTTCCTTGTTTTCTGATTTTGCCTCCTCTGTCTTTCACCTATTTACAAATCTAAAGATATTTACGACTGGAAAATGTTTTGTGTCAAATGAAGACTTAATAGCAGCCGTAGATAAATACATTTCACATCTTCCTGAATTAAATTCAAAGGATGGAGTTATTAATTGAATAATCGAAGAAACATTGGGCAAATGTTAGCTACAAAGGGGCTACATAGAAAAATAAATGCATTTTTGAACTTAGAAACACACTCTTTCACTTGGTGAGAACGTTTCAGGTCACACTCATACCTAACAATTTATTTCTGTTTAAAAACAGATAGAAGAAACGAGTACAAGAATAGATAATGAAAACAGGACATGCGTTGGCCAAACGGAAAAGATTGGTGTGTTGAATGGATTAACTATTGACGGGAGATAATATTTTAAATAGTGGACTGGTTCTTGTGGAAAATCGTTTCGATGACATTCTGCAGGCACTTGAATAGTAATTGGGTGAAGAACATCTGTTCTTGACCTCCAGGTGAAACCTTACTTCAAAACGTTCTGAAAAAGGATATTTCACGACTACGGAGGAGAGTACACCTGCACAAACATGTTTTCCCTTTTACAACGTTCAGACTGTGAGAAAGATTAGGAAATGAGTCTTTGAGCTGTCACTCTTGTAATGATGTATCACGGACTTTTACGATCAAACTTTTCCAATCTATAGATGTTTGAATACATCGTAGAGATAATATTTGGATATGCTTCTCTAGTAATGAAGTAACCGTCTCTATTGAGCTGGGTAAATTAAGCAACTGTTTAAATGATTAATTTTTGTATCTTGACGTAATAATTTCTGTAATACAAACGTTTTTTGTCAGGTTCTTATTGGCATCACATTTATTGCTGGCCACTGATGAGTTACTTAAGAAAAATACTTTCTTAACAAATAAAAGAATGTTTACGCAAAAAAGACGCAATTTTTCGGATTAAATCCTTACAATACATCAAATATATTCAAAGCCTCCATGTAAATTATAATGCACCAAATGTGGATTCAGAGTATACTTGATGTATGTCTCTAACTGCAGATACGAGTAACTGTAGTTTCGAGAGTGCCCCTGCAGTGCAATGCTGTTTCGTTCTCTCTGATCTCCACACTTGTTGCGCTGCAAGCGTGAAGAAGACACTGTGCTACTTCTGCATAGCCGAGCCATCGTTTGTCCACCAAGCCTAGAGAAGCTCCAGTCATCACGTCTAGCCCAAGTAGAGAGCACCGGTCATACAAATAACCGAGCGAGTTTCAGCGTGAGTAGACAGCAATTTGAAAAACACTATTATGGAAGACAGAAGCTTAATGGCTAAAACGTTGAATAATATTAACAGAATTCTTTAACTGTCCTGTCCTGCCTGTGTTCTGACTGAGTGCGGCAGCATTTTTATTTGCCTCCAGTGCCATTGCATGTCTTTCCACACCACTGCAAATACCTAGAACTTCTAGACCTCAAGCAGCAAAATTGATAGAACGTGGCCGAACGTGGTGGGTGAACGGTTAACGTTCTGGCCTTGCATTCGGGACGACGCGGGTTCGAATTCCCCTCCGGGCATACAGATTTGGGTTTTCCATGGTTTCCCAAGATCATTTCAGGCAAATGCCGGGATGCTTCCTTCAAAAAGGCCATGGCCGAATTCCTTCCCAGTCTCATACCGCTTCTAATGACCTTAGCCGTCGACGAGGCGTAAAGCCATAAGTAAAAGAAAAAAAAAAAAAGATAGAACGTCGTTGATAGAGTGTCGTTATCTTTCCGCGAATGTTGTAAGATATGATTAATGTCTGTCGCTTTTTTCTGTTCATACAATTTATGAAAGCATTAGTTGATCTAAAAGAGTTTTTAATTGTTGTTTACAGTAACCAGTTAAATACCGCACTCAGACGACTGATATGCCAACAGGCCGTGCCAGTATAACTTGCATTAACGCGCCGATTGAAACCTTTGAGTAAACTGGTCGTTTCGGTGACGACATACACCGAAGGGCGGTGACGTTGATGTTAGACCGAGCGAAGAAGCGAAGACAGAAACCGAAGGAGGTAGTCATTCCCCGCGTGGACCGTTGGATAGCAGGCAACTCGTTTTAAGTCCCGTGCGCTGCGCCTGTTCCGGTTTACACCGGCCGCCAAACAAACCTTTGTTTACATGCGGACCGTCCGCGCCGTTTGACCGCAACTTTTGTTACTCGGCTGCGCGCTCCTTATTAGACTTGATGATAAAGGCCGGCTCCGCCGCACAATGGAGCCAACTTAGCAACTTTATTAATAATCCGGCCCGCCCCGTAGTTCCTTTATTCGGCAGCAACAAAGACATGAGGACGGGCGGAGTACGTGCGAGGCACCCACCTACCGCCCCCTTGCACCCCGCCGAAACTTGATACAGCCAATCAAAAGTCATTGAACGTAATTGGAATTCCGCCGTACAAAGGCCCTTACATTTCGTGTTCTTGTCCCGAGTTTTGTTCCCCAACAAAGGAGTCAGAGTCTGCAGGAAGAGTGGGCGTCCCGGCACATCCTGTCCCGTCCTCGGCGCTCTTCAGCGTAATTGGTGACAGCCATCCCGCTGGTGGACAGCGTCACAACACCTGTAACACGACGGAGATACTCGAAACCAACTCAGAGAATTTTACTTAGAGCTCTGTAGCTTGTTGAAATCAATAACAGTCATCAGAGGATGGAGGCGAAGAACGCCAGGGAATTTGGCCAAGTCATTTTGAAGGAACCATCCTGACATTCTCCCGGAGTGATTTTGGGAAAATACGGAAAACCGAATCTGGATGGGTGGACCAAAAATCAAGCCCTCATCCTCTTGATTCCGATAATTTGACTGTGGGTGATAAAGCGCCGTCATGGTAGTCAACGAAAGAAAAGTCGGACGTCAGTTTAAATATCGCCAATTACAATTTTAACGACTTTCCGCGCATCAACATAAAACCTTAAATGGTTTTCAGTCAGATTGTAACACTCACTTCCGTCCCCAGACACTTTCTTTTTCACCGAGTCCAGAGTTGTGTGTATCACAAAACGAATACAAACTGTGGGCAAACTTAAGATTTTTTGTCAGCTACTTGCCACAGTTGAGGAAAAGCAAATTTTAGGATGGGTCATTGTAGACAGGTGTTTATCAGATTCCCTGAATTATTTTTATAGACTGTTGTTAATATGACAGCCGCGTCGGCTCAGGTATCTGGGTCACCATGAAGATCTCCAGGACGTGCCACGGGTTAGCTTATTCCAGCCGCAATGGTGGAAGAAATTTTGTCATACGGGACTTCGCCAGCACGGATTCCTAATCACGACATTGTACACGCAAGTTTTGGCTGTGGAGTGAGAGTACGCAATACATAGTGTGTTTCCTTCGTCTGGCGACCTGCTCAGTGTCTTTTGGAAGAATTACCTTCCTTTTCAATTACCTTCACAACACAAGCAACATAATATTCTTAAAACACTCCTCTCCACACACAAAATAAAATTTATAGACAGGAAGGATGGGAACTAGCGGCTGTTCCATACTAATGATACCTAGGTGACCACCTACGAGGGGGCTCAACCAAGAGAAGTGTTAAACCCGTACATGTGAATATTAATGTAGAGAGGAAATGTTTTACGCAGAACAGATATGCAGTGAGAGAAGTATGAAACCAAAATGCAAACTGACACCCCAAATGACGACTATGATAAAAGCCTGAAGTCTGAAACCTATAAAAGCTACAGTTAATGATTCACTACAAGAGATACTACTTCTGTAAATACTAATGATGGCAAACAGTATCAGCAACATAACTACCACAATACTACGCCCATCAGAGTACAATTTACCAAATGGTTACAAGTGTTTGGTATTATGTTAAAGCTAGACAGTTTGGATTAACGAAATTTGGATAGTAATATTATCTCGGTGTTGCCAGATGTCTCGATAAATAGCAAATAAAACTAATGCGGATTCAGTGAAAATATCAATGATATGTACTGGAGAAAGATTGTTCTGCTTTTCTGAAATAAACTATAAACTACGTGGATCCATATTAGCCTTTCTTGATTCGACCCCCTGCCCCCACCCTTTCATCTGTGTGGCATGCAGTTTTTTTTCGTATTAAATCCAGAAGACATTTTGTATCGTTTTCTCTTAAAAGACTACCGTTAAAATTATTAGGTACATAATGAACACAACCGATATTTGTTCTATGTGTTTTTCTATAGTTATAAATATTCTGAAATAATGACATTAGACAGTACTGCAAATGATCAATTATTAGATCTTTTTCGGGTACAGTTAGGGATCCTTTTATTCTTAACGTATTACTAAAAATATTCTCCTTGTGTCATTCATCATCTTTCATTAATTAGTACAAAGAACAAACAATACGTGCGCGTAAAAAAACACTAAAATGAGCTGCATTTTTTGTTTTCTTTGCTGCAGTTCTGTCAACTTTCTTTTAGTATTACCAGGGAATTATTCTTTGATCTGCTTAAAAGATTTCCGTAACTCATTGGACAGTGAAAACATTTTCGATAAGTCTCTTAAAGTTTATTGTATATCGCTACTTCACAGAATGCTTTGAACTAGAAACAACACCTCAGCCAACACTATTATTAGAGTTGTATTGAAATTCACTTGACAGAACAACATTAGAATTATTTTATCAACGAGCGCTGTGGTCACACGCCGGCGATTCTAATTGAAACAGTTTTGTTTGAGATCATCAAAACAATACGAATTGTCATTGCCTTGGAAAATCCCGGCTGACATCTGTTAGTGAATTTTAGTCTGAGTATGACATGTCTAGTGTTTTTGGAATCGTAATGCGCCGTCGCGTGTCGGTTAGTTCAAATGCGCCAGCCGCGTGCAGCCTAGCGCTATGACTTCAAGTCACACGCATATTGTATATTGTATATCTAAATGTCATAAGGAGGTAATTAAATGACGGAAAAAAATATCCACATGCTGTTGTGTGTTCAGTACCTTATTCTAACTGTGAAACATAATACGAATGAAAAGCTACGAGGCTTGACTTCCCTCACCCACGTAGCCCAGCGTTGAGTGGATTAACTAGGGGGGGGGGGGGGAAGCAGGGGACTAATAGTGAAAGACGGACGCAACTCAACAATTAGTTCTAAATACCTCGATATCTATCTGCCACTCAAAAATTTAGAAAAATACTCCTGAGTGAGTGTAGTATCATCTGAGGAAGATATGTTAAGTGACAGATAACTTGAGAGACTCCCATTGTTACTTAAAAATTTGAATTGTTTCTCAAATCTTGGCAACCAAGTTATATATTCTACATATGGAAATTAAGTATACTGTATACACTTGGAGAGATTTGGTTAGTTAGCAGTCCCAGATGAGGCTAATAGACTGGACAATCACTCCAGGCGAAAAACGGGATGCTTCCTTCAAAAAGGCAATGGCCGAATTCCTTCCCGTTCCTTGTTCCAGTCTTTACAGGCTCTAATTATCTCGACGTCGACGAGGCATAAAGCCATAAGCAAAAAAAAAAAAAAAAAAGGTTTTGATACAGGCTGCGAGAAAGATACGATACAGTCACATGTGAATATAATGGAGTAGACTGTAAATATTTTAACATGTCAGTGTTACTTTTCTCCTTTCATCTATGAAACAATTTGCTAGCGAGCCTGCATCGAACAGACAAAAGAATGGTCATTATTATGAGAAAGCTGCAAAGAGGTTTTAAAATAGCAAATCTGGGAAAGATATCTGTCGCATAATGTTATATAATGGGGAAAAGCCAACTCTACAGCACCGTCACAAGCAAATGTCTTAGCGGCAGAAACTAGCACAAAGACGTAAAATGACAAAAGAGCGTCGACCGTGGAGTATTGCCATGCTCGTCTCTCGAGGAGTAATGGGTTGGATAATGGATTGCTCTTTCACATATCGAGGAGAATGGGTCCGCTGTGTGGGTGGCACAAAGAGACTGCCCATGAAAGAACTTTGGAGTTCGATCGCAAAACAAACAGTTTTTAACGACCTATAGGCTCCTCACTTACGCTGTTACTCGGAATTGTCCACCATTCAGTGTGAACGCTGACGTAAATGTGGTGTTTCCTACTACTACAGTGACTTTATTCTTGCAAATAGTTTCGAAGCAGAAAATTACGGTGGGTTGTATCCACTTGAGGGGATGGAGAAATGAGAGGATGTACGAAGTTCACGAAACAGAGCGCTAAAAGTAAAGGATACTTTTCTTGATAACAACAGTGGTTTCCTAAAATTAAATGTAACATTTGAGGTAGTACTAAGGACTTCAGTTTGGCTTCAGTTGCACCAAACACTTATGGTAAGACCACAATGTTAGCTGCTCAGGGGATAGTTTCTAGGTAATATGTATGTGAGTGTGTGATTTGTATAGGGTATCAATGGCAGGATATATTTGCCTTACGAAACTATTTCTCTACCACGGATGTTATTGCTACATTCTTTCCTGGTGAGATGGTATCACTGCTTTATATTTACAAGGCATTAAATAATTTTTGTACTAAAAATATTTTTTTAATAAAGAAAACTGTTTAATTGTAAGTATAATTATATTCACTTGTTGAATTTCATATTACCATGTAAACCTTCTGTATGCTAATCGGAAATTATGTTTCCAGTATGAATTCTAAGCGAAATTGTCTACCTGGCCAACTTTTTTTATCATCGTTGTTTTTTGTTTGAAGAAATAGGATTGTAATTAATCATGATAATGAACAAGACAAAGTTAAAGAACAGAATTGTAAAAGCATATTTAATATCCCTCCGGCACGCTATCTCACCATCATATTTTTTAATATATATACGGTAATGAAGAAATATTGTAATAATCAGCACTTCTGTTTCGATATTCTAACAGCTCTGACACCTTGCCGAATGGGACTATGTTTTATGGGCATTTATGGAGATTTCGGGAGGACGATTTTCTGATCTTCGGGAATTCAACTACACTTCTAGTCCTCATACGATCCTGCGTCTTCTATCTTGAATCATGTTTTTCTGCACGGACTCTATTGTATTTGTGGGCTACTTTGATAATGTATTTAACATGTCAGGTCTTAACCAATCCAGTTACGTTGTACATGTTGTACAACGTAACTGGATTGGTTAATGAAGGCTGTATCCAAGGAGTGTCTAGTTAAGATCTGTTTTATTCACATAAATAATAATACAGATAATTTCTGTGTAACGTATTTATTGTGACCCTTTACTGGCAAGGTACGGGCATGAGAGTGGCATGGCTGGGCTAAACCCGATAGCGTTGATGCATAAGCTTCAAGATGTTACTAATGGCTACAAGTTACCGCAGATGGCAAGTTGAGTTGGCTAAGATAAAACTGATTCCCGATATGGTGCAAGACACGGCGAGGAGAGAGTCGATTCCAACTTTTAGCTGCCCATTATAATTGTTCTAGGTCTTCTAACAAAATACAATAGAAGCTAATGTCTTCACCTAGCTGTTACTGACGTCAACTGGCCCGATTGAGCTGGTTTTAATCGATACCTCAGCTGGTCAGTGCCTCCTTTGACAAACAACTGTTTGCTGACCGCTGGTCCAACAGACAGCCCGCTCCCAAATAACTTCTTGGATTATTACTTCTAACTAAAATTTTGATTTCTTCCCAATAAACCCATATGTCTTAAAATGACCTACACAGATATTTACTTTTTTGGATACTTAAATGTGATTTGTAAAATATGTAGGTCTGTAACAAACTTTTTTAATCAAGTGGCTGCAGTGATTGTGATCACAAATGTTAATTTGAAAAGTGAATTTCAGGAAAAAGGCAGTTTAGACGTATTTTTATCTTACACTGCATATTTTGCATGTTGTTTCTTTAGACATAGTGAAACTGCAGTTTATGTATCCTTAGCCATGTGAAAATACTATGAATACAGATTCATTAATTCAGCAGCTGAAGACATCTGAGGGTCAACCGTCAGAATAGACGTCAAACTGTTCTCAGTTCTATTGTTCATAAACTGTACCGCTTGTTATAAAATTTGACGGGTCACTCTAATGAGAATTGTCTGTTCTTCAAATAGATAATTGAACTTCGACTGAACAGTCACAACGCGGTGTCTACAAGCGTACCAAAGCAGGCGTAGTTATTGAGTCAAGCAGTGGAAATGATACAACTTGTCTATTACGTATTTAACGAACGTGGTGATTGAACGGTTAGCGTTCTGGCCTCCCATTCGGGAGGACACCGGTTCGAATCCCCGTCCGGCCATCCAGATTTGGGTTTTCCATGGTTTTCCCGAATCACTCCAGGCGAATGCCGGGATGCTTCCTTCAAAAGGCCATTGCCTAATTCCTTCCCGTTCCTTATCCCCACTCCCGTCCCGCCTCTAATGACCTCGACGTCGACGAGGAGTAGCTGCAGTTAAGACATGTAGGCTTTTAGCAAAATTAAGGCTACAAATTAACAGTTACTTTACCATTACAGTTATACCATCTAAGAATCAAAGCAAATAATCTCTACAGCAAGATATATAAAAAAAAGGATTACATTTTCATTGGAAAACATGCAAAACATACGCAGATCTATAAATCCGGACGTGAAATAGAACCGTGTCAATTGCAAACGGTTTCAAAATATATCTGGTGACTTGCTAATTGCTTTCCATGAAAATCAGGAGATAGTGAGGCGGCCATAATGTTTCATTGTTAAGTGGATTTTAATATTGCACTACAGTAGATTCCGCTGTGAAACATCTAGTCAATAGCTCCAACGCATTAACTTAATGCGACTTGCTCTAAGAGGTTACTTCACATTTTACTGTGTCGCGATGGCGTCATGTCATGCCATATAAAAACAATTTAACCAGGTTTCACACAGATTTATTGTCTGAATGTGTAGAATGAAATAAGTATTCAGTATCTTGCAACTACGGAGCTTTAACTTATTTAATCTCTCAACATACTTCATGATTTCAAACATAACTTTGGAGTTTATTTCCGTCTTTTCAATTAGTTGATGGTCTAATTCGTTAAGAACGCCATCCGGAAGCAGACTGTCTGTCTCATGTTGGCTCCTATGTTTTAAAAGTGCCAGTCAATAGAGCAACAGCGTAGATAATGAATATGCGTTTTTTTTTCTTAAGACATGTAAGCTTTTAGCAAAATTAAGGCTACAAATTAACAGTTACTTTACCATAACAGCTATACCATCTAAGAATCAAAGCAAATAATCTCTATAATCTCTACAGCAAGATATCAAGAATAATATGCCTTATTGTTGTCATTTGTTTTGTGTTCTACGCATTCCTACCAGATGTTTCAAATTCTCGTTCTGCCTTGCTCTCAAATATAGACGTTTTAAGGAAGTCGAGAAATTTTCAAACTTTTTCAGTTTCGTAGCCACGTATCTGTTTGAGTTCTTAAGATACAAACTTTGAGCCTACAACGCATTGTAACACATACACTCCTCTTTGAAGAAAAAAAACATATAAATTACACGGGTATTTATTTATTTGTCGTATGGCTAAGCAACTAATACAATACATATAAATATATACAATCACAAGAGAGTTGGTAGCGTTCACAAGTTGATGTCCAGTTCTTCCAGCCATTCTATGAAGGAACTTGTAGCTCCAAAAACATCTTCAAATGGTCCATCATACTTCCGTAGAGGGCATTCCCTGATAATATGCTCCACACTCTGGGAAGGAGCTCCGCAGTCACATGCAGGAGAATCCTGAAGACCCCACTTATACAGCATGGCGTTGCATTTTGCAGGGCCTGTTCTTAGGCGATTTAGTTTGACCCACTGGTCTCTATTTAGATGGAATCCTGGAAGTCCAGTTGTGGGATCTTTAATATCTGGAAGTTTTACAGATGCGGAGTTCCAGCTTTGTCGCTATTTTTACATGACATCAAAGTCAAATACATCTTGCCTTACCGGATTTCTGGATTTAAGACGAGTGTCATTTAGAACCTCGTGGTTTGGGAGATCCTGTGGATGATCAGGATGGTGTAGTTTTATCCACTCTCGTGCCGTTGCTTCTTGGCGTGTTATCTCTGGAAGTAGTATTATGCTGATTAGGTGTAACCAGGGGACTGGGGTGGATTTTAGGGTGCCAGTTGTTACTCTCATACACTCATTCAGGTGGACGTCGATTTTTCTAGTATGAGCACTACGATGCCACACTGGAGCACAGTACTCAGCAACAGGGTAAACCATGGTTAGAGCGGTTGTTCGTAGTGTGTCCGCATCAGCTCCCCACGAAGTACCAGCTAGCTTCTTCATGATGTTGTTTCTTGTTTTTAGTTTCTGACTTGTGTTTTCGAGGTGTTTTTTGAATTTTAAGGAGCGGTCTAAGGTGATGCAAAGATACTTAGGATAGGATAACATGGGTATTATAATTAGTCTGAGATATTATCCAGTTTAGATACACGTATCGAATCTGGAAACTCGAAAATCATTGGTTCACTTTAGGCACAGTTAGCAACATTCGGTTGCGACGAGTGTCTTTAAAACGAGACGAAGATGGTGACGCCACATCAATTTTTTGGTGAATTGCTGGAATTTGAAATTACTTCGATAGAAACTGTCGCTCTTTTGGTCCTGTTAGCTCTGCACACCCGCATCGATTTTAAAGATGTTTTCACGTCAAAAGAATTATACTCAAAGGGTATAACCGCTATCAGGTCCAAATTGATTCTATTGTATTACGTGGAACTGCTGTTCACCGCTATGTTTAAGAGGAATTCGTTTGGTTTGAGATAGTATAGTTGTAGGCAGATCAAAATTTTATTTTTTCAAGCACATAGAAAGAATTTGACAAGTGTAATTATGGTCATCAGTGAGTCCAAGATTAAGAAATCGATCGGATGAAACAATGAGAAATCACAGTTAATCGTTCAAGATCCGAGACGGCGCGTATTGTGTTGACGCTAAGTACATTTCAAGACGAGCGCTCCTCTGTCCCCTGTACGTTACGCTGCCCGCCGCGCGGCTGGTGTGTGGAATTCGAATGGTATGGACTCTGGATGCTGCTTGACGAAAGAAAAAGGAAAGTTGTTGCGAGAGTTGTGAGGCTTTGGTCGAAATGGCCAGTTTGAAACAGTTACTTTTTACTGAATAAAAACCATTTCCCGAGCCATGGGGTTCAGTGCACTTGATCCTTGTCCTGTGATAAGTATAATGACGAATTATGCGCCGGTCGCTATATTTCCATTTCAAAACTATACCATACACAAACAGAGTAACAATAAATTAGGTAGCAAAAATCTTAGAGGTATCAGTATCCTCTCTCAGCTTCGATCGTCTTTAATGACATCGACATAAACAGCACAAGCATTTTAAAAAATATCAATTTACCTCGAGTAATAGATTTTTCGGCCCAAAACCTTGCCTGAGAAAAGTCTGATTTTTATGTTTGAAGGTTTTTCTGGATATTTGCCTGTGACTCCATATCCTAAGCAAAATATCGTTCCCGTATTTTTCGTAGTTTCAAGTTTTGTGGGAAATTTAATAATAATGCTTTTCAGCGCTCACTCTTACTTTACTAATACCTAACAAACCAATTGAATCGGTCATTTCAAAAACCACTTAAGTCACATTTTTTTCCAACATGCTTTTTTTGCTGAAAATGGTTCCTCAAAGGTATTCTGGGTAAAAATAACTTAAGTCAATACATTCCTTCCTCTTTTTGTAATACCGCGTGAAAGACGTTCATTGCATAAACAACATTAGTCAGTGACTTAAGAGGTTTTTGTATGCACCACTAGATGGCAGGAGTAGTTTATGACTGAGTTTGACATTTTAAATTTGCTTTGATTTGATTGGATCAACTATATTTCAATTTTTGTAAACCATCGCCATTAATGTCATTTGAACTTCACTTGTCTTTTACTATTGTGTGCGAAAAGTAATTTCAGCTTTAAAAAATGTCTTCAAGTGAAACTGAGAGTGATTGTGAGCCGAAAAAGAAGAGAACGTGTAATCCTGCAAAATATAAAAGGAATGTTATAAAAAATTCTAAAGTTAAAGGACAGGCACATACTAATTATCGAGGAAAACTAATAGCTCCAAGATCTACTGGTGAAAATTGCAGGCAAGTTTACCATAAACCTTTATTCAGTTTACGTTTTTTATCGGGGCCTATATAAACCTAATATAAAGCTTCATTATTCCAGATGTAAGAAGGAATGTTTTGCGAATTTCAACCAAGAAGACATGGACATTTGCATTTCAAAAATTAACTTCTTTTCAACAAAACATGAGCAGGATATATTTCTTCAAACACTTATTGATAAGTTAGATATAAAACAGAGGCGTCCTCGAAGAGAAAATGTTACACAGAGACAAAATACTTTTCAATTCTATGTTTTAAAACAAACTGATAAAGTTAAAGTCTGCAAGAAAGCATTTATCAGCCTATATGGAATTACTGAAGCCAGAGTTCGCAGACTTTGCGATTTGCTTAGTGATTGGAAGAGTCCCATAGATAAGAGAGGATGTC
This sequence comes from Vandiemenella viatica, assembly GCA_031002005.1. NCBI lineage: Eukaryota > Metazoa > Arthropoda > Insecta > Orthoptera > Morabidae > Vandiemenella > Vandiemenella viatica. The sequence continues at coordinate 186,438,637 of JARYHS010008074.1, read as the reverse complement.
ACCCGAAAGCAAATACAGTGCCTCCTGAAATATGCCAAAAAATACATGAACACATCCTCTGCTTTCCTAGGAAAAAGACACATTATGCAGGAAAGACATTGATTATCTTGATGCACGATTGGATGTCAAAACAATGCATTCAATGTTTAATCCAGATCTTGATGTAAAGTACAAATTTTACTTACAATACTTTAATGAAAATTTTCCCTCAGATTTGGTCGACCACAAGTCGACACATGTATAACTTGCGAAGAACTATCAACAAAAATAAAACAATCAAACTTATCAGAAAATGCAAAACGTTCAGCAGAAGCTCAGTTAATGATCCAAGCGCCAGAAGTTTTACAACAAAATTTCATCAGTTCAAGATCTTTGTAAGGAACGAGATGATGTTGCAGCGATAACATTCGATTTTATGCAAAATCTACCATTGCATCACATACCTATACAAAAAAAAAAATATTTACGGCAATTATGGGTTCACTGTTTTGGTATTAAGGATTTAAAAACAGGCAAATCGACATTTTACATGTATTACGAAGGCATTGCTAACAAAGGAGCCAATGAGGTTTGTTCAATGTTGATGCATTATATAAAAGAAAATATTGGGCCAAATATTAAGTACTAGCCAAAAAGCCCGTCAAAAATGACGGGTTTAACGGACTGTTCTGGCAATTGATTTCTTTTTAGTTGTTTACCTAAATAGAAATTTTATAAAATAAAGCTCACTATGCTGTAATTTCTCGTCCCTTGTGATGTAGCAAAAAGTTTCATTTGTCAATTTGGTCCAGGTTGCGTTTCAGCCTAACTACAATCTTCGCCAATATAGCCGGTAGGAAATCAAAGCTTCATTCACACGCGAATTTATACATTCCCTGAATCGCATGTCAATGTCATCATGCATCTATTCCAATCATGCATCATGCGATACAAACTTGATCCAAAATCTTCACAGTTTCTTACAACTTTCTTATTGTCTATGATGAAGATCGATGTTTTAACGCCTGGCACAGCTTACATTCGGCTGAAATAATGACCCCAGTGAAAACGAAGGATGCTAAAAATAAATCTTAACTTCTTACGTCATGTAATATTAGTTTCAATTGTGGTTTAGGTTGCATAGATCGCGAACAATTTGGAACTTCTTTCATTCAAACCAAGTAATCATATCATTAAAAAAAAAAGCAACTAATAATCAATATGACAATTTAAACAAAATACTTTTCTTTCAGTATTGTAGCAATTCCTTTCTTAGCAATTGTTTAAATAAATTGAATTGTTATAAAATAAATACAATTCCTATTGCCTGGCGCTATGACAAAAGGTTTCGGTTGCTATCCTGGTCCAGGTTGCATTTTAAACTAACCACATACGGGAGTAGTTTACATCGTGATTCATGATATCAAAACGTTACATAGTGCTTATGAAACCTGCTCAAATAACTGATAATAGCTAAATTCAACATGCTATTGCTGTGATAAGGTTCATTATTTATTTTGTCCAGGCTGGATTTCAACCTAACCACAATCTCGGGTAATACTGCCGCTACAAAATGAAAGCTTTAATCGCATGCGCATTGATGGTGATGTCATGTATCACGACATAAGTATAAAATAAGTTGTTGTAAGAACTGAATTATACAACGCAGGAATATATTTATATCCTATCAAGAAACGTTGCCAGCGTTTTTACAGTTTTTGCTGTACAGATGCTATCTTTGACGTGAATATTTGAATTGGCGTATTTGTGTTGTGTTAATTCGTAATTTTCATGTTGCTTCACGTCTAACGTAAGCTGCCTTTTGCTTTCATGTACACTTTTTCTTAAAAGGTATGACCATAGGAACGTATGTGGTAAATTTCAAACGAATAGCACAATTCTTTGGGCCTCGTTTTTATTTTGCCATAGCCAATAATATTACAAAACGAACGTGTGCAACAGTTTTCCGATCAAAACGACAATTCATTGATGAGATACATTACGCAACAACATAAATTTCATCAAAAACATTCAATAAAAAAAGGTAATAAACCAAAAATCTGCAACGTGATTCAGAACCGATATTACAACGTTCGAATAGCTGTCATAGTTACACATTGCGGAAATACGTAATAGCTTCAGTAATATTACTCAGTGAAATTAAAGAAGATTTTAAAAAAATCTGATAAACTTACATTATTAATTGTAGTGTAGGCTGCACAATTCGAGATGAGTGGGCAACTATTTCGGTTCAAACGAATTAATAATTTCAATAATAGGTACAGTTTAAATTATTTTGAAAAAAAAGCTAAATTATTCATGCCCTCTGCCGTAGCGTCAAATGCCAGTTGTAATTCTGATCCATTTTAAGTAACACTTTAACCAAACTATTCTCAATATTGATGCTCGAAATTCAAAGCTTTTATCTTACAATATCTATGGACAAAGAATTTAAGGAATACTTCATTATATCAAAAGAATATTACGTAAATATAAGCATCTAATGATTGATATATCGATTTTAACGCAATACATACTTTTCATTCAGTGTTCTGTGAGTTAATTTATTCACTGTTGCTTGGAAATGATTTTAAATAACGCGCACTCCCACAAATAATATCGTAAAGCGTGACGTCATAGCGCAACGTCATAGCTTGACGTCACCGCGTGACATGACGTAGGTGTGACAAGCTACATTAAGCCTATTATACTAATAGATTTATATCTTTTTTCCGATGGCTGCCCTGGTCAAAATAAAAACAATACATTGTTGAGATTTATGTTGGCTTTGACTGACTCTAAAAGATTTGAAAAAGTTTATCAGTATTTTCCCATACGTGGTCATTCCTTTTTACCAAATGACCGTGATTTTGGAGTCATAAAAAAAAATGTTCGAAAGCATGATCGTATTTACGTTCCAGGAGAATACATTGATTTGGTTTCGAATTCCAGCTCAACATTTACAGTCATAGAGCTAAAAACTGAAAATGTTTTAGTATTTAAGAATGGTGGCCAAATTTGTACAAAAAAAACATGTTTGTCAACTGAATCTTATGGAAAAAAAGTCCCAAAGGACCAGAAAAATTCATTTGCACCTTCGACATACATGAGTTTTTCAGTATGATTCAGATCGAAAAGGAACTATCATAGCCGAGGAATATATTGATGGATTGATTAAACATTCATTCTCATTAATAAAGAAAATAACAACTTCTGTTTCACTTCCATCAACCAAAGCCTATGATTTGAATGTGCCCATCAATAAATTGACGATTTAAAACAAGTTCAAGATAGCATTCTGGAAGATCATATGCCATTTTATAACAAAATTTTTAGCTGGCCAACTGCAAATGTTGAAAATAATACAGATGAGAATGATGGAGAATATGATTATGTACCATAAATATATTAAAACATGACAAATTAATTTATGTAAAATGTTCATAAGATTATTTTTAAGTGCAATTCTTAATTATAAGCAATAAAAAATATGATTACTACGATTGTTTTGGTTAAATTATACACCACTAAACCTATTTCTCGCTAAAACAACATAAGTCAAGAAGTGTTTTTCAGTTTTTTTATTATTTCTATTAATAAACTGTAAAGGTTATACGCTATTTTAATTTTTTACCAGTCAAATACTAAATTAAACATAAAAAAGTCCTTTAAAAGTCAATTTGTTTGTGTATGAAACAGTTTTTATTGATTTCTGAAAAAATTATAATTTTGTGACTTACGAGGTTTTTGAAATGACCGATTCAATTATATCTCATACTGATTGCTGAAAGACTGAGGATGGTTTGTAGACTACTTGTTCTAAGGGCGGTGCAGAGCTGACAATTTTTGAATTTATTTGTTTTATTAGGAATAAAAATCAAATTATATTTTGGATTTAGCCGACCGCATAAAACATTTTTGATATTCGATTCACTGGAATAGTCTGATGCGAGATGAGAGTGTATTATGGTTTACGTTAAAACCTAATTTGCTGATAAGCCTAATTATGCCACTTAATATTGTTGTTAACGATCAGTTTAGTTTAAGCTCGTTATACGGCAATGGCTGTAAATGAAATTATTTGCATCCAAACCATACAAAAACATTCTTTATTGTAGTCGAAAGAAACGTGTAAGGTCAAGTACCTGATCCATCTTAAATTATCGGTATCCGAATATAGAGAACTATCATACAGTAAAGAAAAGTTACATCAGGAGATCGAAATTTACGTACTTTTGAATAGTAACCAAGAAAGGTTCGAATGTGAATTCGAAGTCCAGATGAACTGTGGAAAAGTACCAGAAAGCAGTATCGAAGCCTTGACAACCACTATGGTTTAAAGGCAGAGCTCTTCGCAAGGGTGAAAGTACACTTGGGAAAGAGAAGTATTACTGGAATAGCTTACCTTTAATTTCTCGCTCGATTTGCCGTTCATAAATAATTCTTATAAATTGATGGAGATCTCAAGTGTCCACAAGCACTTCCGTAACGAGATCAATTACGAAGGAACGAGACCTCGACAAAAAATAAAGACATTCTAGTTTTTAAGCACAGCGATCTGAAGGGGAAAATAAATTGTAGGAGGTAACTGAGTAAAGAGCTTCTTTAAGTGTTGTTATGGAAAAATATTTTAGTTTCTAGTTTATCATCTAAAATGTCATGTGTGTATGATTGTAGTATTTACATACTTTAATGCTCGTGCGTATTTACTGACCCGATTATGGATCTAGTGTTCTTCATTAAGATAGAAATGAATCTGTATTATATCAGTGTGGAAAAGAACGTAATGCGTTGGAGCGCTAGTTAATTCATAAAGTAAATTTTGAGGCCAAATAATTTTAAACAAAATAGTTAACCCTGGCAGCGCGTTAGCTTCGCGTTGAAGGATCGTCTGTTCGAGCCAGAGCTCTGGAACAAGCGTTTTGATCAAATATTACGTTTGTCTTGCGTTGTACACACTGTGTAGAAACTGAATACAGAGATGACTCACCTAGATATATGGCGAATGAAATGCTAATGTTGCGCTGACTGTGAACTCGTAACCAAAAGTCTCCTTTTTTTTTTTCTTTTTTTTTTTTTAAAAAAGGTTAAAACCCATCGATTTTATTTACATACAATATTCTGATATTGAGGCTCGAAAAATATAGTGAGTTGTTACTTATTGGTTGATAAAATGGGGTTTTAATCAATTAAATTACATTAAAAAAAAGCCTTAAGCAAAAGCAGATTCCAGTAAATCATTGCTAAATCGTAATGAGTTTTCGTAGGTAATGCATCATCTATTGCAACACACACACAATGTTATGCAAGAAACTTCCTCCTGTTTTCTGAGGCATAATATTTAACCCGTCTTAAAATGAGAGTAGGCCTATGTGTCTCATACCCAAAGATTTACCCCATCACTCGTCGAACATGTAATATCTCCTTATTACCTGTTTCAACCATGATGGATTTTTGTTCATGGTTAAGAAAATTTCATAAAACGAAATCACCTCGGCTGACGTCCAGACTGTGTGAAGTAACCATTTGGTTATTACATGAAGCCCTGTATGAGATAAAGAAAATTTTTTACAACATATAGACGTTCTCCATCACGTAGTAACCAATCATTAGGTGTACATTGGTAGTCCGAGTTCATGAAGAAATTTGCTTTGCCTCGTGTTTTAGCTGCTTTCACTGGTCACAGTGGCAGAGTAGAAACATGTACCGTGAATTCCATGGATAGATATTGGATCGAGTATTCTCATATTTAATCCAAAGCTTTTTATTTTCATCTAGCCGCTGGTAATCATCTACCCACTACATTTAAGTTATACACAAACATATGAAGATCTGAAGACTGATTGAATAGTTATTTGAGGAACAGTCACAAAATTCCAAACTCATCGTTTGCTGTTCTCGTCAATTAATCGGTTATAAACTCCTGATTATAGTACATTACAGGACTACTATTCTGATACTAGTAGAAAAATCCATATTTCCTGTTTCCAGGAAGCTCAAGAGATAAGAAAATTGTTTCTGAGACTTCTCTGGGACGAAAGAAATCGTTTTGCCTCACCTTGACTCTGCAGTTAGCATTTCTTCTTTTGCCTTCAACAAATACTAACTCACTCACATGTCTGTAGAGCTGTCTGGCGTAATTTTGATGACTTGAATTGATATTTTTCGAGGAGTAAAGCTGAATAGACGGGCACCAGTTTTCACTCTCTTTCAGGCTTTATCCTAATATACAAAACACAAAATACTCTGCACTTATCAACAGTCATCTACACACATACAACACTTAGACCCACGGACGAAAGGAACTAGCAGCCCCACCTCCTTATCGGCTCTACTCCTGTAGGAGTCTCGGACATGCTTCAGGGAAGAAGATTACGTACAGTAAGGAGATCACAATACTAAACCACGCGTCCGCCAGGAACTGGCGTCACTAGAAGCAATGTTCTAATACTAACAAGGGAACCTTACGGTCTGGGAAATTCAGTTCAGGTTGAGACACTACAAGTTAGTAGTTAGTATACCTTAAGGGTGTCCACCCAGTAAAATAGTAAAGCGAACTAGGCAGAATATTACGAGAAAAAGGGCTCTCAATTTTTACGCTCAGCTTATGTATTGGTCAAATTGTATCCATGCCAATACAACGAAATGGCTCAGTCTGAAGCGATTTCGGTTGCCGCGCGGGCTATATGGGTTCGATTCTACCTCGGATAACTTGTTTAATTGTTTTAAAAATTATAACAACTTTTGAATTAAATTAATTACCTAAAATATTATCAATTAAATCAAAAAAATTATTTACGAAATTACTGTTACAGTTAATTAAAATATGAATTAAAAATAATATTTTATTTCTAAGAAATTAATAATTTCAAATACATTTTTAATTGTGGTTAATTAAAACGTTAATTTCTATTATCATTAAAAAGTAATTACAAATTTTAAGATATTTTTAGCTGTGGGGAGGTTAAAAACATTCGTTGTAAATTTGAGAAACCAGTATCTATGTGGAAAAGTAGACTATAGCTGTTGCCCTGTGATACATAGGTAGGCTGTCAGGAATTTTGAAGACCCTAGCAGTACTAATGGAACAATGGTCCTTAGCTGCTACAGTACGATATATATGGTTTTAGCAACCCTTATTCCGCTAGAAACTCGAACTAACATGCCTGTTCATTCTTGACTTTCACAGAAACTCGAACGTTGTGTACTGTTAAATATTATCAGACTTTTTAAAATACTGTGAACTGAAAATGTCTGTTAGTGAAGAAATCGCGAGAAAGTATCAGAAGCTGCAGATGAAATGAGTGAAGATTCATTAACAGTTTAATGTTAAAGTTGAGATTAAAAGCAGCGGTCGTTTATTACAAAAGTTTGATTGCTAAAATTAATTTGATTACATCGGAATCTTCAATTTCAATTTCTCTTGGAGCAATGTTGATGGGATCAGAAATTTACGAACATAGTATGGACATGCTGATAAAAAAAAATACTTGTGACTGATGAAGAACTTGCTCATCAAAATTAAAACTGTGACAAGGAACCTTTTGAAAAAGTCATAGATCATCAGATGAATATGATCCAGTAGAAGAAAAAAAAAAGAAGAAGAAGAGAGCTAGACCATTCTTCTTTGGATTACAAAGTTAAAGTTGTTAATATCGCAAAAGCTCACCCTATGTAGAATCGACGAACATTGCAAAAAAAAATAATAATAATAATAATAATTATAGGATGCAGCCGGTTAAGAAAGAATTAATATTTATCCCAATGGCAAGAAGAAATAAAAAGTAGGCAATCAATTTGATAAATACGAAATAATCAATTCCTGAACACATGATCGTTGTGTTGAAGCCCATCAAAATTAATAGGTAGCATCGAACCCGGATCGCCTGCGTGGCATGCGAGTTTGCTAAGAATTCAGCGACATCGTGGTGCTGGCAGGACATGCAAATCGACCTGTACATGAGCTGCGCGTAAAACTTTAGAGCCATTTTTCTTTGAATCTTCTGGCTAGTGCGCTTTTCTACTTTACTGGGTGGACACCCTTTAGTTATACTACAAAGTACAAACCTACGAAGTGTCATCCCAAACTGCATTTCCGAGACCGTAAGGTCCCCTTGTAAGACAATCGATAAGGAGTGGGCAGTACATCTATAACATCGTCAACTCGCTCAGTCACTTCGATAACTATTGGCTGGAGAGCGATGATGTCACGCACTGGCTTCGTTAGCAAATTAACAGCGACCAGGGATGTTTGTAGAAATTCGAGGTTATGTGTACTAAGCAACTGCGATGAAATGAATTAACAGACTATATTAATTAACAAATCTGGTTTAAGGCCATCTTTCGTAGTTGTTGGTAAATAGATTATAAATCAAAATTCCGTCTGGAAACAACTGTTGATTTTTTTTTGCTGTCTTCAGTCTTTAGACTGGTTTGATGCAATCCTCCATCCCTTCCTATCCTGTGCTAACCTCTTCATTTCTACATACCCCTTACAACCCACGTCCTCAATTATCTGCTTCATATATTCTAATCTCTGTCTACCTCTACAGTTCTTACCTTCAACTGTTCCCTCCACTAACAAATTAACCAATCCAGCATGTCTCAAAATATGACCTATCAGCCTGTCTGTTCTTCCTGTAAGCTTCTTCCATAAACTTCTTTTCTCACCCATCATTTCCAAAACTCGTTCATTTCTTACTTTGTCTGTCCACCTAATTTTCAGCATTCTTCTGTAGCACCACATTTCAAATGCTTCAAGTTTCTTTCTTTCCGGTATTCCTAAATTCCATGTTTCGCTACCGTAAAGTGCTATGATCCACACATAGAGTTTTAAGAAATTCTTTCTAATTCCTAGATCAATATTTGAAACTAATAGGTTTCTCTTTTTCATGAAGGCTCTTTTTGCTAGTGCTATTCTGCTTTTAACATCATTCCTGCTTCGGCCATCGGTTGTAATTTTGCTTCCCAAGTAACAGAACTCACTCACTTCTCCTATTGCATCCGATCCAATTTTTATATTTAATCTGCTAGTATTGGTGTCATTTCTGCTACATTTCATCACTTTTGTCTTACTTTGATTTATATTCAGTCCAAAATCTTCCTTCAGTATTTTGTTCATGCCATTCAATAACTTCTCAATATCCTCAGCCCTCTCTGCTAATAAGACAATGTCGTCAGCAAATCGTAGCATACTGATTTTTTCTCCCTGAAAACTTATGCCACATGGAAATTTTTCTTTGACTTTCTTCATTGCTTCTTCTACATATAAGTTGATGTTACTGTTTACTTATTCTGTGTGTAACATATTTAGGAAACAAGGAATACAAATTGCATTCAGGACAAATAACATAATACACAAACATTTGAACACCAACATTGAGAATAACCTGTGGCAGCAATCAGGCATATATCAATTAACATGTCAACAGTGTAAAGCGATATATATTTGCCAGACATCCAGAAACTTTAACATAGGATACAAAGAACATATTAGAGCAATAACATGCACAAACCATTCTACTTTCGCCGATCATTTACTAGACCATAACCACCCCCCTACTTCCCTACAGACAGAGATGAGGATATTAAAAATTAACAATCACAGACAACACTTGTTAACAATTCAAGAATACTACCTACACAAAGCCATAGGAATGGGAAAATCACTATTGAATGAATTCACCCATTTAACCAATAAAACACTGTTTAACTCACTAAAAATAAACACTACACAGGGAAACTAATACAAACAGTTCAGCTCAATAAAAATAACCCCCCCCCCCACCCACACACACACACAAAACAGCTGATGAACACAGAGAAATAATTTAATAAAGCAACACAGATACAATAACAAAGAAAAAAGAAAACAAAGTTGGTAGCACTGCATTTCGTCAAAACAACATGTATGTTATGCAGCAGACAAACGCAACGAGAAGTTTGCAGTTTCAATGGATATAAATCCAGTGTTTATTCAGAAATATGTGTAAAACAGTTTTTCTATTGGTGAAATAGAAGATCTGTAAGATGCAAAAAGTGCTGTTCCAGATCGCCATGTAAATACCATCACCCAGCTGTAAGTACAATGTAAATATGTATATAATAATTTATAATTCCTTTGTCAAATGTAATGAAATACATGTAAAACAAATTCACAGCCACTGACGATGCCCCACACCATAAGGGCGAAACGCGTATGGGAATAAAGTAAACAGTAACATCAACAGTTGTTCCAGACGGAATTTTGATTTATAATCTATATTCAATAAGTTTGCTTTTCGTAGCATTTGACTCCTAAAATGTATATGGTAAAACTTTGCGGCTTAAAAAAAAGTGAAAAAAATTTACTTGACGATTAAATGTCTTCCTTCCCGCCGCTGCCATTTTTTAATCGTTATTGTCTCACGCTTCTCGGTGATCATTAGATATGCATGTACTTACATCGGAAATGAGTTACATCAGACTTGGTGTTAAGGTAATTAAAAGTAAAAAGACATTGGGAGCGTTATTTACTTTGCCATTTCTAGCTATTTATCTATTTCGTCTCTGTCCATTATTAATCTTTGTATTATTAATTATACGTCCTTTCAAACTCAAGAGATTTTATTCAAATTTTGCAAAGGGTACTTTTTGGATGAAATACAGGTCATCTTAGCACTTTAAGCAGGTCAGGTAAACCCTTCACGACCTTTGACCCTAAAAACGGAACTAATTCTACTCCTGTGTTAAAACAGCGTCACGGGTTACGCTAGTCTTAAATAATTACGTAATCCGAGTATAAGTCTGCATTCCATAGAAGATTGTCTGCTCGTCTGAAAAAACAGAAGAACTTCCGCTCACAGTTTGAAAGGAAATATTGCAGCAGCTTTAATAACGTAATTAATTGATAAAGCATTTCATACGCCCATCTGTATCTATATGTGAATATTAACAGCAGATAATTAATGATCTTTTGTTTATTGTTAACGAAAGTAGTTTAGCTGCCAGTGGAGTCTATATGCGAAGTCAGAAAATTACTTGATAGATCTCATTTTAGATGACCTGCCAGTAGGTCAAACAAATAAGGTAGTCACTGGGTAAAAGAGGAGAGCCGGCGGATCTTGGAGGAGGGCAAATCTGGTGGCAGAGCCTGGGGCTTCTGAAAGGCCACTTAATTAGTACTGACTCCAATAGGCGTGAGAGCGCAGAAAAGGAACGCAGCCGGACCCGCGCATCGAGGAGTAATTGGGCGGCCAAGCCGCCACCTGCTCGAGCTTCATCATGCCGTCACCACCACAATGGCGAAAGATTTCTTTCTTGTTCCGTCTCCACCCCCGCTATCGTCTGCCTCTGCTACTCACCGCATCCTTTCTTCTCTTTCTGCGGTGCTCGTAGGTGCACGTCTGTGCAGCGATGTTTGCTCAAACTTTTATGGGTCTCAAATAGGGACAGAGTCCTTTATGATTTTTGCCAAGCCGTGAGCCGTGTCTGCGACGCGAGATAGCGGGTTGGTACAGAGCCGCAACCGACTCGGCGGCGGTGACAATTCTAGTCGGCCGGGCGGCGGGCATGCGCTCAAAAGAGAACCTTTGTTGGCAATTGTGTGTCTTCCTTTTTGGGGGAGGAGCCACGCGCCCGTCAGAGAGAGAAGCGCGGAGCGGGAAAGAGACAGAGTTGGACGTTATCCACGGGCTTTTGTTCCAATTCTTGATACCGGCGCGTCAAACCCGCCCGCCACCCCCGCCTCTTCTCTCCCGCGCACTGTCTATTGTTTACGTACAAATGGACGGCTTTGTGCAAGAAGTGATCAAGTGCGACCCGACGAGGCAGCCGAGCGAGGGTGCAGTTCGAGAAGCGAACCGTGACGACCGCACCCGGTCAATTTCCAGCAATTTACAATCCTCAGAACACTGATATTGACGTTTACAGTGACAGATCTTACTAAACTATACCGCTTCAATCACAACAAACGCCACCAGGTCTCATATTAAACACCTTCTGGAGCGTCCATTAATTACATGAGGTGTTTTATTCGAAAATCTGCTAGTGAGGTTAGATCTTGAGGGACTCACCCCTCCCCGTAGGTTTTCGAGACCTTTTTTTTTTATCTCTCCTTGGGGAGATTTCGTCGGACCACACCCCTCTCTATTTCACCTCAGGTAATTAGTGGAACCCCATTTCATTTCGTTAGTTATTTTCACTTTGTTTCTGTCTTATTTTATCCTTTAGAGAGAGGATTTTCTGGATGTAAATTCTGCTACGAAAATAAAATAAGGCAGATATATACTGTATAATTTAAATTTTTACCACTTATCTTCAACTGTATTTTTGCGAAATGTCATTTGAGAATGAATGAGATGCTGAGTTCAGAACGGAATCAATTTAGGTTTAGACAAGTTTCAGGTCCCAAAGGGATGTAGTGTACTGTTTGACCTTTGCAGACAATATCTTAATTCTTTACAACATCAGCCATTAGAAAACTCATTCCGGTTGACAGGAACGGTTGAGAGATTAGAACTACACGTTTCCTTGGGAAGAACGATCTGTTGTATGATGGATATTAGTGATGGACTTTATTGGATGGTTACTAACTATGGCGGAAACGGTAAAAAAAAAAAAAAAAAAAAAAAAAAAAAAAATGAAAAATCAAGTTGAGGACATCCATTTTTTTTTAACTGCTTTACGTCTCTCAACAGCGAGGTCTTTAGAGACGGGAAAGGATGGGGGGCAAGGAATGGAAAGGAATTCGGCCATGGCCTTTTTAAGGAAGCATCCCGGTATTTGCCTGGAGTGATTTGGGAAACCATGGAAAACCCAAATCTAGATGCCCGGACGGGGATTCGAACCACCGTCCTCCCGAATGTGAGGCCAGAACGCTATCTGTTACACCACCACGCTCGGTGAGGACATCCAGCAAAATTAAATACGTAAGAGACCATTTCGATGGTCCAAACTAATTGATTATTTGTTCAGACACTTTGATTGTAAAATAACGATAAATAAACCAGATCATTAACGGAGAAGGCGGGATATTTAGAAAAAATTTAGTGAATGATGTGTTGTTTGAAATGTATGTTTGAGTGTCTGACTGGTGACAATGTTTATTTCTGTTATATGTAAGCCAATGAGAGCTGGTACGTCTTCCTGCGTCAAGACATTATTAGCTAATAATTGCCTTCCAGCGTAACCCTGGCCGAGCAGTTGCATTAGGGAGGAGATTTAAGAGGACTACGACTTGAAAACCACCTGGTGGAGGACTTGGCAGAGCTACCAGACGGGGACGGGACAACCAAAAGTCAAACACAGTACCGCTATATTAGCCGCATGGGTACCCGCTAACGGCACAGCCGTCAGTCAGCTGATTTTTGCCAGTGCACACATCAGTACTGTTAGCTTCTTAATCGGCGCTGTAAACATCGTTCAATATGTGAATATCCACAGCGAAAATCACCTCAAACGCTGTGTCAATGAAATCTGAATCTACATTCTTGTGATCGTAAATTAAATTCAGTATGGCTGTGATTTGTTAAGACTGACTCCATTAAAATTAATTAGATTTATAAAGTTTGTCATGCAAATAAGGATTAGCTTTCGTATTAATATACTATAATTCTGTAAATGAAGAGCCCCGCCGTCTTTGCTTTAAACGTTTTAGCATACCATAGTAGCAGAATTTAGCCGTTGCCCTATGAACCATACGGTAAGTTCATTTCCCAGTTCATCATCGTCATCAAAGCACAGGCATACGGGTACTACTTAAAGATTAGAAGGTCGATAGGTGCGCTGTTAGTACTATAGATTGTTCTTATCCATATGATCTAATAAATTCTGCGGGAATGGAAACATTATTATTATTTGATGGGTTTATTTATCACACTTTTACTGTACAGATATCTGCTCGTGACCTTCAGAGGACTGATTATTCGCTGCGTTTAAAAAACAAAAAAGAATTTTAGGCCACGTTTTACATTAAGCGGCCTGTTCTATTCACTTAAACATTTCTAGCGTTCAATATCACCTACAAACGTAAACAAATTTCACTACATTGCTTTCTGTTGCCTGACAATCCCACGTCACTAGTCGCACAAGCCAGATATCAAGGGAAACTTACTCTCAGAATAGTCCTTGTATGTTAAACTTTGAAAACATATTGTTATTTTTGCTTGTTCCCTCAGGCACTGCTGATCGTTTGCTTTATATTCTCCGTGAACAAAGTTATTGCACGGATAATACAGCACTAGTGCCGTGGCGACGGAGATGGCTCGTTGCGAGTCGCGTCATAATTTTTAAGGAGTCCGAGAAAAGGAAACGGCCAAGACGACGACGCCGCCTCCGGGAACCCCATAAAAGAAAATTGTATATCTAGTGAAAAGGCGCGAACGGAGTAAAATACAAAAAGAATGCGCCACCATACGAGGTGCAGAGAAAACTCTAGCGGAAGAGGACGCAGCACCAGCATAAAGCCACCGTGGTATAATTGTGTAAATAAACGGGGAGGGGAGGATACGCCTGGTGGAGGAGTTGAAAAAGCGGCCGCGGGGTCGTGTCCGAGGTGGTTGACGTAAAAAGGTAAGCAGGCTGCTAGCAGTTGGAGGCGGCAGTCGGTGGGTGGGAGCTCGCTGGGCCGGACGGCAGTGGCACAAAGAGAAGTGCTGCTGCTGTATATGGAGTGGAAGGAAAGAGGATGGACGTCATCAGCCAGTGGCAGAGACAATGGCCACTGTGCCGCTCCGCCACTACAATAGCGTTGCGGGCCTGCTGGGGGTGAGGGGAGAAAAGCCAAGGAAAGGCTGCACACCCGCTTACTTCACTCTCGGATCTTCTCTTATTATTCCTGACTGCCCAAATGGAACCATCCGGCGGTGTCATCCCTGGATTCTCACCCTATTCATAGCCCTGTGCGGCTGTTACGTCAGTTCACTGGTTTCTGGTTCCTGCGTTGTGCTAATGTCGATAAGCTTTGTATGCTGATCAAAGGAATTATATTTTTTAGAAATGATACCTCATTTGCGAAACATCTTCTAGACTACCATTTCAAAAAGCACAAAAATCCACAAATATATGAAATATTAATAACTAGTTCACCCGGCAATGCTTCGCTTTTGCTATATTTGATTATGATATAAATTAAACGAACACGATTGAAAGTTTGAAGTCATTGTAATTTCGTATGTTATTAAAAAAAATGATTCGATTGTGCTGTAATACCAGTTACCAATGAAAACAATGACGTAAGTAGTGCATTCAGTGACAGCAATTTAACTTCACCATTCAAACAAAATTTTTAAGCTTTAATGCGTTGCAATATGTGGAAACTTTATTTGCACATTCAACAAGCACAACTGGACGCAAACTATATTCAGTTTCTTAATTATACTGAAATGCAATACAATCAAGGTTAATAGATTAATTTTCATGCTTAATCGACTATTTTCACGTTGTTCATTTCGATCACTATATAATAAATCTTAATTCTTACTCGCCTAATTCCGTGATTCATGTTGTGACGATTCCATAGAACGTAACTGTGGCATATGTAATATATTTTGTTTAATTTATTGTGCTTTCTTTCTGCTTGTCAGATCGAAGATTTCAATAGCCTTAAACCTTCTCTGGACAACGCTGACCATTTTGCAAAAACCCACTCGTTAATCGGTCCAGTAGTTTTTTAGTCTACAGCGGACACACATACGAACACTGGAGAGAGAGATTAAAAAGCACTTAAGAAACATACCCACCGTCTAGAAACCATTGCATACATATAGCACAATGGGCAGTAGAAATCAGCACAAACAGCTGAATCAGCGGTTACTCCCAACATACGAAGAGAAGAAAGCTACATTTTGTTTCTCACAATACGATTTTAATATCAAAGAAGCGCCACTGTATTTCGACATCTGCTTCCAACCCTACTGGTATCGATCTGTTCGTTTGTCGTGAAAGAACACCTGAATATGACTCATTCAATTGTACAGTTTCTCCAAAATTCTTTGGAATAATATTAAATGTTTGATTTATTCTTTATGTTAGACACAATTAACTACTGCCTCACAAGCTTTGGTTTCGATTCCACATTCTAGCACTGGCATTTTATGTGATTTCAATTGGTGAAATTGTTTTAAACCTGTTGGCTGAATCTTTCACTTCTGTAACATTGAGACCGATTTCTGTTTCACCTTGCATAGTGTAATTAGTTATTCCATTTAGCTGCTAATAAGTATGATCAGAATTGGCTCATTTTATGTCATACTTAACGCTACAGTATTTCCTCAAATATTGTTTGAAGCTTCAGAAGAACAAAAATCCTGTAGTTATTTTTATAGTTTGTTTGATTTTATTAGTATTTCTAATCTTGTTAACACGTGACTTCTTTAGTCTAAAAACGAATTCCTTGAACTTACCAAGATGGTTCTTATCTTCTTTACCAAATTTTATTTGTACAGTCTGGTTAATGGCGCAGTACACTGTGTGTCTGAACAAAATGTGGAAAATACGTTGCGAACCGTCAAAAGATTTTGATATTTTACTCTAACAGCTTGTTAAACATACACAGTTTTCTTTCTGTTGATTTATGCCTGTATCCTCTGTGGACGTTAGCTAATTAGATCATTCAAACACAGAAATCATTTTAATGGTATGTGTTCTGTTAGTAGTAAACAGGGATTTATGATGTTAAAGTCGTTCCAGCAACGTAGGACTTGTTTTTGTCTCTCTCTCTCTCTCTCTCTTCGATAGATTTTTTCATGTGGACTGCACAGTTGTAGAAAAAGTACTTACAATTTTCATTCCGACCTTCACTGAAATATTCGAATTGAAAATCTTATCTTTATGTTTAATAGATAAACAAGAGATAAATATTCGCGTGAATATTTTGGTGGATGAATAACTAATAAAATTAAAATTCTTCAAATTCCACATAAAACCAAGTGAATATTGAGATTTAGGACGAAAAAATCAGAACTTAATAAAAGTTCTTATAATTTAAATCTAATAAAACATTACGGGTCAAAATAAAAATTACATAAATAATGTTGTTAATGGGAGAAATTAACCTAGTGCTCTGATAGCAATTGTTTATTATTTGTCTTCAAGTGGGTGAGGCGTGACCTCAAATCTCTACGTTCACATATTGGTAACTCAGCTCTTTTATTTTTCTGCGCTAAAACCATTTATGATGTATGAAGATAGTAAAATTGTATTTAAAAAATACTTTTGCGAAAATCTTTAATATAGAAAAAGCAACGGGAAAGTCTCTGCTCTTACAACTGGTAGGCCTATATCTTCTGAAGTCAGAATTGCTGATACCTCTTTCTGAACAACGCCATAAGTTCTTCGTTAGTACTTTTTTCGGTCAGTTCCTCTTGTTGAACGATATCCGGTTCTTGAATGACACCGTACGGATCGGTAAGCCAGTGCAGTATTTCCGTAGTCAAGTCTGTGTGAAGTGCATTTAAATGTTATCATCCTCGATATTTGTGAATTGCAAGTTGGAGAACTGGCAAAGTTCAGAACATGACAATTGTCAGATGAATGTAATACTAATTAATAGTACTTAATAATTCGACCGGTGACGAGGAGTTATTTGTATTAGGAGCAGATAAACAAAACTAAATGTGCTCTTAGTGTCATATTAAATGGCAATATTGGTCTTGAATAGTTAGACTACAATCATATTTTCCTTGCCACCACATCAGTTCCATGCTTATAGACCTAGAACTATTTCAACATATTTTGTCTAATTATTTTTTATGATTATTAATATAAGTAGCAAGAAGTAGAAGAAACATTGAATTCTAAATTTGGTATATAGTTGTTACCGACTTGGATTAATGTGAAGAGTCGCTTTCAGTATTGTATCCCTCTGCGGACCCGCCTGACATGTTATCGGACTTGCAATAACAGTGATAATGCCAAACAAATTTACCCCGAGAAGTCTAACAACGACTAATACGACATTGTTTCAAGAAATGGTCATCGTGAATGGATGAATAGTTATTTGTTAATCTAGCTCAGAAACTATCTTCTGAGGACTCCAGCATTTGAGTTACATTGGTCTCTGATAATAAGCCGTGATTGAAAACTCTGAATGTAAGGTTTGCTTGAAATATTGACTCGGCTGACGAGATAAACTTTTGACTGTTATCAAAACCAACAAGGTAAACATCAATTCATTTCACTGACGGTAAACGCGAATGAATATTAAGGGTGGAAGAACGGCTCGATGTTTACTTGGAAGTGATGTCTAGTGTGGCACAGAACAGTCTAACTTTAGGAAAAAATTAAATCGTTAAACGAATGATACGAAATGTTTATTACCAACATTGTGCAATGGAATTATAGCTGAATACTGTAAACAATACTCACAACACGAAGAATAGAGTGAACAGGTGCACTGCAGGCAAATCGTGATAGGTTAAAGAGGTACAGTACTTCACTTGCCTAGAGAACCAATATTGTAGATTTTGCAGAACTTAAGAAGACATTGAAAACATAGGTAAACCTGTCTGAGAACGTTTCAGTATAAATTCTCATTTTAATATGAAGGCTTTTCAATTCACTCTTGTAAATTTCGCGATGTGTGATAATCTCCATTTATCGTTCTTAACTCGAGTACTGGAGAGCAGTGTGAACGCACTGTGTATGCGAATTCTCCCTCAACTCACTGTGCAGAATTTTCCCACTCAACAACCCTTAATCATCTTGCTTTTAGAAATCAGGCGAAAGTGTGTCTCTTCAGCAACCGCTCTCATTCACCAATGATACTCTCTGCTCAACCAGAAAATTCGATGATGTCCTCATGGTGTACAGTAAACGAGGAGAGACTTTATGGTTCGTTGACGTCGTGATTATTGGAGCCAGTAGAGGATTATTGTCAAAAAACGAGAAGGAAATCGCATTTAAAACTTATTAATATTATAAATATGAATAATAATTTGCATAAATTAACCAAGGGAGCTAAAGAAGTCACTATAGCACCAAACGTAGAAGGTTGTCACTAATGTTCTCGTTAACAATGAATTAATTATAAATTTGTAACCCAGCATGTAAACGCCACAGTTATATCACGGATTATTATAATTTTTATGTTTAGTGCCGGAAACTTACAACAATTTGGACACTTGTCCAAAATATTTTCATATTTATGTGAGTGGTTTGCGCCTGGTAATGGTTCGGTAACCCGAGTATACTGGCTGAGCGCACCCAATCAGGTTGTGAGACTATACCGCTATAAGGGCGTTCTCATGGGCTGTAATACACCCTCCATCAAGACGGCGCCTGCATATCTGGAGCTGCGTCCATAGCCCTCTTTTATAAACCAGGTCACAGATCTGTGCTCAATGTTAATTGGCTATAACAAATACATACAGGCCCGCGTATAGCACCGCCAACTGGGTTTATCTGGCCTTCTGGTCGGTTTTTTTCCCGCACAGATAGTCTGCATTACGCACTCGCCTGAGCCCTTCGCTAACCGTGATGGTTCTGTATGCTCCCTGAACAGTGACTGTTACCGGGACTTTGGTTTTTTAATGTAATTCCGTATGACCGAAAAAAAATAACATTAGTAATAGATGAGCTATGATTTGTCTTAGAAAATATTGTACTCTTTCAAGTGTGATCTCGAGAAGTACAAGAAACTCTAGGCTCTAGGCAGTGTTTATGTTTTTCAACCTTTTTGAATATGCGACCCCTTTACAGCTTACGAATTCAATTTTCTTTCTACTGAGACTATACCTACTGATCGAGAAATCAAATGTTGTGCAAGGTAGTCGTGAGCACTGTGCGGGCAGTGATATGTTATTTGCGCAGTGGCGGCGCGGGAGGCGAGAAGGTGGGGTCAGCGGCCACATAGGAACAATTTGTTTTCGTTCACTGCAATCAGTTGTACGAATACGCCAGCGAATACAGACTAGCTTCGACACGAGAGAGGATAAAAATGAGTTCTAAAAAATCTGTGCAGCCTTCCACGTCTGCTACAAGTGGCAGAGGCGAAAACAGTTAAAAACAAAAATAAATAAATAAATAAAATAAAATAGACTTAATGACGAAAATTATCTGAAGCATATAAATAGGTTCCAATTAGAAAATGATTTGGTTATTTGCAACTCAAAAATAGGACCACGATTCGACAATTTATTAAAAAAATAAAGAGGCTCAGCCTTCTTACTGAAAATTTCGTGTTTTATTGTATTGTAGACTTACAAACCTTGCCGTTTACTTTTACTTGGCTTGCGACCGCGACCTACCTAGCAGGATTTGGCGACGCTCCTGGGGATCGCAACCCACACGTTAAAAAAACACTGCGCTATAGCACTTTATTGACCTAACGTCTCCTTTTGGAACAAAAAATTACACACCACTATTTTTCAGAAAAAAACACAGACTATGTTTCTTGTAATCAATAATGTAAGAAATGTTGTTTCATCTGTAATACCTCGTAACCCACTGTGTGAAACATTGATTCGATGACACCCTTATGTAATAGGACAATATAAGCGGGCTACTACGTGAGCAGAAAACGTGAGTTGCCTAAAAAGGGAGGGAGGATTATTATTAATACATAATAATTAAGAATTGATTTTAAATATAATACTAAAGGGGAGCTAAAAGGAACCAGAACCATGAATATTAGACACAAAACAATATCCCATTTATTGATTCTTATGGCTTTTACAAGACCGGGTAATAATTAACTTTACGTTAAACATAGTTCGACAAACAAAACAAGCAATACCCGACGTTTACAATCCGCCGATGAAAGTAAACAAAATTGAATGAAATATTTCAACAAATAAAAACAGCAAAGTTAACATTGAACAACGTGGCAACACAGGCCATCAAATTGAAGCTAACATTTTACTGTAACAAAGGATTATCCCAGGGGCGCCGTATAAAGTTAAAGAAAAACATCAAAATGAATTTACAAATAGCAAGATGCTTGAAATTTACAGTGAAACATAAAATCAGCTAGCTCAGTGATTTAGTGGCGGGAGCAGAGTCTTATCCCAGTGCCGCTTAAGGGTTCACAAGTCCGTTAAAACCCAATGAATAGTGACCGTCTGTATCCGGTACATTACCATAAAAGCATCGCCGTGAAGTAGCGTGACATGCTCAATGTCACTGCAGCTGTGGAAGCCAGAAAAGCGGGTACGACCGCGTCATTAGAACGACTTCCAGATAATGACAGGCATGCCATATAACCTCTCGCTTCCCAAAGCAAGAGTGTGATCACAACCAGACAATGATCACCAGACGAGAGCGTGTCGGCTGACACGTCTGTTCATCATCTCGTCCCGGCAGCAAGTGTTGCTTAAGATGGCTTCTTCCTTCTTCCTCGGAAAGTCGCCACTCCACATGTAACAAACTCCCTAGAATTAGTACTGTGGACCCCAATAAATGCTCATGATTGGCTATCTACACATGTCCGTCGTCACGTGTATTATATCGCGCCTCGCATTCGCTGCATCCCTCCGCGCGTTTTCTGCCTGGCCTTCAGCGCAGCAGCGGAGTGGGGTGAGGTCAGCGCCCGCCCACTCAAACTATCGCATACATGTGACCCTTTTTTAAATATGTAATTACGACACGTGATTCTGGTTAACACAAATTACAATGAAATGCCTTACCCTAACATGTGAAGGAAAACATTATAAAACATTGATAAGTGCAAGATATAAATAAACAACAAATTAGATCTGTTCATTCAACGAAATGAAAATAGATTGTTCACACAACATATCAATCTTAAAGCTATATAAATCAATTAATTATTTACAATGGACTATGCAAATTCAGCACATGTGTTGAAGTCAGACTTTAGCAACAACAAAATAAATAATTGCACCGAATATTAATTATTGTGGTCGACACAAGCATGTCGAAATCACATTAATAGGAAAACCAACGGAAATAAATCTCTCAGCGAATTTACATGACTTCCCATAAATTCAAAGGACAGTTTTTCGCAAACAAACGACATTGCGGCTTCAAAATTTTTACAATCGTAGTGATGACATCACAGCGGTGAAACTAAGCCATCAGCTGTTCCAGCTTTATCAGTTCCGTAGTTGTCAGCAGGCACTGTACCGTTAAGCTTTCGGCTTGGGATACCTGCTTCTCGGCCACCCTGATAAGAATCTTTCCAGGAAACTAGCTATCGGCACAGCTGTTATCCCAAACAGCTGGGTGTTCCTACCTGCTCTTGCTGTGTTAGCGCTAATCTGTTATGCAATTACTCGTCTTCAGGACTGACACTTTTACTTTCTAGACACATGCGTCTCATATTACAAATTTATGCATATGCTCTTAAATTATTTATGTTATATTGATACAAATCAAACGCAGTCTCATTCCGTACAAAATGACCGCAAGTTTCTCGTCAGCATCTGGCATAGCTTTTGCTTTTCTGCCGGCGTCAAATTTCCGTTTCCCTGCACTTTGTCGGTTAGGTTCCCTAGTATGAGATTTCGCTCGTCAGCTAATGCTTACATTATAGCTCTCCCTCCGTTAGTTAAATCGCCTTGGCAGTCCGTGGTGTCTTGCATCGGTTTGGAAATATGTATTCCTAGGCTCTGCGTGCTGACGACCTTTTCCCTTTTTCCTATTGCAGGAACCACCGTAACTTGCGTTGTGGGGATTATTTTTAGCCGTGGATTTTTATCCTTTAATCGTAGCAGAAACTTCTTAGAAATTGTAGAGACAGACGATCCCGAATCAATTAAAATATTCGCCCCTATGCCATATGCGATAAAAGATACTCGGGGACACTCTGCGCGTTTTATGAGGCTGTCGCCGGATCCCATATCTTCCTCATCTTCGATATTTTCCGGGCCTTCGCCGTGCCTGTATGCCAAACTGCCTAGGCAAATGCTGTTGGCGTTTGAAGCGTCCCCAGGAAAATCTCATTGTGACGGCGGGGAATTAGACGCGTTGCTACCGCCGCCCACATTTTCTCCCGTCATCTTCGCGCATTCCTCAGGCTCCGCGTTTGCAACTGAGATCGCGTTTATCGGAAATTCCTCCGGATATGCGGATCGGTTATTTCCCGACCGCTGATGATTTTTATCATCCTTCCATCGCACATCTCCGTTTTTCCATTTCTTTCCTCCGTTGCGGTTGCCGGAATTCTGATTGGCAGATTTCCCGTTCTGTCTATCAGAAAAAGAAGCCTTATTACCGCCATGAGGCCGCTTAGCCTCGCTCTGCGTTTCGTCATGGTTTCGTTCCGCATTTTGTCTCGCCAGATTATCAGCCACTTTTCCGATTCGATCTAGGTTACCGACTGTTTCCAGCAACTCCGGTATCGTCCGAATGAGTACGGGGTTAATTAGTGACTGCACTTGCGGACCAAAATGTGCGATCACCATCTCAATGAACTCCCCGTCCGTCATCTTATCATCGAATTGTCTACACTGTACCAACAGGGTTTTGATGTAGCTCTCCATGGAGTAATGCCATTTCGGAACGTACCTCCCTTGGTACAGCTTTATCTTCGCCTGGTTCTGAATCTTTCTTGACCAGAAGGTCTCAAGAAACAGTACCCTAAACTCGGCGTAAGACAGGTTCGTCTCGGACGCAATTTTCAGCCAGAGCCTATCTGTTTCTGAAAATGACTCCTCAACCAACACAAGCTTCATCGAATCAGGTACTCCCTTAATTTCAAAATACCGCTCCATCTCGGTAAGATAAATCCTAGGATTTACGTCCTTGCGGGATCCAAAACGCAGCAACTTAAGCTCAATATTGGCGGCTGCGTACTGCCCGCAATTAGCGTGAACCAAACCCCCGCTAGCGTTAGAATTGCTCACTTCTTTCACCTTCGATTCCAACTGCGCCAACTTCGAGTTTGTGTCCTGCATGAGTGTTTGCTGTGACGCCTGTAAATTCTGCTGCGTCGTTTTCACTTGTTCAACCGAACTTGTGATCTCCGACACCTTCGAATTTATAACCTGCAAGCTTTTCTCAGTTTTGTCCTTAACCTCGTGAACGAATTCTGAGATCTGCCCGAGATTTTGGTGGCTTTCTTGCCGTACCTGTTCGACAGATCTTTCGGTAGCGTCCAAACGCTTTGAGATTTCTGCGCTCGATTCTTGCAACGAAGTGCATGTTGCCTGAACCGCATTGGCGAGTCTCTCCAATACCGAAACGTTTGCTCGCATCTCCGATTTGAACTCATTCATTTCCCGGGTCATTTCCTCATGAAAGACGGACAATTTTCCGTCCATACCTTTTAATAAAGCATTTTGTGATTCGGAACGTTGACTCAACACACTTAATTCTTCCCTCAATGAACCAGAAGTTTTACTTAATTCCTCCCTCAATGAGTCAGAATTTTTATTCATCTCTTCCTTTTGTAGATCAAATTTTTGACTTTGTGCATCTAAACGCTTACTGATGTCTGCCAGCGCTCTAAGCAGTAGGTCTTGACATGGCGAGGTCGTCTGTGGCAATTCTTCCGTGCTTTGCGATGCGCCACGTGTTTCAACATCTGTCCGCATGGGTGGATTTTTAACACTTCCATTGTCTGGGGTTGGAAAAATTTCTAACTGTTCCCCATCTAATGACGTATTTGAATGGATGCTGCGCGTACTTGGAGTATCAATGCACTCTTCGTCCGCCAACGGTATTTCGCGTACTTCCGGTGTTTGATCCATTGCGCTTGTTTGCTCGGAAATTTTATGAATAACTGACTGATCTGCCCTATTAATGGTGCGTGATCTCAACTTCATAGATCGATCGTATGATTCAAAATTCCGACTCCAAACAACAATTAGGACAATCGACAACAAATAAAATATAACCGGCACGATTTAAATCAAATGGATACAGCATTACATAAATTTCCGCGCATAAATCCCCTCAACATAAAATAAAACCCATCCAAAAGAAACAACAAGGAAAAACAACGATGTTGCATGCGACACAAAACCTCAACACATGAGCAAAACTAGCATAAAGAAAAATTTTAATTCCTATCATGCATTAAAATTTCAAAAGCACTGACTCGAAATTTACTTTTAAGTTAATCATGCTTGATGCAAGTGAACAAAACATTTACTTGAACAACTGATTGAAATAAAAAATCACACATTTAAATTTAATTCAAGCATGGCAAAACAAATTTCAACACATAACTTATTCCAAAATAATAAATAAATCAACATAGGTCACATCCATGGATTTTAAGACTTGTAAAATTTTCGAAAAATAATTTCGACTTGGGAAATTAATTAACCAACATTCGTCTGCGCCAAATTATAGCGTCTTACAACGTGTTAGAGCCCAACGTTGGGCGCCAATTGTAGTAAGATACAATAATGGCGAAAAAGGGAGGGGGGAATTATTATTAATATAAATCTGAAAAATGAAAATGCATTAAATATAATAAAGGGGAGCTAAAAGGAACCAGAACCATGAATATTAGACACAAAATAATATCCCATTTATTGATTCTTATGGCTTTTACAAGACCGGGTAATAATTAACTTTACGCTAAACATAGTTCGACAAACAAAACAAGCAATACCCGACGTTTACAATCCGCCGATGAAAGCAAACAAAAATTGAATGAAATATTTCAACAAATAAAAACAGCAAAGTTAACATTGAACAACGTGGCAACACAGGCCATCAAATTGAAGCTAACATTTTACTGTAACAAAGGATTATCCCAGGTGCGCCGTATAAAGTTAAAGAAAAGCATCAAAATGAATTTACAAATAGCAAGATGCTTGAAATTTACAGTGAAACATAAAATCAGCTAGCTCAGTGATTTAGTGGCGGGAGCAGAGTCTTATCCCAGTGCCGCTTAAGGGTTCACAAGTCCGTTAAAACCCAACGAATAGTGACCGTCTGTATCCGGTACATTACCATAAAAGCATCGCCGTGAAGTAGCGTGACATGCTCAATGTCACTGCAGCTGTGGAAGCCAGAAAAGCGGGTACGACCGCGTTATTAGAACGACTTCCAGATAATGGCAGGCATGCCATATAACCTCTCGCTTCCCAAAGCAAGAGTGTGATCACAACCAGACAATGATCACCAGACGAGAGCGTGAACTACTTTATTATAAGATGTTGGCAATATTGGTGTATTCTTCGCAGTTTTATTAACAAATGGTTATTATGAAAAAGTATTATTAATCAAAGAGCTGAGCTCGGTTTAGTGACACTAATTTGTCGATATTCGTGTCTTATTTGCCGTCAGGAATCTTAAACCGCCGCACTCTACTATTGACAATCTGTTTCTTTTCTTATCTGCTAAATTGCAGTCAACGCTAAATCCTCTTTTGGCTACCTAAGATCATGGCAATGCAACTAAAAACATCTTTGATGCCGCCCTTAAAGCCGGATGTAATCCGTCCTCTACGTGCCCAAAATTTACTTTGGATCAGCAACGGTTCTTATGATCTCTTCAACTCTCACCGGTGGGTGGTAACCTCCCCCCATCCCGTTTGGAACCACCTTTCTAGAGGTGTGCTGGATGGTCTGGTAGGTTGACTCAGTCACAAGGAGCTGTCCTCAGTTTGGACATGAAGTAACCGCATGTTCCTTTGGCAATTGGAAAAAGGTTAAGATAATACTACGAACTTCTTAAATTGATGATTGGTTAGGGTTCCTGGTGAACCGTTGTAAGCGTGTTTGGCCATTGGTGGATGAATTGTGCTTTCGAACCACAATCATGCCTTGGACGTAAAGTCCAATTGAGCTGATCAGTTACTGAGGCGAGAAGTGAGAGAGATCTGGAGTGAGAGGTGGTGAGCACAGTATCGCAGAGGATGGCTGCTCGCCTCACCTGTCCCTCGATGTTGTCCTCCGGAGGGAAGGCCCGCAGAAATATCGAGCGTCTGGCGGGCGGCAGGCCGCTGCTATCTGCGGCCGCCATGTCGTAACCTGTGACAATAGCCGATTGTATCTGTGTGGCAGGCGGTAGGGCTGGCGCACTTTGACACGACCTAACAATGCGGTCGCTTCCTGGGCCAGCCCGCTCGATACCGCCCGCACCTGCCGCCACCGGACAAGGAAATGGACGATCCACCAAAGATTTCATTTTCAGACTTAACTACGACAGCAAGCAGCAACGCTTCAAATGAGTGTTAAATTTCTTGCCGAAGATTGATATTAAAACCGTAAAATGAGAAATTTCCCGAATTCCCTTACCCCTGAACCACACGCTTGGCGCTTGTCACAAACTCCAAGCCTCTACAAACGCTTGGTTAAATTAGGGGAGCCAAACCTCGTCATCCACCGGCTTGCTAGTGCGCTTGTATGTTGTGGAGAAGCAAGCATGACGGACGTCGAGGTTGTTTCGATTATAACTTTTGGCCTAACCTATTTTTATAAAAAAGTAAGTAAAAAACAAGAATGACGGCAAAGAAGATCGTGGGTTAAAAATCCATAGAAACAGTACCAGGTAATTATTATAATTTCATTAATGCAACTATGATTACTACATAGCTTCTTGTATATATTTCATATAATATAAGTATATTGTTTTATAATTAGAATTCTATAATAATTATTGTTTTAACGGCATTATAATGTCTGAATCCATTATTTTTTCATTGCAGAGAATTTATGGAATTAATGAGCTTCTTTTTGAGCCATCTGGGCAGTTTGATAACTTTTGCCGGATGAACTATGCTGATTGTGAATATTCGCTTAATGAAATTTCACCTACGATTTCTAAAACAAATACAGACTTCAGAGAAGCTATACTATACTAGCTAAATTAATATATTTATACCTGAGCCAGAGCGAACAGAATCTTGTTTTTTCTTTAAATGCTTACGAAAAGCGGCAATAAGAAATGCTATCTTTTTTTAATCTGCATGACAGTTTTTTTAAAACTTCACTAAGACGACTCCAAGCATGAGCTACTTATGTTTCTTTATAGTTTTTATTCTTCCGGGTCAAAAATACAGGGTTCTACTTGGTAGCATTCGGGTAATTTTGAAATATCCTTGTTGGGCCATTTACTCATTTTTCCTGCAGCACTAACAAACAGGGACGCAAGTCTGTCCACAGTCAGTGCACAACCTATACTAAGTCCGCACAAACGTGTAGACGCTTCAAGCGCTTGCCGCGAACTTCCTTTGATTTGTGCCAAAAAACCGACACTCGATCGGATCAGCCACAAGGTAAGCGCCCTGTCCACATGTTTCAATTTGTGACGGCTTGTCGAGGTTTGGCAAGGGCGGGCCCCGGCTTTAGAATGTTTTCACGTATAGTCGTTTGGGCGACCGCGTTAAGCTTTCGTTTGGCTTGTATTTTCTTTGGATGTGTACACATTCGTGTAACAACTATGGTATTTACCCTAGAGGGGACTTAAAGTTTAACATGGGACTCGAACCAAAGAATGGTTCTGGCGTACTTCACATTACACAAACGGCTGCGGAAGAGGTGTAAGTCGGACTAAGAGCTGATGAAAATCCCCGCCGAGACACGAATCGAACCGGGGATGTTTCGAGTTCCAATCAGACACTTGAACCACTGAGCCACCATGTCGCTCCTCCATTACATTAATATACAAAATACTACGCTTACACAACCAGCATTACTGATTGAGTTGTTGAGTCATAACTGCCTCCTCTCTATGAGATTATAAACAGGTTTACCACGGGTGGGTGAATCCTGAAAGTCCTTCCCTGGCATAACACTTAGAAAGTACGCTTCTGTAGTCAACAAACATTTTTTCGTCAACAATGGCATGCGTATTATCGAGCCTAATGCTTGAATAGTAACAATCCGGACTCGCATATGGCCGGATGGGGGTTCAAATTTTCTTCCGGCTATCTAGATTTCAGTTTTTTTGTAGTTTCTCGAAATTTAAATACTGGGATGATTCCTTCAACAGGCTATGGCTGTATTCTTCGCCTTTGTCAATTTCACCCCAAGTTGTGCACTTAAGCATAATGTTGTAAACTGTGTGTTCATCCATTAAACTTCCCTCAAATGAATGGGATCGTCGTAACTTTCCAACTTTTCTGTAGTCACTCACAGGAAAGATTCTAGGCGACGAAGAAGACACAAAAAGAAAATCATGAAGTATTCGTACCTTCGCTGGTTTTTATGTTCTAAGCGGTAGCTTAGGGAAAGTCACTTTTTCGATGCGATCTACTTCGGAGAGAGTTGCTAGTGCTTAATATACAATACGACGTCTTTGTAACGTTTGCCTTTGTAAGTGGGTTCTACAATTATAAGAAGTGTGTTAGATATCTGGGAACAGTGTTATTATTACTGATGGCACGGGGGAAAATATTTAAAAGCCATCTGCGAAGCAAATTAATTTTCCAATATCATCTCTTTCGTCCTAACTACCAAAATAAACTGATGGAAAAAGAGTGATTCATTGCAACTGCAGTTAGATGCCAAGTCAGGAAGATTGAGAAAATGTATTGCTTTGTGATTTTTCTAAAACTGTTCTCGTACTAAATTCAACGTGATTTCAAGTTCTCAGGAGTTGAAGCGGTCGAGCTACCTTTTTACGGTTCCAAGTTATGAAGCAGTTACTAAGTACAAAGAGCTGTCACTTAATTTTCTTCAGCAATGAAAGACGGTAATCGATAACAAATTGATGCTAACGTTTCTCATTAACAATCTTGTCTTCGTGGAATGCAGACGCCACATTTCTTTTACCGTTCACCTTGGGCCGTGCGGTATTTGCTAAGTCTGTATACCTACAATCATTGTCATAATCTAGTAAAGATGGGTAATGTTCTATCGTTACACTTAGGGATTGACACGTCACAGTCGTACAATAGGCGTTATCCTACAAGCAATTTACTATGACTCTCTTTGTAAAAAAAATTGTTAAGAGCAATTAGTATGTATCTTGCTGGGTGATTTTTAGGCTCCGTACTCAATGGGACACGTGGCTTTATTGGTAACGTTCCGCTGTTTGTTCGTCAGTCACAGACCTCTTGCACAGAAAGTGATAAAGTTGGCGAATTCAAATTTGCGCATATTATGTGCACATCTGCCCAAACCAATATCGTATTAAAAATTTTGTAAAATTATATTTTGGGAAAGTTAATAGAATTAAAGGACATTAAAAAAAAAAATAATGTTTATATATTTATTTTGTGTCGCCAGTCCGAGAAGAGGACCTATTGATCCTCCATGAGAAGGAGGGAAGAGCCGGTCAGCTGGAACCGACGACAGACACTTGACGCGTTAGTATGTTATGCGTTTATCGAAAATGGATGCCATCCAAGCAGGAGATATAGAGGATATTATAAAAGACTAGGGCATTGCCAAGTAGGTTTCCATTTTCCAAGCCGAACAAGTTTCCTTTCCATTCTCAATATTGGGGCTGGCGTAGAGAAGAGTCAAAGAGAAGCTAGGACGTCGTTACCATGTGGGAATCTGCTTAGCTTCGATTAGAAACGGAGTTGCATCTGACCTGGTTAACTCAAGTTAGTTAGTGTAGTTAACCTGCACTCGCTTAACTTTGTTCAACATTGTTCAACAGTAAGTTCACACTTGTTGAGGGAGGGTTTAAAGATACTAGGGTAATTTGGAAAGTAACCTCCGTTCTAGCGTGGTGCTAGTAGTCGTGCGCGGAGCGCCTCCATTTTCACATCTGCGTGTTCTCCGATTCAGTAAGCATCCAGCTTTGACACATACTTAAATTTAAATGGTGACTACGTTGTAAAAAATAGTAAAAAGCTGTAGTTTTAAGATGTGTATAGTAAAATACTTTTTAGTATCCCAGTTTTTTAATTATAGCCAAACGGAGGTTACTTTCCAAATTACCCTTGTAATTAGGTTAACGAGAACTTCCGTCACGCCAGTATTGCAAGGTTATTCAAAAAGAAGATGCAGAATTTACATTTTAATTTTACAAAATCTATGAAATATACAAATACGGGACACATACCCGACAGAGGAAGGTTTATTGCGAAAGCACTTCGGATACGGTCAACATCTTCACGTGACACTCGAGGACTATCAGTAAGTGCAACAGTGCATTTGTACTTTCCTCTATCCTCTGGGATCCCAAACTTTTTATTACCGTGCCCCCCCCTCCTCCCCTTTCCGGAAAAAAAGAAAATTTCCTGGTCCTCCGCCACGCCAAAATTTTATTATTACAAATGTAAATGCCTACTTCTCAGTACTAACAATGACATCACAGATGAAAACTCACTAAGTATGTGATGTTAGAATATATTTTCAACTCTAAGAGGTCTAGAAGTAGACATAGTACTTCCGACAATGTAAAGCTAGGGTATCACGCACACTGGTGGCGCCCCCCTTTTTTTTCATGTCTTCGCGCCCCCCAGTTTGGCAACCTATAGGCCTACTATCCGCTGATGTGTGGCATACATTTGTATTTTTTTTTTTTTTATATACTTTGTGTGGTTTGGGAGAAATAAAAATGCGAAATCTGTTTGTTCTTCCTATATTTATTCCTTGCGTATGATAAGTTTTGAGTGTTCCTGTCTCAGGTATGGCTGAATGGTTTTCACATCAATTTTGAGCGTAATACTTCTCGTTTTTTCTAACCGTTTTAATGAATTAATTCACCTAAAGGAGCGATGTTTTATGTTTCTGATCTACTTTTATCTTTCTGAGGAAACATTCAGAGTTAATCCAGCTCTATCTGACCGCCAACTCTAATTGCGATTCCGAGAGGTTTTTGAGTGTCATGAGGAGTGAGTGGATTGGTACCTCATCAGAAAACTAAGGGTCTGCTTTAGGCAGCAATGTAGTATGCTTTGTAAAACCAGGAAACAGAAATAAAAATAAATAAAAAATATATAAAATAAAGGACAGTGGTTAAGACACTTGTTTTCAAAAGTTCGAGCTCACGTCGGTGATTGAAATTTCGGTGGGGCCAGGACTTTTTAAGAATTGTGTTTGATCATATGAGCTACATCAGGATGCTCCGTCGTTCGGATTCCATGTTGAACTGCAGGTCTCAGAGGAAAGGAAGTGGCCATCCTATCTCTGACACAATGGTTTAGTATGCCTCGTTCGGGAGAATCCAACTAACTTTTGGGTTGAGGAGTAAGTTAGTCTTTTTGAGTATCATGAGAGACAATTCTGGAAAATAAATCCGTTCTAAGAGAGGAAGCGGTCGTAGGTGGTGGGCGTGGCGCACGTAGCCTGCTATAATGAGCTCGGAGCTGAGTTACCGCCAGCTGCAGCGCGCGGCAGAGGCATTGCTAATGGAAGGCGGTGGGACTGGCGACCGGCCTCAAGTGGTCATTGTGCGCCCTCACAATGGACGCCGCCATCGCGGCCGGCGCCGGCGCTGTCGCCGCCACCACCACCGGCGCCGCCGCCGCTTTTATTGAAACTAAACTACGGCCACAACGCCTCGCCGGCCCCGCCGCTATCAATACCTGGATATTAATCACCGGCCGCCGGGATTGTATGAGTACGACCATTTTCTTCGCAAATGCTCCCCCTCCCCGCGTTCCTCCTCCACCCCACCCTCCCCGGCTATTCAAGTGCCGCTATATAGCGCTGTACGATAAAAATGTCATCGTATAGAATCCATTGTTGGTGCATATAAAGGAGCGACGGTTCCATCGCCAAGGAAACATGATCATTGTTTCGCAAACAATGGGGCGCTCTCCCTCCCCACGCCCCCGCATGCTCACACTCACACATCGCGTGCGTGTGAGTGGCCTTTGCCGAAGGCTTCCAGTCTGGGGCGCACTGTCGCGGGCGCTACTGTGGCGGCGGGCGGCGTTTGATGTCGCGGTTTCTCCCTCCCTCGTCCGATATGACATGCAAAGAAGTAATTTGGCGAGCTGCGGAGAATAGAGGCAAATTCGGAGGCAGGCAGGCAGCGCGTCGGCGAGCACAATGGCTGGCAATAATGCGAACAGCGCACAGACTACTACACCGGGCAAAGCGGTGGCCTAGTTCGGCTGCCCACATTGAGTTATCTACTCGGGAATGATGTTGTAAAATGTCTGTCTGTGGACCTCAAGATCTTGTTTTCAGACGTCATTTCCATTGATGCTTAACCACATAAAAAGTACCCTTTTTCCCACGTGTTCCTCTGAAATTCTCCTTCTGCTCCCTCTTTTTTTGGTGTGTGTGGGGGAGGGGGGTATGACCTTATTCCTCGTCGACGTCGATTTCATTATAGGTGGGAAAGGACTGGAGACAAGAAACGGGGAGGAATTCAGCCATAGCCTCTTCAAGGAAGCATCCCGGCATTCATCTGGACTGATTTGGGGAAACCATGGAAAATCCAAATTTGGATTCCCGGATTCGAACCGGCGTCCTCCAAAATACGAGGCCAGAGCGTTAACCACTCACCCACCATATTCGGTCCTGTCCCTCTCAAGTTATCTTTTGACTATCTTTTTCAATTGCCACCACTGCTATCAATCTCTAATCAGTCAGTACTCAGATATTGAACTGATGTCGGATATGAATTAGGTATGTATGTCCAGATTTTAGCCCCTAACTCTACTTATCCGGCAGGAATACAGTAATCTGCATTAACTTCAGAATCTTTCACCTGGTCAACAATATGCTTAGAATTAATTACTGATACTTGTTGTTGGAAAATACGCCAGATAATGACATTAGTTGATAAAGACGAGTAATACAGGCAGAGCAACGAGGAGTGCATTAAACAATAATTCCTGTAATGTTTATGCAAAGTGTAAGCGAAATAAGACGAACGTGGGTTGGCGACCGCTTGTGAAAGCAAACAAAATTCTTACCTTACCCATGGTGCAGCGGAACTTGTTGGCGGGGGTAGACACTTTTCTGGCTCTGACAACCGCCAGACGTAAAATTATTCTGTTAGCGCTGAAGGGGTCAGCTGATCTTCTGTGGTCCGGTCGTAGCTAATTCTCACCTACGTGACGAAATGAAATGCTACGTAGATTTACTCAAACACGGCGTGGACAGTTAATATACCGAGTCGAAACAACAAATCGTGACTCCACGAAGATATGCAACATTACGCTCGTGGCACGCACTCGAAATATGAGAGAGACTGAAAATTAGAGTGAGAGAGATGCCAATACACGACAAAGATCGAAGCACTATGATTTGCCAAATCTATTACGGCAAGGCAGATACTGTCCATTCTTGGAATGAACAGAGGGAGAAAATCACTTTAGCGAATAGAAAAACTGTTCAAAATATGTTAATATTTATTTATATAATTTTTACTCGTTTGGAAACTCCCGGGAGCATTGAAAAATTGATAGTGTAGCACTAGATATTTCAAAGGCTTTTGACAGAGCGAGCCGTAAAATGGTTGTAAATAAGGTAAAATCTATTGGAATGGATCAGAAAGTGATTTGCTGGATAGAAGAATTTTTGAAAGGTAGAAAACAGAAAGTTAGGGTAGGAAATGTTGTACAACAGAAGTGGAAGTAAAAATGGGAGTGCCACAAGGTAGCGTATTGTGGGACCATTGCCATTTATTATTCTAATGAATAATTCTGATGATTGTTTACTATCGGAAATTAGATTGTTTTGCAGATGACATAATCTTTATATATAAAGATGAATGTATGTTTGTTGGTTTGTTTGTTTGTTTGTTTGTTTGTTTGTTTGTTTGTTGGTTTGTTTGTTCATCATACAAATCCACAGTTTTCATCCGATCTCAATGAATCTTTGCACACTTATCCTTTGAAACAAGGAGAAAAATACTGTCTACATTTGGTTGAAAAATTATCTGTATAAATAACACATTTGTCTCATAACTTCGAAATACGGCGGTAGACAGAGACGTTGGATGTGGACGACTCCGTACGGAGTTTCCCCGTAGTGGAATGGCAGCTGAGTGGCTAAAGCGCTGGCTTACGAACGTCGTGGTCTTCGGTTCAAATCTCCGTAGGGGATAAGATTTTTTAAAATTGTTTTTCATCGTAAGAGTCAGGCCTGGGCCGTAAGTTATTCGGATTGAATGTTAAACCATAGATATTAGAAAGTTAGGGGTGCAATGCGAGGCAAATCGTAGGTATTCTTGCAATGTTGTAGGTGTATACTTTTTTACGTTATAATGATCCCTCAGGTTTTGTTCGCAGTCAGTGTGTAAATGTGAACCACAGTAATCTTTATATATAAAGATGGAGGTATATTTGTTTGTTGGTTTGTTTGTTTTTTCTTTTGTTTGTTCTTCATACAAATCCACAGTTTTTATCCGTTCTGGATGAAACTTTGCACACTTATCCTTTGAAACAAGGAGAAAAATACTGTCTACATCTGGTTGAAAAATTATCTGTATAAATAACACATTTGTCTCATTACTTCGAAATATGGCGGTAGACAGAGACGTTGGATGTGAACGACTCCGTACCGAGTTTCCCCGTAGTGGCCTGGCAGCTGAGTGGCTAAAGCGCTGGCTTACGAATGTCGTGGCCTCCGGTTCGAATCTCCGTTGGGGATAAGATTTTTAAAAAAAAATTTTCATCGTAAGAGTCAGGCCTGGGCCGTAGGTTATTCGGATTGAATGTTAAACCGTAGATATTAGAAAGTTAGGGGTGCAATGCGAGGCAAATCGTAGGTATTTTTGCAATGTTGTAGGTGTATACTTTTTTACGTTATAATGATCCCTCAGGTTTTGTTCGCAGTCAGTGTGTAAGTGTGAACCACAGTAATATTATTATAATTAGGGATGTAAGTCTCTGTCTTTTTGATACGTTATGACGACCAAATGGCTATATCGTTGTGATGTAATTTTATAAGGAAATCTGTATGAAGGGCACAGGATATTTTTTCCAGTATGATTAACAGTTGTAGTCACGAAATTTTGAGACCTTATCGAATGGTGACAGAAATATGTAGGAATTGATTCTCATAACTTGGAAATACGGCGATCGACAGACACGTTGGATATGCACGTCTTCAGACCGTGTTTCTGTGTAGTGAGCTGGAAGCTCAGTGGCTAAAGAGCTTGCTTACGAACGTCGTGGTCTCCGGTTGAAATCTCCGTCGGGGATCAGATTTTTAAAAATTGTTTTTCATCGTAAGAGTCAGGCCTGGGTCGTAGGTTATTCGTATTGAATGTTAAACTGTAGATATTAGAAAGTTAGGGGCGCAATGCGAGGCAAATCGTAGGTAGTCTTGCAATTTTGTAGGTGTACACTTTTTTACGTTATAATGATCCCTCAGGTGTTGTTCACAGTCAGTGTGTGAGTGTGAACCACAGTAATATTATTATAAATACGGAAGGAAGTCTCTGTCTTTTTGTTACGTTTTGACGACTAATTGGCTATATCGTTGTGATGTAATTTTATAAGGAAATCTGTATGAAGGGCACAGGATATTTTTTCCAGTATGATTAACAGTTGTAGTCACGAAATTTTGAGACCTTATCGAATGGTGACAGAAATATGTTAGAATTGATTCTCATAACTTGGAAATACGGCGATCGACAGACACGTTGGATATGCACGTCTTCAGACCGTGTTTTCCGTGTAGTGAGCTGGAAGCTCAGTGGCTAAAGAGCTTGCTTACGAACGTCGTGGTCTCCGGTTGAAATCTCCGTCGGGGATCAGATTTTTAAAAATTGTTTTTCATCGTAAGAGTCAGACCTGGGTCGTAGGTTATTCGTATTGAATGTTAAACTGTAGATATTAGAAAGTTAGGGGCGCAATGCGAGGCAAATCGTAGGTAGTCTTGCAATGTTGTAGGTGTACACTTTTTACGTTATAATGATCCCTCAGGTGTTGTTCACAGTCAGTGTGTGAGTGTGAACCACAGTAATATTATTATAAATACGGAATTAATTCTCTGTCTTTTTGTTACGTTTTGACGACTAAATGGCTATATTGTTGTGATGTAATTTTATAAGGAAATGTGTATGAAGGGCACAGGATATTTTTTCCAGATGTTGTCACGAAATTTTGAGATCTTATCGAATAGTGACAGAAACTTGTTGGAAATTAATTCTCTTCAAGAGGCAGGTTCGACCGGTAGAATGATATAGTGATAGCTTTCCTGTCATATTATGCCGACTCGATATTGTTTGGGACTAATCCTTCCTTACCAACAACTTACTATATTTAATTCTGGCAAAAAAATCTTAATCCACGCGTACGAAGTCGCGGGTACGAGGCTAGTGCTATATAAAAGGATCAAAACGATAGAGGATTGTAAACAGTTGTAGGGTGATCTGGACAGGATATCTAGTTGGGTTGGTAAACATGGAATGAAGATAAATGCAAAGAAGAGTCAGCTTATTAGATACACAAATAAAAAACTAAAGGTTTATTGTGATTATAAGGTGGGTAAAGAATTGTATATTGAAGACTTGAAATGTAAATATCTTGGCATTACATTTGATAACAACCTTAACTGGGCAGATCACATTGAACAGGTAGTAGGAAAAGGTTTCAAAATTCTGCATTTGTTGGAGAGGGTTATAAGGGGATGTACGAGAGAAGTAAAGGAATTGCGTTACCCATTGCTTGAATATGGTAGTGTAGTATGGGACCCACATTTTGAGTATCAAATACAGGAGTTGGAGAAGGTGCAAAGAAGGGCTGCTAGATTTGTTTTTGGAAATTATCGCAGAATGCTTGTAGTCGTGAAGACGTGAAGTCGCATTTAAGCATACGCTACCTAGGTTGTAGCCTAGGGGCCCGCACCGCAAATGGGGGCCCACACCACAAACCTCCCCCCCCCAAAAAAAGGTCGTCCATAAACTTTCTCGGACGAATTTTGCCGACAGGGGGGCCCGCACCACATGTATAGCCTAGGGGGCCACAAAGCCTAAATGCGGCTCTGCCTCGACTTATAGGCACTTTTTCTTGCACAAAGTTGTTGAACTAGCATGAGAACGTTCCGTTCCATGTATTGTATACTTAACTCCAAATAAAGTATTTTCTCCTACTTTATTCGTCCGACGAGGTAAAGTATAACGACCAAAAATAAATAATTATTATAAAGAATGGTAAGTTGATAATTGAACAATCTGCATTGTTTTAGACCCCTTTCCGTTTTTTATGCGCCTACTTTCGCTTTTCTTTATTGTTATTTTCTTACAGGATTATATGCGTTTAAATTTAGTAGTTTAAAAAATCCTAATATTTATATTACCCGATTTTGACACAACTTTTAGTGACACAGAACAAAACCATTCCCGTATTTTGCAGAAAAATGATTATTTTCGCTGTTTTCATCTAATTCTTCTGTGTGCGTTTTGTAGCTGTTACAGTATTTTCATTTGAGACTCTTCATTTCTTTAATATTTAAGTTTCTAAATTTTTCCCTTAGCATTCTCGTTGGTTAAGTAGTTTCAAGACCGGTTGTTGGCTGAGTAGGCGTATCGCACTAGACTGAAGCATACCAGTAATTTCTGTTGCAGACAACTCTTCCCGTGTTGTATAGACAGTAACGAGAAGGGAACATTTCATTCGAAATCAGTGTATACCATCCGTCATCTCTGTTAATAAAAATAGTTACAAAACTGTTGGCACATGGTTCTGTTTACTTGTAATGCTTTGAAATTTAGTTTAATGTCGGATTGAGTGACATAGGATATAACACAGCAGGTTACTTCGTTGTCATCAAAGTACTACAACTTTCTTAATGGACATAATTCAGAAGAACGTGATAACGCAGAAATATCTTTCCATAACGCCGGATTCCGAAGGGAAACACATTCATTTCATTCTTTTTTTCTTTGCCGGAGTTGAGAGCTTTATCACTTTGATATTAAAAAATTTCTTAATCATGATTAATAATATTATAATTATCAGTGCAGAAACATAAGGACTGGTAAAACATTTTTTTCCTGTGTTATTTTCTTGCCGTTGAACCATTTGTTACGGTAAAGTGATGAACTTTCACTCTTAGGGAACGTCCATAAACCACGTAGCTACATTTTGGACTCCTACGAACCCCCTCTCCCCCCACGTAGCCTGACATGGCTTTTGCCTCTACCTCCCCCTCCCCCCCTCAAGTAGCACTTAGCTTTTTTCCCTATTGATTCCAGAAGACATTTTGTACTGTTTTCTCTTGTCAGACTATTGTAAATTACATTTGGAGATAATTAAATGAAGGAAATAAATACTCACATACCGTTTTGTGTGTTCTGTACCTCATTTTAATTGTGAAAAATGATTTGAAAATATAGCTACGTGGCCTAGCTTGAAACCTCACTAACCTCCACTTAGCGCAACGTAGCCTTCCAGCCACCCTCCCTCCCCCTCCCTGGTAGGCCGAGCCACGTAGCTTATGGACGCTCCCTAACCTGAACATTACTACTGTAACAACTTTTGTACGTATGTAACCAGTTGAATAAGCTTTAGTTTTTGTGTATATGGTTAGTTTCTCTACAGGGTATAGGAGCGTGTAGACCAGGAAGTCCCTTTAAAATGCATTTTACCAGGTAAATAGGGTCGTAAACTGAAGCAGCTGATTCCAGTACCCAGACCGCGCTGCCCGCTACCGCCAGTTTCAGAATTGAGTCCCTCGTGGCAGGTCCTTTTGAAGACTCTTCCTTTCTCCTCCCCTCACTCTCTCTTCTATCGTCGCTAAAGCGCGCACTTTTCGAGCGCCGGTCCCATAAATCACCGAAAGTAAGAACCAATAGCATATATATAAAGTCTGGGCTCCTTTCAAAACTATTTTCCGATGGCCTCTGCGAGACATTATAGAAAAGAGCGCGGGAGGGGAAGCCCCTTTCGTTTGCGCGTGCGTAATGGCACAGAGATAAGAGGCGAGCCTTTGTCTCCTTCTATTTATGCAATGCCGGCCCGGCTGTATGGAGCCCTTGTTCTTTTGTGACGATTATCTGCATAAATCCGATGGAAGAGCTTTTCAACTCCGCAAACTATATTACTGAATTATCTGGGCTCTTTGAAAGGCGCACTCGGGCCGGCGAGCTGCTGGTACGTATATACGTGGCGGAGGAACCAACGTTCGCGATGGGTTTTCATTTGATTATGAACAATGAGAGCCCAGCGAACAATAGACAACAGTAGGAGGTTGCAAAAACCCGGCGGAAAAGTAAAGCCAGGGTAGACGGCTCGACAATCCGCCAGCCGTCGTCTTTCCGGATTAACTGCGGACAGGCGGACGCCGCATGTTCGGTCCTGCAAGACGGACAATGCAGCCGCTGGAAAACCCGCGCCGGGAGCAGGTGTCCTCCAGCCAAGATCATTACCTCTTCGTACCCCCGATTCACTCTGAATACTTCTTAACGAGACTGCTGTTTTGTCCCAATGTCAGTACAAAGGCATTCATTTTAACCTTCAACTTGTTTGAAAGGTATTAGATAGCTCCTAACGTGTCTGATGTTGACGAAATACTCTTGAACGACATAGCTGCTATAGAGCTAGCTTTGTAAGCTATTAGTTTATCTTTACGCCACCTCCAACGCCACCATGTAAACTGTGATACTGTCGACTTCGGGTTGAGCACTGTTCGTTTGTTTTTGTTTGGGATGCAGTCTGTGTACAAGGATATTACACTGAAAGACCTGAAGGAGTTACTTTATAAAGACGGAACATATAATCTTTAGAAGTGCACTAAGCTAGAATTGATTAAAATATAAGAACTCACGTCATCAAAGCCATTTAAACCATGGAAGTACCGTTTAATTTCGTCCTCTTGCCGGCGTTTCACTCATCATTTGCAGAACCGCTTGAAATCATTTAAATTTTGAATTTCAAACCAAATAGTTTTTATCGCCGTTTTTAAAAGAGTTTCTTTGTGGTACTTAGAGTTTATATAGGGTAGAAGAACTCCTCAACACTAATCAAACAATGTTTGACGTTGATTTTGTTCTTCTGTCTACTAATTTCCGCAAGATTGGTTCAATGAGTTCTGTGCCGACCAAAAAAATTAAAGAAAATACACATAAAAAAATTAAGAAACACAAATTTTATTATTAAATTCGCTGTTTGAATAATAACTAGGCTGTTGTCCAAATTTGTTCAATACCTTTACAGTAAATTCAGTATCCTTAGTTAAGTGTTATATACAAAAAAGATACAGATGCACCTCCCTTAAAGTAATCCTGCCGGCGCCCATGGAGAAGCTGCTTATTCCAGAAAACACACACAGTTTACGAGTATCAAATCTGTGTGATATGTGGTGCTGCTGTGTATCGGTAATGAGATCACTTCTTGTTAACGCTAGTGAAACCTAGCAGCTTAACTCTGAACTATCGCTTTCCTGTGACATCTATATATATAAAGATGAATGTATGTATGTTTGTTTGTTTGTTTGTTTGTTCTTCATACAAATCCACAGTTTTCATCCGATCTCGATGAAACTTTGCACACTTATCCTTTGAAACAAGGAGAAAAATACTGTCTACATTTGGTTGAAAAATTATCTGTATAAATAATACATGTTGTCTCATAATTTCGAAATACTACTGAATGGCGATAGACAGACGCGTTGGATATGGACGTCTGTATACTGTTTTTCCGCGTATCGGTCAGACAGCTCAGTGGTTAAAGCGCCTGCTTACAAATATTTGGGTGGTCGTCTCCGGTTCAAATCTCCGTGGAGGCTAAGATTTTTAAAAATTGTTTTTGATCGTAAGAGTAACGCCTGGGCCGTAGGTTATTCGGATTGAATGTTAAACTGTAGATATGACAAAACTAGGGGTGCAATGCGAGGCAAATCGTAGGTAGTCTTGCAATGCTGTAGGTGTACACTTTTTTACGTTATAATGATTCCTCAGGGGTTGTTCGCAGTCAGAGAGAGAGAGAGAGAGAGAGAGAGAGAGA
Source organism: Vandiemenella viatica (assembly GCA_031002005.1). Taxonomy (NCBI): domain Eukaryota; kingdom Metazoa; phylum Arthropoda; class Insecta; order Orthoptera; family Morabidae; genus Vandiemenella; species Vandiemenella viatica. Next base: position 186,397,008 of record JARYHS010008074.1, on the reverse strand, counting down.
GAGAGAGTGCGAACAGCAGTAATAATACTATAAATACGGAAGTAAATCTCTGTCTTTTTGTTACGTTTTGACGACCAAATGGCTATATCGATGTTGATGGAATTTGATGAGAAAATCTGTATGAAGGGCACAGGACATTTTCTCCTGTATGTTTAATAGTTAATAGTTGTAGTCACGAAATTTTGGGACCTTATCAAATGGTGATAGAAATATGTTGGAAACTGATTCTCTTTAAGAGACTGTTTCGACGGTAGAATGATATAGTGATAGCTTTCCTGTCATATTATGCCGACTCGGTGTTGTTTGGGTCAAATCCTTCGTTACCAACAATTTTCTATATTCAATTCTGGCGTAAAATTCTTAATCCACGCGTACGAAGTCGCGGGTACGAGCTAGTTGATTCATAATTTTGCCGATGGTGGGATGAATTTCGAAAAGTTTCTTTCTTAACTAATGACTTTACCAAAGTGAAGAACTTAATCTTTAAAATGGAACATTACATATCGATCTTTATTAAATATGAAGGAAGAAAGATAACTCATTACATAAAAAACTCCTTTAGAAATAATATTTATGATATAAAAATATATCCTTATAGGAGGCGGTCGCGTTTGCAATCATGAATTGATCAACATTCCTATCCACCCTATGAATTTCATTTATTTATAATTTAGTCTTTCAAATGATTGGTGACTGATTAAAAATCTGTAAGATGATTGAAAATTATTTTTAACAGCTTCAACTGCCATTCGCATTAGACCGACAGCTAATATATGAAACTTGCTCCACATCCTTATATTCTTGTGGCGTTAACTTCCCTACGTGATTGAGTTACTGATGTATCAGACACTGTACGTCCACTTAACACTTCATTGACTGTCTGTCTGTTTCTCACTTATATGATCATCACTTAATTGAATAATTGGAGCATGGACTGGCTTCATTAGGCTCGTGATTCTCTGCAGGTAGTTTTTGATAACAGTTGTCAGCTGAAGTGGAACAAACCCGGCCGTACATTACCACTAAGCTTTTACTGTGGAAGTTAGTTGGCTGGCTGTGGATAGATGTGTTTACTACCCTGGCGTCTTGAACATAGAGGTCACAATGGAAACAACTTGCTGGGGAAAGTCACTTGGTGATCTTGGGTGCTCTGTACCAAAAATCACCCAGTAATAACATTTGAAAGGCGTATGATTGGTGTGTCCGTAACACTGAAAACTATTGGGCGTTTGTCTATCGTTTTCATTAGCCATTCGGAGCAATCATCTTGTGATAGTCAATAAATTTTTAGTCTCGGAGAGCTGAAGAAAGCTAGCTCCTATATGTAAGTTAAAAAAGATGTGATTTCAATAAAAATTTTAAATTTAAATCTTAGATATTTTTGTGTTTGAATTCAACAATAAATAGATAAATGCATATAGTATTATAGACTGGGAGATATTAAAATGTATTTCTGACACCTAAATGATAAAGGCTCAGTTAGCTGCGTCGTCCAATTCTACCTTAGCCGCCAACACAATGCTGGTAAACGCGTCGTTTAAGGTTCTCCCTGTCGAATAATAGAACGTGCTCCTAACAGACATACTTCTTATTAGCGGTACTGGACAGAGACAAACAATGAAAAAGACAGAGGGATCCGATAAACGAACATTCCCTGAAACGTTGACGTGTGAGGGAAGCTCCCAGCCTGTAAAATTGAGACTGAGCGAAGATATGTGTGTGATGGGAAAACGGCTGTGACCAGCCAATAAATACATTTTTTAGTATAATATTACTATTTTTTTGATAATGTTGTTTCATGTCTGACCTACCCGGATACTGGAGAAACTGCTTCGCTTCCTGATTAGACCAGTGGAGACCTACAGACGATAGAACCTAGGAAGAGGAGCCTTTGAGAGAGCGGAGCTGCTTCTAATCGGTGACCGATCTTGTGGCTTCCAGGATGGAAGGCCATTAGATTAACTGGCAGCCTACAAGTGAAGACCAATTAAAAATTAGATGTTTGACTTGGCACATTTTGGGGAAAGCCGAGGTTTTGTTGTACATCTACACCGAGTGCTTATTGAGACGATAGGAACTTCCAACATTTAAATCTGAACTACACTGAAATTCATGTAAGCTACTTCCCGAATAACGCCTTTTCAAAGAGCTTTGACCGACGAGAATCCATGTTTTATCTGCTTTAAATGAGCTAGGTCGGATCGCTGATATAGATATTGATTGACTGTAAAAGCAACAACGTGCCTGATTAATCTCTTTTAACTTCTCCTGTAAAATGTTAAAAGTTTGCAAATAATCTGTTCTGCTTGGGGAAATTTTAATTTCCTCTAGTTTATTTAATATGTAAAGTAAATTCATTTTTAGGTTTACTGCGATGTGTGATAAAGATATCGACCTTTGTTGTAAATTGTTTCCAAAATTAATGTGGAAATATTTGTTTATGTATATCATATTGAAAATTAACTATCTAATTTTGCACGTGTAGTTATCTTTTTTCATTATTTATTTTTAACCTCTTTTCATTTTAAATAATTTTAATCAATAAATTACTTGAGAATATCAATATTTAATTTATGGATAAATTAGGCAGCCATGAAACCCTCATATTACAATATCCATTTCATAATTTATCTGTCCATTTAATTTTCAACATCGTGCGACAGCACCACGTTTCGAGTGGTTCAGTATCCCCAGGGCCCAGCTTGAGCTCCATAAAAGTTCTGTGCTTATGAAAGTTGTTTGGAAACTACTTTCAGAGTCACAAGTCTAAGGTTTCTTCTTTTGAAAATTCTATTCACTAGTGCTACTCCCCTATTATCATCATTTTTTATTTGGTTTCGATTGCGACATTACATTGTAAATAAGAGAGTTCTCCTACTTCGATTGCTGCAAGGGATCACATCTATTCTTCTGTAATCGTCATTATTTTTGCTGTATTTTGTGATCTTGCATTTGTTTTCATGTATACTTATCCCAAATTTATCTCCGAGTAATTTCAGAAACTTATCTGGTAGTAACATGGTACCATCAGCACATTACAGTATATAGTTTCTTTAAACTTGTATGCCATACTATTTTTTTCTTCCACTTTCTTTCTTCTCTACATAGAAGTCGAGTATCAGTGATGACAAGTCTATAACATTGACTCAGTCCGTTTTTAATTCGCCTCACCTTGTCTCTTGCGAGTCTATGTTTTACTGTAACCTCTTAGGTCTAATGAAGTTTATAAATTGTTTTATATCCGTTTTATACTTCTTTAAAATTTTGGCTCTGCGCTATTTAACATTGTCAAACGCTTTTACTAATTCATAAACCATAAGGGTATGCTTCCATGACCCGTATAGTAATTTTGATAGCAATATTCCTCCTTTCGCCCGGTTATTCATTAATCCAAATTTAATTTTATTTAATGCTTCTATCAGATTGCTTTCTGCTCTTCTTTATATCATTTTCTAACAGCAGCTTTCAGGTTAAAACACGTCTTTCTTTATTTCTCCAAACTTGCTACACTTTATGATTATTAATCTATATGTCACTTCTATTCTACATACTGCCTTTACTTTCTTTGCATTTGTACAATTTTTTTAATTAGCCGTTTATTTCATTTCTGAAATATTTACTGCTGGTTTCCAGCTTCATTTTGAGAAAGTACGTGCTTCATCTTCTGATCTAAAATTTCATTCTTTCGGTGTTTTTTTATTGCTTAATTGCTAGTGCCAAGTATTTTTTTCGCCTGCTTTAATTATATCTCTGGGTGTTTGATCTGTCTCGTTCTTAAATTTCAATCGTGATTTGTAACTATTACTATTTTTAGTCAAGCTAATACCTACTTTACGATACAGAATTTGGTTTCTGAATCTCTGTTTGACGATGATGTAATATAAGTGATATCTTCATTTATCACTTGAACGATTAAACGTCAATGCTGTCCTTGTATAAATTTTTATATTCGCTGCAATTTGCTTACTTTACGCCTTCTCGACGGCTAAGGTCATTAGAGGCGGGATGGGACTAAGGGACAAGGAACGGGATGGAGTTCGGCCATAGGCCTTTTGAACGGAAGCATCCCAGGATTCGCCTGCAGTGATTTAGGGAAACCATGGAAAACCCAAATTTGGATGCCCGGACGGGGATTTTAACCCGCGTCCTCATGAATGCAATTTGCATTTTGCGCAAAAATCTGACAACCTGCAGCTGTGTTATTGCTTTAACCTTGACCTAAATTACATTCACCATTATATTCTTTTTTTTTGTTAAAATATCTCTGTCACGCATGTATTAGGTGTTCTTCACCACACGATTTTGGTACACGGTTACTCTATTTCACCATTGTTTACTTGGGATATATTAATGTGGTTTGTGAGGTGGTGTGAGGTGTTATGGCACGAGTGGTTGCTTATTATTTTAACTATCCAACATTACTAAAGACTTTCATCTAACTTAACTTCACTTGTAACCGAAAAGGGGGGGGGAGGAGGAAATTAGCTAGGAGATGTTAATTCTAGCAATATATCAGGATTCTGACACCAGGTACTCTTTGATTACGCAGAGATTACCAGACTGCGATTGATTTTATACTTGCTTACCTCTTGGAAATAAAACTTCGTTCACTCTTCTTTATAGTATCAACGTCCGTTACCAAAATACTAAATCAACATTATTATCATGAAACACAATACAATGGCTGAATGTGGGGTTATGGATTCTTTAATCTAAGAGTGTTATTGAGACCAAACATGATGCGGATAAGTTACCAACCATTTAATATAAAAAACCTAACACACATTTTAGTCCGATTCGAACTGACTGACCTGAAGAGAAAATGACACGTCTTTGCCTTATTAAACTGAATTTACTGCTCAAGGTTATCCCGTAATTACTGCCTTTACTTTTAACGAATGCTTCCTACTAATCACTTATTACTTCACAACCATTAACACAATAGGCCGCTCTCTCCCTCACATACACAACATGAAATGCAACGGCGACTGAATAATTCTTATAACTGGCGGCATCTTCTACCAACGCATATAAATGGAAGCCTAATCAACCAAATAAGTTACACCGAGGCAGTTTGAGCTACTTTACGACACATATCCAACTTCTAACCAACCGAATACTTAGAAATTATTATAACAACGACTGAACACTTTTGGAGACAAACTGACTAACTCGAAACCCAAACTAATCGACTTGACCGACTTGGAGATCGAACCGAGGCTGCTACGTGTCTTACCTTCTGTATGCGACTACATGTTTGCTGCGCGCTGTTCCGTAAAGAATGAAGAACGACTCGAGCGTGCATGCTAGCTTTGTATCAAGCCTAAAAATGCTGATGAAAGAGCGTCACCACGTGACCATAGCGTGATACACGTCCGCTCTAGCTGCAAGCAGCCGCTTCCGAGCGAGTTGTAACTTGCACGTACAATGACAAAATTTACGTACCAATTCTCAAATAAAATTAAACCCTGTTTATTATCTTGGTTCCCTTACAGGTTTATGAATGCTTAGCTTTGCCCTCATATACATGATTTTATGAATAAAGTATTCATTGTAACAGACCTTTATTTCAAATTTATTTTTCATTTTAAATTCCACTCGACAAATATTTGTTACATTACAACTCTACAAATCCAGCACTTCGTTGCATTTGTTCATTAATGCAGTGGTTACGTACAGTTCCATGTTAATGTTTATTTCAGATTTTAAGGTCCGTTCATTTCCAATAGTGCCCTGAACTACTCCTTACACCTCCGCCAAATTACTTAAAGGGAGCTAACAAGCATGAGGTCGCTCTTCATACTAGGAATTACGCCTTTTTGCTTCTGCTTTATGTCTCGTTGAGGTCGTTGGAGGCGGGAAAGGACTGATGACAAGGAACTGTAAGGATTACGGGCTTGGCATTTCAGGGAACCATCTTGTGATTCGGTTGGAGTGATTTTGGAAAACCATGGTAAACCTAAATCTGGATGGCTAGACGTGGATTCGAACCTGCGTCCTCCGAAACGCGAGACCAGAGGATTTCGCTCACCCACTGCAGAATATGCTGGGCGCGTAGGGTTGCCAGGTGTCCCGATTTGCGCGGGAGGTCCAGATTTTCAGGGGTATGGGGACGCGTCCCGATTTACCCTCGATGGAGACGCCAAATGTCCCGTTTTTTTTTTTTTTTTTTTTTTTTTTTTTTTTTTTAGCAAAGTGATAAAAACCCATGACATGTTGCAAAAAATGAAATCGCGTGTCCGCGTCAGACGGATCACACCCAACCAACAGTGCTATTCACGGCTTATGGTTCAACTGATTCCGCTAACCTGCACATTGTGCCAAAAACAGTATAGCATGTTTCATGGTGGCTAAAACAACAAATAAAAACACCAGAAATGTTATGAAAACAAGAAAAAAGAACGGAGTGTCAGTTTAACAAAATCGCTGAAAATATTTTTAACAGCGATCAGACCCAAGAATCATGAAAAAGTGATTGCTGCTTAAGTTACAAAGGCATGTCATTCTGTTAAGCACACCTTGTCATCTGGTTGTGAATCAAAATTCGATCGTACTTTACATAATGATTCTAAAATTTCAGAGAAATTGTCACTTGGAAGAACAAAGGCTATTGGGACTACACATACGCGTAATGGTTTAGGTTCGGCATCTACTCAAGAAGCGATCGAAACTATTCAAAATGATATATTTCATGTTGTTGCTACTGACACCTCCAGTCACGGTATTACATTTTTTGTTTTTTGTTTTTTTTTTAATTTTTTTTTGCCGGTGGTGTAGTATGACGTAGTGTGTATTCTACATATTGTAATATGCAATTTACTACATATGTTAAAAAGCCACTTGTAAAGTTTCACTAGCAGTGTAGGGTCCTGACAGGGATAAATGAGAGGAGTTGTTTGTGCGGACGCCTTTAAGAAGTGGGACGACCCTGCGAGGTACTAAACGGAGACGCTTGCCCACCCTAGTCTGCAGATGTTCGTTTGTTCGGCAAGAAAACCTGTAGACCAGCTGAAACAACAAGGCTGACCATCCTAACGGGTGTTTGCAGAAGATATGTCAGTGTCACCCGCCGAAATAAATTTCTTTGTGAGAGAGAGAAAAACAGAAATAAAAAGAGACGACTGTTTCACGTGACGTCACAAATGGTCTACCCAATAAGAGACAAGTTCTGGAGGGCGTGAGATGTGTCATGGTTGCTATGAGTTCCTCAAAGAGCATAAAGTTTAAGAAAAATGTTACTAACATTTAGAAATGTTGGTTAGCATCTCGGGACATCTCGAGTAAGTGGGGGACGAGGATCATCTCTGGTTGGCCACTGAATTACCGGGACGTTTCCTGAATGACGGAACCGAGAAGGACTTGGGAGCTTCCTCTGAGAGGCAGACGTTTTTTGGTGAATTTAGTAATTTTTTAGTTATACCGCTGGTGTGTGTAGGTTGACGATACAAGCCATGTATCTTCAAGTGATGGGTGCAACCTACTGCGACCTCTAGAAACGGTAAAGACAATACAGCTGTTCACTTTATTTTCCTTCAGTGTATGTGCCTATACATTCATTGCCCTGCAACGCGCTGAACAAAGAAATTTGTCTGATGTGATACTCATGTTCTACCGAACCATGGAGCCTGAGTTCAAAGTCTGTGCAGTTGCTTTTATTAATTTTTTGATTAGTAATTTTTGTCTGGAGTAACTGGCGTCCATTAAACTACAAAACGACAAGCTAACAGTTGCATCGTGTCTCAAGTACCTTTGTTAACATTGAATGTTATGCAGTGCTTTAAAATTGTTACTTCAGAAATATGGCAATTACAATTGCTGTATATTCTCAAGACCATTTGTTTTGTGTTATAAAGAATCGACCCAGTAATATAGGTCGTTGGTGTTTGTTTGCAAACTACTTGTGCTTGTTTATTTGATTAACAGTAAATACACCACGTCTAGTGTTATTTGAATGCAAATTTGTCAATAAATGTCAAGTTATGATGTGCTTAACTTACATAAATATCTTGTATAAATAACCCTACTCATCAAAATCTAAATCAAATATGAAATTATTCAAATCAAAACTTTAATTGGCAATAATAATTAAACCCCAGTATTAAGAGCTTCCCACTTCAATGGTAAGGTCTTACACCCCAATCACAAATTCGAAAGTTTTAGTTTTATGAAGACGCGAATTAAGCTGCATCACCCATACATAAAAATTTAATGACGCGACTGAAGAAGGCCAGTATTTACAGCAAAACATATTACTAATTATAATTCAGACAACGCAGATGTGAACATAAGGTGAAGCAATTTAGTTTTTCCAGATACTGCACCATAGTTAATCATATCAGTGGCAGGTCCTGTGGTATGACATAAAGCCACATTCACGTGCGGTTTCTGGCCAACATAACTAGGCACGCATTACGCTGGCTTAGAAGGACACTGCAGGACAGGGGTCAGCGAATTCAAGTGCATTACGGCGAATTCTGCATTCAAGCTGGAAGAAAGACTAAACACAATAGCTGCCAGTTTGAAAAGGCAGATTTACGACCTTTCACTGCTCAGTATGGGGTCGGCCGCAGTTCGGTGGACAGACAGTTTTGACGGGTAAGATGTATATCGCGTGACCAATTGCAGATACGTGATAACGTCAAGACACGCCAAATTAGAGATTCTGTGTGTGACCACTGCGGAAACTTGGTAAAACGAGTGATCACGAAAGAAAAACGACAGTTTCCGAAGAAATTCTCCAACCCCGTCGAAGGAATGATGTTTTGAACAAGAGTGTGCTTGGAGGGGCGAATGTTTTGCCAATAGCATTTAGTTTATAGAATAGTTCTTATTTTTTTTGTATAATCTTGTTTCATGTCCGCCAATGAGGAGAGAGACAGGAACGTCTACATCGCCGATAGGACCAGAGAAAATCGGCTGGAGTAGGAGAAGCGGCATCCCGAAGTTTTAAAAGGTGCTGCGAGATGCTCTTAGTGGTCTTTCTGGTCGTCACTCTGGTTGATCTACTCTTGTGCTTCCCCACGAGAACGACCCAGAAAGCCGACAGCATATCATGCGATCGGTTGTGTCTGCATTTTGAGTCACAAGGTGACAAATAAATTCAGTGTGGGCTCGGAGTTTGCTGACTTCGCCAATGCCGGACAGACAGTAAAAGACAAACATTGCAGCAGTTAGTAATATTGTGTTTGCACTCTACCCAACATAACGCTCTGAGCGGAGAAGTCCACACGATAAGAGTTCTCACTCTCCGATAGATAAACTGAGATATTAGCCGTGGCATTTTGTTTTTAACTTGATTCAGTAGTTTCTGTGATTGAAACGGACATTAGCTTTTATCAAATAGTCTCATTACGCGTCTTGCCGAAGACTGTAAACTGTTATTTTATATATGAAAATCTGAACGGATATTTTGTCGTTTTGTATTGCTTAATTTAGTGGCCATTAATGTAGGGCAAAGGTGTTTGTAAATAATTTTGATTGTGTATAATTATTAAATTTAAATTCACCTTATGTCTGTTGGCCTTCGTTCAGAGAATATATGGTCAGGTTATGACTTTATCATGCTTATTAGTGATTATAAATCATTTTGATAACCCTATTCAATCCATAATATAAATACTCATATGCTTTTTGGTAAAATTAAAATAAATATTAATTACCATTCAGTACCGCGGTATACCGTATCCGCTTCAGTCCGGCACACATTTTGCATAAAAGTGTAAGATATTCTGGGTGTATGAGAAAATTTTAACTGGAGAATTTCATCCTGAAACTTTATAGCCATTTCTCAGACTGTGCTAAATAAGCTCAAACTTTAAAACACTTTTATGAGACGTATGAATCTGAATATTTGCTTTCATCGCATCAATACCGGCTTGAAACGCTGCATCTGAAAAGAAATTATTCGAGGTTAATATAATTTGGCCTAAGAGCTCGAAGAATCACTCGAGTATGTCAAAGCAGTTAAAATCAATTTCACTTTGTATTATAGGGAATTATATAATTGCGTTATATTAAAAAAAAAAAAACTATGATAAAAGCAATGAAATCTAGCACTAAATAAAATTTTAATAATAAAATAAATACTTTAGGCAACAAGTCACATTATTACTATAATTCATAAGTTTCTATGATATTATAGACAAAAAAACCTATTGAAGTTAGCTCTGTCCTCCATAAATTATAAAAATAAACATGAGTCATATAAAAAACAATTTTTTGAATTGTCACGATTTGTAACCCCGAATTTCCGTCCCGATTTTTAACAACCTGGACCTGGCTACACTACGGATAGCTCAACTGCGATAACAGCATCTGTTGTTGCTTGGTGTCCACCTCCTTTCAGTTACTAAACGGTATTTATTTATTTTTTCGCTGCCAGATCCATTTGATACAGTTTTGATCAAGGTGCCTTTAAAACGTTTTTGTGGTAAATACGCAAGATATTTTACATTGTTCCCAAGAGACTCTTCTAATAAATATGCGTCAGAAGATAGTTTAGGCTTGGTTTTTATTCAAAACTAGCGGAGTTCCCGGCGTTGCCCGGTATAGTTGGCATAGATTTAACCGTACCCTATTTTTATTCCCGCAAAACATTTGTACAAAGTTTCATAAAATACGCGCTAACTTTTTCGGAATTAAAGCACCCACCCCCTACCAAGAAACTGGTGGGCTGAAGTTTATTTGCACGTATACTATTTTCATTCGTCCGAAAAGATTCATGTATATCAAGCTCCGATAATTTGGTTAAGAAATTTCGTTACTACATTACTGAACAACTCTAGATTACGTAAAAAACTGTTTGATTCAATTGTGAAGTGAATGGACATACTTGTGGCTTGAAACGCCAGATCCTTTAACTCTGCAGATAAAATATCAAAAGTGAATCCGAAATAATAATATCTTAAACAGAAGACTAATGCTGAATGCCAGAGATATTGTCCAGAGATCATGCTTAAAGAAAATCTCTGTTGATTTTACGGCTATCTATGTTGTTTAAAAATTGATATTCCGAATTAAAGGAAAGAATGCTTCAAGCTATGGCTTTTAAAAATTGAATATATCGAATTAAAAGAAATAATACTTCAAGTTTTGTTTAGTGTGCAAAATAGTTATTACTATAAGTTATCTTATTGCTTTAATTAAAGGCTATGGTCAGAGACATTGTGTTGTGTGTTTAGTGCGGAGTATGCGGCATCTAGTGATTTCTCCTGTGGGATTTCTCACCATATGTTCAGAATTGCATTTAATGATCCTACATTATTTAACGTTGAAGCATAAGACATGCCAAACAAGTGAATTAAGGTTCTAAGCTTTTTTTTTTTTTTTTTTAATGGCTTTTGGCTTCGAGTCCATACAGCCAACTCAAGTGTATTTTGAATCATCCAGTGTATTTCATTGCTTCACAGTGTATTATTTTTCCAAGTGGTTCTAGACACAACACGATGGACATGACATAGAGACAACACATACACTAAACACCCATGCCCTCGGCCGGACTCGAACCGGCGACCGGCACGTGGAGCTAACACTCTAGCCCCTACGCTACCGAGGCCGGCAAGGTTCTAAGCTTTTAAACGGTGAAAACTCCATCGAAATCTGCCCCGTAGTTTCCGAGTTTTTATACGACCAATATGCCCGGTTTTCGTTTTATAGATATAGATTACCCAATTCTCATTCCTTTTGCTGTAATCTAGTTGGAATTACCTTTTAGAACTGTTTCACACATTTCTCTCTCTCTCTGTTTTCTGAACCAGACAAATGGAAGCGAAAACACATTACGAACAAATATTCTGAATATATGCCTAGCACTGTGATACTGAAACGAAAGTTTCACGTTACAGCTGTTGGGAAGCATGACCAACATTAACATCACACCTGGTATCTGTCAGCCTAGCTTTACTTTGTGCAAAGTAGGTTCCAGCGGATGAGGCGGGTGGAGTAGATTGTTAATTGTTGGGCAAGCCACGCTCCCCTGCCGGCCGGCTATTAGAGGGAGGGTGGACTGCGGAGGAGGGAAACAATCGGCTCGGGTGACAGCAGGCGGGCGCAAACCTCCTCCGCCACGCACCATATGTCGGCCGGACAACGGGGGCGCTGCGGCAAGCACCCAGCTAATAACTCGCTGTTTGTCTCAGACACAGCAATCTTTTTCGTCTTCCTGCTTAATAATCGTCGAAGTTACATGGTGGTCAGCAATAGTTCCATTTGCACTTTTTTGTGACCGTAACATAAGTCGTAAGTAGAATGTAGTTTATTATTAGTTAGTTATGTATATTAATACTGTAATTTTGCTAACACCAACATGTATGTACATTCACAGTCGCTGACGATGCCCCATTCCACAAGGGCGAAACGCATCTGAGCATTTATGAATAAAACCAGTTGCTAATAGACAGTGTTTCCATTTAAAATTGTGTAACAAGCAACTTCGGAAGGATGGCCAATTTACCACATATTAGAATTTTATTGCTAGAATTCGCTAGCTAGCTGGAAGTTACATAAGAAACACGGAGTAGGGTTAATATGACGGGGAAGACATCACTATACCCTTCTACGATTGAACCTGTCTCATGAGGGGAACAAATTTACAACTGTGAAAAACTAAATACCACATTTTTGTTTGAGATTTAAAATTATCTCACTTTCTGGGGAAGTCTTATGTCAATACCGTTTTGAAAACAAAGTTTTTGGTTTTGCTGTCCTTTCCTAAGTACATAGCCTATGGGAGTTGTAAACCGGTGAGCTAGCTAAAATATAAACACAAAGTGAACATGAATAGATCATACACAAACTGACTATAGACTTACACACGGTATCAATCTGTCTGTCACCGTTCGGTTCGTTTTCAAAATTTCATGACAAAATATGTTATTTATCCCGAAAATGTGTATTAGGTCCTTCCTAATGATACATGGTATTTCCTTGCCAATATCGTCAAGATCGGTGCACCCGCTAACCCGTGAAACGTAACAAACAGACAGAGGTGAATTCGCCTTTATAACATTAGTGTAAGCCAGCGTAGATTCTGGGCTCTCTAGCCTGCGGAGACAGAAATGCATCCTTTAGCAGACATCGTGCAAGTAATAGGCCTATGTATATTCAGTGGCTTGGTTAGTTGCAAATTAATCGGATGTTATAACGTCTGATTGAACGGAAATAGCATTTTTTACATAAAATATCAAATCAGAAGTAAATCATGAATTAGTAGCTAATCAGAAACATCAGCGAAGAACTTCCAGTATCTTCACTGTCATGTGATTGCGTCTAACAAAAATTGAACCTTTCTGTTGTCTGCATTACAAATTGCTTCTTCTGGAAAATAATATCAAGCAAGGTATGCAAGTCGCATTGAGAAAAAACAGTCTGTCTTTCCAGAATTCCGTTTTCCTGAAATCACTCAAGATGAATGTTGTTTATTTTAATTCAGGAAAAGATCAGTGAAAAGAATTTAGGATTCATTGAATACATGCGTAAAAACGCTTAACAGAAACTACCGGTAAACATGATGCAATACTCCCTATGCAGTATCATGTTTGAAGAACAGAACCCGAGCGTGGAGGGTGAGCGGTTAACGCTCTGGCCTCGCATTCGGGAGAACGCCGGTTCGAATCCCTGTCCGAGCATCCAGATGTGGGTTTTCTATGTTTTCCACAAATCACTCCAGGTGAATGCTGGGATGCTTCCTTAAAAATGGCATGTCCGAGTTCCTTCCCGTTCCTTGTCCCCAGTCCCAACCCGCCTCTAATGATCTTAACGTCTCCAATTTCGGGACAGGCGCTAGAACCTAGAAGAGGTCAACTCTTGATGGCCAGGGCGTTTGACTTTGCTGCCGGTTCCAGGGGACTCTACCTTTGGAGCGCACTCAACACCAAGAAAAATGAACATTAGTGGACCAAAGTTCGGCTGTGACAATATTGGTGGTGGTAACAGTAGTATTAGTAGTAGTAGTAATGGTATTAGTAGTAGTTATGTTAGTAGTAATATTGGGGACAATAGCAGTGGTAGTAGATGTAGTAGTGGTGTGGTACCCTTCTGTTTGATAACAGTAAATGTAATAGATATTGGAAATTGAATCAAAATTTTCTTGCATTCATTGTTTATATGCTAATACGTTATATATATATATATATATATATATGATACAAATATATGGACATGTAAAAGAATGGAAATAAGGGCCCAGATTAGATACTAGGTGCTGAGCTATGTTGCATAAGGAAAATATAAAAAAAAATTATAAAAAATAGAACCTAGAAGCAGCCGTTCTTGATGTATGACAATTCAATTCTTCAGATTTTTCAGCAATGGAAGACGATATTTGGTTGTAATTCTATTTTATGATACACTCGGACTCCCTTAAAGAAAAACTGAGCCTGCAAATAATAGTTAGCCACACGTTTTCACTTTTAAGCTTTTTTCAGAACATCCTTCTTCATTATGATTAGCTTTCTAGGCTGACAAAAATTGCTGCTGCGACAATCATGTATCTGTCCCAACAGCTACATCGCACAATTTGCGTACGTAAGTCTTCCCGCGAAAACACACACCTATACAAATATGTTTAACTTCATGTAGATAAATGAGTAATTAGAGCTCAATCATTAAAAAGATAACATGAGATGCCGAGTGTGGTTGGTGAGCGGTAACCCTCTGGCCTCACATTCGGGAGGACGCGGGTTCGACTCCCGGTCTAGTGATCCAGATTTGAGTTTTCCAAGGTTTCCCAAATTACTCCAAGAGAATGCCGAGTTGGTTCCTTGTCCCCAGTCCTTTCGGCCTCTAATGACATCAATGTTGACGAGGCGTAGCGCTATAATCAATAAATAAACATGAGTTTTATAACCGAAACATTAAATTGAGCATTATGTTTTTCGTATCTGAAACAATAATGATGATTTTAATCCATTATATAGATCAGTATTTCCCAATTACTTTTCCCCGAGTACCACGTTAAGAAAGAGCTCAACCTGGCGTACACCTTATAACTGAAATGATAAATAAATAAATAAATGCAATCTACCAGTAGAGTGCTTTCCATTACAGCATTACAGTAACATAATTCACACACACACACAATTTGTTTTAAAATATATTTTGACGATAGTAATTTTTTTTAATATTACCTTAGCCACGAGATTACGGCGCGTACCCCTTGAAGCAAACTCATGTACCTCTGGGGGTACGCATACCACTAATTGGGAACCACTAATATAGGCGAATGGAAACAGTGTCAAATCGTGCTGCTATTTATGGGATACCGTACAAGAATGCATAACAGTTCGCAACATTGTGTTTGGTGGACAGCAGCTAACCCAATGTGATTTACAATGTTATGATGTGAAAACAATATGAACTTATATTTATATTTTTTTATTTTCCCCTTCCAATTTTTACTACCAAAATTAATTAAAACAAGAATAGTATTTCATCTCAGTCAGAATATCGAGTGGAAAGTTAGAATTTAGTATTTTCTTACAACTCTACCGTTTGATAAAACTGATAGCTCACTCCACTGCAATACAGATATTCCACTCTATACGTAAACCTAATATGTAGAAAAGTTTCTTTTCTAACATTTAAATGTATTCGGTTGCAACATATGATTCGTATTATTCCTTTTGTGTTTAAAAATAGAACCTGCTGTTCGAATTATAACGTTAAATTCTGGCATTCTGAGTGAATTCCGGGATGGTTCTTTCATAGACGCCATGGCAGAATTCCTTCCCTTCCGTTACCTACAATACTTTATCTGTTCTAATAACCAAGTTGTTAGAACTTAGAAGCAGTGATGATCAAAAAATGGCAATGGGCTGGTCATTTAGTTCGAAAAAGAGAGGACATATGTACGAGTACTACGGCAGTTCTGGATTAGACACCAAGCAACCTGAAAACAGCAAAGGAAGACTCCAGGATCGTTGGGATAGAGACAAACGACGAGTAACAGGCGTGACCTGGAAGAGAGTTGCTCAAGATCGATTAGCCTGGAAGGAACTAGAACCAAATTATGTTCCATTAACTCATCTGGCTTAAAGAGGCTGCATCCTGAAACAAGGACTGATTTTTTTTTTTGCTTATGGCATTTCGCTTCGTCGACGTCGAGCTCATTAGAAGCGGGATGGGACTGGTGCAAGGAACTGGATGGAATTCAGCCATGGCCTTTTGAAGGAAGCCTCCCGGCATTTGCCTGAAGTGATTTGGGAAAACCATGGAAAATCCAAATCTGGATGCCCGGACGGGGATTCGAACCGGCGTCCTCCCAAATGTGAGGCAGAACGTTAACCGCTCACCTACCACGCTTGGTAGGATTGATAAAGCTGTATAAATAAATAAATATAACTAATCTATCACCGATTCAATATGAACATTTTTGTGAGTGTTATTGACCAATTAAAGCTCCATAAACCTCAAACTGCTATGGACTGTTTGTATGAAGAAAAAATACTGCTGAATGAGTTGCATAGAAAACTGTTGGATCATAAAAGAATTATTTATTTGGAAATTTTTCAAAAATGGCAGTACATATTCAATAAAAGTGAAGATGTTTCACGTATATTTCTTTCAGTTTATCTCTGTCTGTCTCTTCTGCATTGATTGAGAGTTTTTATGTCATTAATGAAAAGTGAAGAGATAAAAGAAATAAATCTTTGCTCAATATAATAAAGTATGGGATGCTCATATATTTTAATTTAAATACAGACTGTACAGTTGTTGTGGAAGTGTTGGGGAAGAATTCGCATTTATAGAATGTGTTAAAAAGCAATTAAAAATACACAGAATATAAACAATAAAACTACTCTTTTTCTGTACAGCGTACTCTACTTTTGTCATCCCAAAACACAAATATACCTACACTTCCAAGGGGGCGTCCATTAATTACGTGAGGTGAAATGAGATGGGGGAGACTGCGAAATTTTACCAAAACTCTCACCAAGGAAAAGAGGAAGGGTTGACGGAAATCTCACTTGATCTTTTTAATTCCTTGAAGAACTGGAGAGCTAAAAAAAGGTCCCTCACGATCTCACCTCACCATGGGGGGTGGGGAGGTCCTACCAAATCTCACCAGAGGGAGAGGGGGTCCAGATTTCTGGAAAAACACCCCAAGAAATTAATGGACACCTCGTAACCTTCCTAACCGTAGTGAATCAATCGTATCATGTGATGCTGATTTTAATGTGGCCATTCACATGTACATAATTCTTTTGGTCTTTGGTGCCGAGATCTCAGTTCGTTTGGAGTGTTCTTGCACGGGGTCGATTCTCGTGGCATTTGCCGGTCGGCGGCAGGCCGTTGCCTTTGCTCGTCTCTCCTCCGAAGGGAAAGGACCAGCAAAGTCCTTTCAGCAGGCGGGCGGCGCACCTGATGGATGTCTCGGACCGAATGCTAACAAAGACAGGTGCACTAAAGAATCAGACAAAGGCCATTGTGCCACGGGCCGCGCACCTATAAAAGAGACCCCGGCGACAATGAGGACGTGTCTATTGATGCGTAACAACAATAACAGCGTCCATCAGCGGGCCAGTATCAACATTGTGACGCACCGAGTCAAGGCCCGGCCGAACAATGGGCCACCCAGCCTCCTCCGCCTCATACTCCTTCACGTCCTCTCTGCCTCCTTCCGACGTCCCGCCGCTCCTTCCCCTTCGCTTCGATCTGGCCGAGTTATAAAACAAGTATAGAAGCCACGGCGTCCCGTCCGGCTATCTTATACTATACGCGAGGACAATACAAGTTTCCATTGTAATGAGCGGCTAGAGTTAGCATATGAATAAAATGGACAAAAGGAAAGGAGGTTAGAAAGGGAGAGAGAGGTGGCCGGAGGGAGGGCGCTCGTGGGGAAGGGGTGGGGGAACTCTCTGTGTATCAGAACTAACTCTTTTCTTTGCCCGTCGTAAAGGAGAAAGGAGGTGGAGTGCGGAAAGCGGGGGTTGGGATTATTGTTCTCAAATGTATAGCGCTTTGTGAGGCTTCTATTCAGAGCGAGAGAGGTCCAGGCATTACAACAGCGGATCTTGCGCAATTCTGCAGAAGGACAATGCAGCATCAGACTGGTGCTGCATGTAAAGGGACTGGCTGAGGAGTAGGGAGGTGGAGGGGAGCGGAGGAGGCACGGCTGCCAACATTGTAGTGGCAGGTGGCGGCGCTGGGGTGGTAGTCCTGCTTGTCGCGTGGGCAGCACTTGTTCGCCGAATTGCACCTGCGGCTCCGGGGGAGATCCCGAACTCGTCGTTCTGTCTTTTGACCCTCCTGCCAGCATAATTAACTTGACCTACAGCCGCCTCAAAGCGATAAGTGCTTCCTGGTCCCTGACGAAATGGCTTCAGCCACCATTCCCTTGTTGGATTCAACTGCTGAGTTTAATTTCATTCCAGTATTGACGTGATTGAGAAATTATTGAAGGAAGCAATGATTCTTTACATCAAGTGCACTTGAATTATTACATGTATGTACAGATAGAGAGTATTCCCTCATCATTCAGCCAAAGTATATGTTTTGGTTTCACTTTTAGAACGAAACGAATTTAATTTAATAACTGTTTCCAAAGAATTGAAAATAATTTATTTCCTTCTTTTTTTAGAACAGAAATTCTCATCATAGACACAAACATTGGATGGGCATATCAGTCGGTTAAAAGTAATTTTGGAAAAAATCCGATATGGATGAATCTTATTCACATAAAATCTGCACCTAGACCGAGATCTGTCCTGACTGGACCTTCCCCTCACGTAGCATCACGTGGCTTTTGGTTCGACAATTCCCCCCTCCCTCCCTCCCCGTGCGACACGTAGCTTTTCTTCCTATTAATTCCAGAAGACATTTTGTACTGTTTTCTCCTGACTATTGTTAAAATTATCGCATATTTAATGAAGATAACCGATATTTGCGCTGTGTACTGTTCTATAATTATAAATATTCTGAATGAAACATAGACACTAACCACCTGGATATGATCAATTATTGGGGAAAAACATTTTTCTCAGGTGCTATCCTTTTCTTCTTGGCGTGTTACTGAAAACATTTTACTTATCTCATTCATAATTGTTTATTTATTGATAAAATAGATTAAATCTACCCGCCGCGTAATAAAACTAACAAGGGCGGCATTTTTTGTTTTCTTTTGCTGAAGTTCTGCCACTTCTGACTACATTACGAAGGAATTATTCTTTGATTTGCTTAAAAGATACTTCTGTAACTCATTCGATAGTGAAAAACTCGTTGGAAAAATATATTCGATAAGTCACGCAAAGTTTAATTATTGTACAGCGCCACTTCACAGCACACTTTGAACTTGAAATAACACTTCATCGACTATAATTAGAATTGTATTGAAATTCATTTGACATAACAACATTAGAATTATTTTATCAAAGAGCGATCCTAATTGAAACAGCTTTGTTTTAAACCATCAAAACAATACAAACTGTCACTGCCTTGGAAAAACCCGGGTGACATCTGTAAGTGAATTTGAGTCTACGTAAGGCATGTCTATTGTTTTCTGAATCATATTTAGCCGTCGCATGTCGATTAGTTCAAATCCGGTGGTCGCGTGCAACCCGACGATATGACTTCAAGTCACATACCGAGCTGGGCGGTGTAACGGTTAGCGTTCTCGCCTCGCATTCGGGAGGACGGCGGTTCGAATCCCCGTCCGGGCATCCAGATTTGGGTTTTCCATGGTTTCCCCAAATCACTCCAGGCAAATGCCGGGATGCTTCCTTCAAAAGGCCATGGCCGAATTCCTTCCCATTCCTTGTCCCCATCCTTGCCCCCCATCCTTTCCCGTCTCTAAAGACCTCGATGTTAAAAAGAGACGTAAAGCAGTTACAAAAAAAAAAAAAAAGTCACATGCATGCGCAGCACTGTTAGTATATAGGGTATCTAAATTACATACGGGGATAATTAAATAACAACAATTAATAATCACATGTTGTTGTGTATTATCTACCTTACTTTAATTGTAATAAATAAGATGAATGTAAAGGGACATGACTTGGTTCGGAATCCCTACCCTCTTCCCCCTCTCCCGTCGTTGCCCAGCGTAGCTTTCTACCGAAAACTTCCCCCCTCCTAGTCCGATCACGTAGTTTATGGACGCTTACTGAAAACAGAATATTTCTTCATTTTGTCACAGAGAGTGATAACGGACACAGAATCAATGGTTTTGAGAGGCTATGAGGAAGGAAGCCGTAACCACTACCTGTAGTATATTTTCGTAATGAGTAGAACGGCATCTATGTCAGGTAACTTCTACATACCACATATACCCTCTACTTGAATCATTCTTCCTGATTTAATAAACAAACAGTAATTATATATTGTTCTGTGTTCAACCATAAATGTTTCCAACATGTGTAGAAATAGCTAAAACCAAGATGCAATTTATCTATCCGAGAAAGTCATTACTCACGATATTGTTTTTTTTCTCGGAATGGAATTTGAAAATGGGCTGCATTTTGATAGTTAATTAAATATAATAAATAAATAGAAGTCTCATATCACTTTGTCGAGAGGCCACGAAGGGAACATAGTCGAACTTATTGAAGTTTCAATTGACTGCCCAATCCATTTACACGATATCTTAACCTTAAACAGATAATCGTTCCATGTAACGGACCTACGGTTTTCCCACAGTTTCCCAAACACGGTGCGTTATGACGTGTTTCACACATAAGTCAAATGGAAATTACCATTTCGAAGTAATGGAGCGGTGGCTGGGATCCGTTATAAGACTGAATGTTTCTCGGCGTTGTATACGGATAAAATTCTCTCGAGTAACTAGTGGAGTGATTCCGTTTGTGAAACAGAAGTCACAACGTTTTAGCTGTCACAGGATCTGTCGTCAATTTCAAGCGATAACTGACAGTCACCTGAGAATGGCGGCAGAGTATATGACCGCCGAAACGTCGTATTTCACAAACAGACTCACTCGGATAGTTACTCGGAAGAATTTTATCTACATGGTCTCTTTATCTGCCTGATCAGTTAACGACACAGACGATGCAGTATTCGCATTGATGGATCCAATTATGGCTCTCCATCACCTACAGATAGTAGTTTTCTGCTGCAGGATTTACCTGCTGACTTTGGAGTAATTCATCGCGTCGAACACAGATTTAACGATACTTAAGAATCGATAATCTGAAAGATGATTCATCTATCTCGTTGGCAGAGATAGCATCAACGCTATTCAGAGTCGAGTTTCTGCATATATATATATATATAATTCCGTGTTGTCGTATTTACCTGGTGGCAGGGTTTCTATTGGCTGCTCAATCCGCCCCTGTCGTAGCCGACTTAACCTAACCCGGTAGTCTTACCGGGTTCAGGGGATCAACAATTTAACATGGAATCCGAATAAAGGAGGCTGCATATTGTGGTATGACAGAGTCACCCACAATGAATATAATTAAATAATTTAATTAATATTCAGATTTTCTTGAATAATATTCAATTTTGTAAGGTGTAAATATCATAAATAATAGGGACATTGCATAGGTAAATAATTGTATATTAAACCCGGGCAGCCAGAGTTATCATTATTATAATTTTAATTTCTACAAAACTTGCTGCTCAGTAATGTAGTGGATATGGGAAGCTGGAACTGCCATTTTCGAACGGTCGAGAGCGAGACAATAGCTGGGTCTCCCGACTCAGCGGCGCCGACGCACACAACAGCGGTGGTCCGTTAGACTGGTGCACTGAACCCACCCCTCTCCGATGCTTGGTAGAGGTCAGGCAAAAGTGCGCGAACGGGGACAGCGAATGCTGGCCGCGATATAAAACACATGACGACGGACATGTATCGATGACCAATCGTGAACGTTTATAGGGGTTCCCAAATGTTAATTCAAGGGATTCTGTTGCATGTAGGGAGTGGGAGACGACTTTGCCAAGGAAGAAGAGAAGAGGCCATTTTTGAGGACACTTGCTGTCGGGACGAGCCACTGTGCAGACGTGTCAGCCGACACACTCTCGTCCGGTGATCACTGACTGTTTCTGATCACACTCTCTTGCTCTGGGAAGCGAGAAGTTGTATGGCATGCCTGCCATTATCTGGAAGCTGTTGTGGTAACGCGGTCGTATCCGCTAACCTGGCTTTCACAGCTGCAGTGGCACTGTGCGTGTCACACTTCATCACGACGATGCAATCATGGAAAAGTAGCGACGCATACGGTCACAGTACATTGGGTTTTGACGAGACTTGCGAGCCCTTAAGCGGCACTGGGATAAGACTCCGCTCCCGTCGTAAAATCACTGAGCTAGCTAATTTTCATGTTTAATTTCAAATTCTAAGCATCTTGCTAATTTGTGTAAATTCAAGACGATGCTTTTTAACTTTATATGGCGCCCCTGGGATACTCCTTTTTGTAGTAAATGTTAACTTCAATTTGATGGCCTGTGTTGCCACGTTGATAATACGTTGATTTTGCTATTTGTTGAAATATTTAATTCAGTTTATGTTTGCTTTTCATCGGCGGATTGTAAACGTCGGGTATTGCTTGTTTTTGTTGTCTTTGGAATATGTTTAACGTAAAGTTAATTATTACCCGGCCTTGTATAAGCCATAAGACTCAATAAATGGGATATTATATTTGTGTACAATATTCATGGTTCTAGTTCCTTCTAGTTCACCTTCTTTTAAAATCATTTTCATATTAATAAAATAACTCACGTATAAAAGTATGAAGGTAAGGCAGGTGTTGGAGGAGGTGAAAATTATAATTAATATTTTCACCCACGTCCCCCCCTTCAATTCAATATAAAGAAAGAGTCACGGTCGGAAGTAACAACGGTTTTTCGCAGCATTTACATCGATATCCTGCGCAAAGACTTCAAACGAGAAACCGTTTTTACGTACTTTTTATCTCAGAAACCACAGCTGCAGTTGAAAAAGCAGGTTACAGTTATGGAAGATAATGATCTCTGAAATTACTGCTAGAGTGACATGAGATAAACCCATTACTACGTTCATAAAACGAAAGGTGATTGACGTGTAAGTTTCTTAACAGGCTGACATCGGGAGTGTGCAGATTGAAGAGCAAGTCAAAGATATGGGACTACATCAGCGCTGGCACAGTTAACTGTGAGTGCGGAGGAGATTAAACCGTAAATTACAGGCTCTAGCGTACACTGTGTCATTTCGAGCACCGAGGTTGCATGTGCTAATGCAGAATAATTTAAAGAAGATTATTATTTGATAATATTTTGTCCATGATGGATTTGTGGAAATCAGCGACTGTGCTATCAAATTTATTGATATTGAAAGCAGCAAATAACAAATTGTGACTGGTTGTTGATTTCAATATTAACAAATTATTATATGATTTTTTAAAAAAATTTTGCTAATGGTATCACGCCTCGTCAACGTCAAGGTCATTGGAGGTGAGATGGGACTGAGGTCAAGGAACGAGAAGGAATTCTGCCATGACCTGTTGGAGGAACCATCCCGGCATTTGCTTGGAGTGGAAATCATAGAAACCCTAAATCTGGATGGCTTTGTGGGGAATCGAACTTGCGTCCTCTCGAATGCGAGGCCTGAGTTTTACTGCTCATCCACCGCGCTCGGTAGAGATTTTTCTGATAACGGTAAGTTACAGAGAGGAGCTGTGGCGTGTGTGTAGTGGCGCCAATATTCGGTTCGCGGAAGAGTGCTGTGTGTCTGTTCGCAGCTGGCCCGCCCCTGGGGACCGTTTGAAACAATCACTGACATTCTATCTGCATCTTTTGTCTCGTCCCCTCACAGCGTGAATCATCTGCAAAAGGTCGGATGTCGGTCGCTCTCTCTATCAATGGCGTTGTACATTTTTATGCCCGCTGCGCCCTTCAGTCTAGTGAACT
This sequence comes from Vandiemenella viatica, assembly GCA_031002005.1. Lineage (NCBI taxonomy): Eukaryota > Metazoa > Arthropoda > Insecta > Orthoptera > Morabidae > Vandiemenella > Vandiemenella viatica. The sequence continues at coordinate 186,373,170 of JARYHS010008074.1, read as the reverse complement.
AAGCGTGACCTTTCATCTCATTGACGATGGAGGCTTTGTTCCGTGACATTCTTAATCTAAAGATTAACTCCATTGATGTTGGCACCATTCCGAAAGAGCAGAAAATCGGTAATGGTTAGTCACCAGCTCTGAAGACTTTTTCTCTTCCAATAAGGTCGTTACTACAATGAAAATCAAATTACACCGATTGATAATCGTGGAATCCTCAACAAATCGAACTCTTGATTGCACAAAGAAACTAAAAGAATGCTTTAAGTTCCTGATTTTGTAGGCCATATCGATTATTTTATCTCTCGCAAAAAGAATGTAATTCTATGACCGGGTTTTTGGAAACAATTTTTTGTCATCATTTAAAAATTAGCAATTTATATTTGAATACGCTGATACTCAAATTTCCCTGAGTGGATAATATGAGTGCTACATAATGTATGTAACAAACAAGAAACAGTGCTTTAAGGATCGTCCAGGACAAGATCATCAGAGCAGATTGGGAATGAAATCGATCACGGCGTTTATGAAGTAGTATTGCGGCATTGGTCTTGAACGTCAAAATGCGAAATCGGTTGAGCGGCCCACTAACATCGCTATATTTGTACCCACAATCGATATATGAAAAAATAAAACCCTAATAACCATAATTTATGTTGCAGTTTGGCACACACTTATGACGCACAAAGATAAAACGAATGGCATGTTGCAGTTAGGTATAAAATATTGGGAAATTCGTTATGCAGCAATGTTACAACAGAATTATCACATCACTACGTTTGACCCATTAGATCACTGGACTCGTCAACAATAAGCAAAAAGTTAGCTTTAGATTTTCACATAAATTATGAAAACGTTATTTACCTATAACGTGATCACTTATGGCGCGAGTTTTCGTCGTCAAACATTTTATTTCTTCTGCAAATTTTTAAATCGGGACAAACGGACTGTATCAGTTTCGGTAGGTTCTCCATAATTGTAAATCATAGATTATGTTCCGCAACAAAGGAGGTTAATAACAATGTAAGTACTGGTACTTGGTAGAAAATAATAAAATATATTTTATTTTTTGTATATCAGGTTTTTGAGTCTTTGTTACAGAAAATGACGATATCTTTACGATTTTATATTCTTTGATGATACCGAATGTGCTTGTGAAGAATTGTGTTTCTTGAGAGTGTCTTTACCTGATGTAATATTAATATCCTCAATACAACTCTTACATAAGGCATAATTTGCGCTTTTACTACTTTTTGCAGCCAACCTGAAAATTCTTCTTCTTATTCTCTTTTATAAAACTGAAGGTATTTTTTTTCCTATTTACACTCGCTCTTTTACTCGGTTCTTCGTCTGCCGACATTTTGACTTAGTAAATGTAGAAAACTTAGGGCACCACGGTATCCCCCAAAAGAAATCAGGAACATTCTGCAAAAGATAAATACTTATCACATAATCGATCGAGGAATTCCCCGTAAAAACATAAACGAAATGGTTTGCAACTTGAAAATGTAAAATTTTATAAAACAAAATTAGGGAATATTTCCTTGTATTCTCAAAAACGTTAAATTTCGATATTTCGGTAGAACAGACCATATAGCCGTAGAAATACCGAAAAATTTGTAGCTTCGAGAGTGATTTATATTGGCATTATTTAAAAAAAAACACGAAAACCCTAATTCGTGATGTTGGACCAAGGGCGTAGCAAGGATTAGATTCAGGGTGGGGCAAAAACAAGGAAACTTAATGCAAACAGTTGTTGAAAATGGTTTAACTGGAACACTCAATTAACTTACTCTGAAAGGGTTCTGGCTAAATTTGGGAAAATTTCTTTATCTTTTTTTTTTAACTGCTTCACATCTCTCAACAGCGAGGTTTTTAGAGACGGGAAAGGATGAGGGCAAGGAATGGGACGGAATTCGGCCATGGCCTTTTTAAGGAAGCATCTCTGCATTTGCCTGGAGTGATTTGGGAAACCCTGGAAAACCCAAATCTGGATGCCTGGACGGGGATTCGAACCGCCGTCCTCTCGAATGCGAGGCCAGAACGCTCTCCGTTACACCGCCACGCTTGGTAAATTTCTATTTTCAAATTTATTTTGCAGTGTTGTTAACTCCGATGAAAACTTACGAGTACGACGATCATCAACTCGGCAGGATACTCATACATTCTGACCGTGACCTAATGCGCTAAGTAAATTAAATATTGAAAGTGGGAATTTTTATTTTCGTATATTTTTCGCTTGGCAATGAGACAGGGAGCAAAGGTGGGGCAAACGCCCAAACCAGCCCCGACCTGTCTTCGCCCATGTGTCGGGGATCGAACCGGCATTCTCTCCAATGCCAAATATAAGAGTGATAACCATTACGCTGCTAGGATTCACATGCGAGTGTGATGGGTTTGGTTTCAATTTGCGTCCAGACAAATTTCGGCTTTACATTTTTTGCAGTAAAAAACGCGACAGTTCTTGGAAGTATAATATAAGTTTGTCCCCGTAATCAGTGTGTTAACAGCTGCTATGGCAATAACACGTCAGAATATAGTTCGTCACGGATTTAATCCAATGTAGGTAAAAGTGTTGCGCAATACAGGTTCTTGAATGCATAATTTGTGGTTTTAGAGGTAGATCTCCACATTTCCTTTCAAAATCTAGGTGGTAGAATGTAGATGGTGTGATCATCGTGTAGTTTCCACTCTGTTACTATTGCAAGTTCATTAACAAACACTTCTCGTGG
>JARYHS010008074.1:186341852-186369450 GCA_031002005.1 Vandiemenella viatica | reverse complement strand
TGTTTGAGATTCATATCGTCCTGTTTAAAGATTACGATCAAGTTAGCATTGTCTCTAACCAACTGTTTCGGTATACGGCTATATGTCTGACACAAGTAAAAAGAATCGACTGATCTGTGCCTGCCCATGCAAAAGTAATCTCGTATATTATTCTGCTTCTCACACGAAACATCATCAAACACAAACACAGAATTAGGTAGAGCTTCACTTGGAGGAGGTACACTTTGATTATCACTAAATGTCAAATACTGAATTTCTTTAATGGGTTCTAAAATTTTCCCTAGTAACTGATACTTTGGTTGATACAACGACTTTGAAAACACGTATACATTTTCAAATCTAAGACCATTGGGGTGTTCCAGCAGGGACAGCACAAGATTGGTTTTCCCACAATTTGATGGGCCACACACTATTGCTCTCACTGTCTCAGGGAACAGAGGTCCGTTCTTCTTCCGTCTAGTATTGTTGCCGACAGAATCAACATTACTCACGGGCAATGTGTCTCGCTGTTTGACAAACTTCATATTGACAAGGTTAGGTGGTTGCTCCGGCTATATATAGGGTGGGGCATTTAATATGTTTTCTGGAAATATTTCGGAAAGAAAGCATTTTAACAAACAATAACCTATATAAAAAATAATCGTACGGTAGGGGGCTACAATTATGTGATATTGGTTTTTTTCACAGGTGGCGCTGTTGTCGTTACAACAAGGTCAACTTAATTCTTTTAAATGGGAACCCCTATTTTTTTGAAAGATTCCGATTCCTCATGAAAAAATAAAATAGTTTGCTTAACTCACGTTTCTGTTAGCCTCACAGATGGCGCTGTAATCTCGAAAAATGAATATTCGCGTTTTTTGTGTATAATTTTAATTATTGTTTAAATAATTACATGTAATTTTCATTCTGTAAACATGGAAGGTAATTTTAAAGGATAATGAAGAAATTGATTTTTAAATGCTTTTTCTTACTTATTGGCAGCCATGTCTACAGCAGGTGCTCAAAAAGGTGACCATTTACTTCCAGACATTTTCTGACCTTTGCAGAAATGATGCCTGAACAGCTCGAAGTGTGTCAGAAAATGTCTGGAAGTAAATGGTCACCTTTTGAGCACCTGCTGTAGACATGGCTGCAAATAAGTAAGAAAAGCATTTAAAAAATCAATTTCGTCATTATCCTTTAAATTACCTTTCCATGTTTACAGAATGAAAATTACATGTAATTATTTAAACAATAATTAAAATTATACACAAAAAACTCGAATATTCATTTTTCGCGATTACAGCGCCATCTGTGATGCTAACAGAAAAGTGAGTTAAGCAAACTATTTTTATTTTTTCATGAGGAATCGGAATCTTCCAAAAAAAATAGGGGTTCCCATTTAAAAGAATTAAGTTGACCTTGTTGTAACGACAACAGCGCCACCTGTGAAAAAACCAATATCACATAATTGTAGCCCCCTACCGTACGATTATTTTTTATACAGGTTATTGTTTGTTTAAAATGCTTTCTTTCCGAAATATTTCCAGAAAACCTATTAAATGCCCCACCCTGTATAGGCGCGCGATCAACTAAAGTATGTTAGTTGGTAACAATGCCTCCTACGAGGAAGAAGAAGAAGAAGGGTCGTGGCTTTTTAAACAAGCTCATCGACAAGATGCCTTTTGAGGCGCATATACCTACATACCAGTTTTGTGGTCCCGGTACTAAACTGGAAAAACGGTTGGCACTTGGGCAGAAGGGTATCAACCCACTAGATGCAGCCTGCAGGGAACACGATATTGCTTATGCACAGGGGGCAGATAGAGCTGAAGCAGATCGGATACTCGTTGAGAGGGCTGCAGATAGAATGAAGGCTAAAGATGCAAAATTTGGTGAACGTGCAGCGGCATTCTTGGTTAATAGGGCCATGCGTGCCAAGTTAAAGTTTGGCGGAGGTGTTAAGAAAAAGAAACCGAAGAAAAAAAAGAAGGGTGGTATTCTGCCATTAATACCTTTATTTGCTGGCTTGTCAGCTGCTGGTGCTTTAGCAGGCGGGGTGGCTAATGTCGTCAAAGCTGTTAAAGCAGCGAAAGAGGCGAATAAGCAGTTGACTGAGGAGAAACGACACAACAAAACGATGGAGACACTTGCAATGAGGGGTAAAGGTCTATATTTGAAGCCATACCGGAAAGATGGGTCTGGATTAAAAAAAAAAAAGTCTGTTCAGCCGCTGACGGACGATGACATACGTAAGCATGTAAAGCGTTTGCGCATACCCAATTTTCGTGGTGTTTTCATGCGTGACACATTACCCAAAAAAATTCGTGAACGTGAATGTGGAATTGTGAACTTGGATAGTGCTATAAGTGCTGGAACACATTGGGTTGCTTACATCAAGTACAAAGATGGTGTAGTTAAATACTTTGACAGTTTCGGTGACTTACCTCCTCCATTGGAGTTACAACGATACTTTGCAGGGAACAGAATACAATACAATGTGCAGCAACACCAGAAGTTTGGCACACATGTATGTGGACATTTGTGTTTAAAATTCCTGTATGAAAATGTATGACATCAGTCTTGAACGAACCTTGGACAAGATAACACATGTCTGTAACACTCTGCTTGTCAGACACCAGTTCAGTCTTGGGCTGTGATTACTTCCCACCAATAGATTTGAGCCAAGGTGATTACACAGTCGGTTTGGTTGACTTTCAGACTTACAATTCGATTCCAAATATAGACCAATCAAATTGTAAATTTCATTACTCGAAGAATAAAGTGATAGTCATACCCACAGGATCTTACGATATTGACGATTTGGCTAATTATTTGGTTCGACACACTAAAAACGACAAGCTAGTAATTAGAGCAAACAACAATTCGCTCAAGTGTGAGATAGAAACACCTGTGGAAATTGACTTCTCTAAACCAAACTCAATTGGATCTCTCCTCGGATTTTCGAAACGTGTGTTAAAGCCTGGATTTCATACATCAGACTACACTGTGCAGATCTTCAAAATTAACGCCATAAGAATTGAGTGCAGCATATGCACAGGAAATTACGTCAACGATAAGCTGGGACATACACTACACGAGTTTTTTCCAACAGTCCCGCCAGGGCACAAGATTGTGGAAGTACCCGCTAATGTCATATATCTACCCATCACAGTAAAAACTCTCAGTAATATCAACGTTAGAGTTGTCGATCAAGACGGTAATTTAGTGGATTTTAGAGGAGAGACCATCACTCTCAGACTACATATAAAAAAGAATGGGCGCTCGTTATAACAAGAAGCGTCACCCACGCAAAGCTGTCAGTCGTGAACCAACAGTGAAACGATTAACACCTGAGAACGTCCTCTTCCTACAGTCGTTAGGCTATACAGTTAAAAGTCATGGATGATGTGCTAGACATAACTTCCAGTGTGGAGTTTGACGAGTCGGTGACGCGCAAACAATATTTGAGTCACCAGCCGCATACGCCAGCCACATTTAATAACAATGATGAAATCCGAATACCGATTCAAAACCAAGATACATATACACTACCATGCGAAAGCTACTTGCATATGGAAGGAAGATTCATCAAGTCAGATGGTTCAGGAGCTACAAATTCAATTACCACATCCAATGCATTCGCTTTTCTGTTTGAGGAAATTCGATATGAACTTAATGGAACTGAAATTGACCGAAATAGAAATGTTGGTATCACAAGCACATTGAAAACGCTTATTTCTGCAAGCCCCCCACAAATGGGCGTGTTGATCAATGCAGGATGGGAGCAACGCCCTCCTGGAAATGGCTACTTTGATGTATGTATACCACTGAGTATGCTCTTGGGTTTTTGCGAAGACTTTAAAAAGATACTTGCAAATGTAAAACAAGAACTAATATTGATTCGAGCTAGGGACGATACAAATTCATATGTACAAGCCAATCCAAATCCTCAGGAAAGTAAATTCACCATCAGCAAACTGGCATGGGTGATGCCTCATTTGCAAATAGGTGAAAGAGAAAAGCTAGCGCTGCTTAAGATTGTAGACAGTGGGAAACCACTTCGCATTAATTTCAGAAGCTGGGATCTGTTGGAGTATCCGTTGCTTCCAATCAGCAAGACTCAAATTTGGTCTTTGAAAACATCAACACAATTGGAGAAACCTAGGTTCGTGGTTCTGGGATTTCAGACAAACAGGAAACGGAATGCGGAATTAAGTGCAAACATCTTTGACAACTGCAATCTTACCAATGTCAAGGTGTTCCTAAATGATGTGGCGTATCCATATGAGAACATGAATTTGGACTTTAAGAAAAACCGAACCACGTTGTTGTATGATATGTATGCAAGATTCCAACAGTCTTACTACGAACGAGACCATCCTTTACCGCTACTAAAACGTGAAGAATTTATAGAAACTGCACCTATCGCCGTAATTGACTGTTCACATCAAAACGAGTCTGTTAAAACGGGGCCTGTTGACATTCGTGTCGAGTTTGATAGCAGTGAGAATTTTCCTGCTTACACCGCTGCATACTGCTTGATCTTGCACGATCGTGTTGTAGAATACGTACCTCTAACAAGTGTCGTGCGTAAGCTGACATAAAATCAAGTAGCAGAGAGTCTTGTCAACCATTACCATGCCGACCATCTTCCTGGACGCACAGGGCTTCACGAAGAAGGATGGTGGGTTTATTTTCAAAGAAGTTGCTGTGTGTGTAACACGGTCTGACAAAATTATCTCTACACATTGTATTTCTGTATCATCACCATCGCGTGGAGGTAATGAACCATCAGTTAGATGGCTAACACATAATTACCATGGAATACCTTGGGATTCTGATGGCGTTTCCTTCAGCAAGATGTGCTCTATACTACATGCAATAACCAATGAGGATGATTCAATCATTTACGTTAAAGGACTGGAGAAGGCTCGATGGTTACAGAAAATCATCAGGAAGAAAGTATGCTACAATATAGAAGATTTAGGATGTCCACCACTGCGAGAACTCAAGAAAAATAATTTGAGAAAACTTTGTAACTTACATATATTTTGTAATAATATGTGTGCAATTGAAAATGTATTTTTAATCGCCAATTGGTGGGCGAAATAAAAAAGATTTTTTTAAAAAATGTATATTCTATCTTATTATTTAATTAGGATAGGTGAAATGATAAAAGAAAAATCTGGTAAAATGATTTTATTTACTCACATTGAAATTCTCTGGTTACAATTTTTTTGACATCATCAAGTACAATTAAATTTTTGTATGCAATGATTTCATTTTTTAGTTGCATATAGTCAATTGTAGAACTGTAAGACACATGACTAGGGTGAACGCCGCCGATGTGTACATCGATTAACTTTGTCACCGAAGCCGTACATTTGTAGTAGTCACTCATCACTTTATCCGCCAACTCATTCACAAATACCTTGTAGTAAACTGATGCGTTGTAGCTCCACTTTTTCCTGGCGGACAAGGATGCGGTCACTGCAGGCTGCACGTCGATGAGGTTCTGCCATGTAGACTTGGCGAGGAAAATGCCGCTGGTAGGATCAGTGCTGTTGTGAAAACATAACATTTTCACCCCCGACACCGTCAGGCAGGATACAACATGCTCACCGAGCGGGATGCTGGTCTGGCCGCTGCCGGTGAGCATTTTGGAGACTGCGTCCGACTCCATGGCGAGGACGTCCCATTCTTCGGATGAAAGGGTGATTTTGTTGTAGCCCACCCTCTCAAGTACCACAACAGGCTCGAAATCACGTTGCGGTGACAAACCGAAAGTCAGCCGCTTGGAATCTCCGGCGTTAAGCTGGTACACAGACGCGAAGAACATTACTGGACGACACATCGCAGCGGACTGAGGGACACTAATTATTACCGCATACGTCATCACCACCTCTGCTAAATACATCAGTTCCTTTTAAATCTTGCTCAACTTTGCGTTTAACATAGTCATACACTAACAGTTTTTTATATGCTTTAATTTCTAACTTTAAACGTTCATAGACTAGTGTTGAACAGGGGCTGTATGACACTTCATTGACATGTACACTATCAAAATGCAAATCTATCAGGCCATTCACAGAACAACGGGGGAAGTCACGAATCACTTTCACTGATAACGTATTCACAAACTCGTTGTAGTACTTGGTAACGTGATAACTCCAGGGCTTCATGGTGTTGATGGCGCCGGTCACTGCTGGCAGGGCGTCGACCATGTTGTCCCATGTTGATTCGCCGAGAAACACACCATAGGCAGGCACAGCATTGTTGTAAAACCATATAGTTTTCGCTCCAGCCACTGTTCGGGAAGAGATGGTGTGGTTGCCGAGCGAAGACACTCGTTTGCAGATGCTCAGTGTTGTTGAAAAAGCCACCAATTGTATAGACCATCTGTCTCAGTACATCCCACTCTTCATGTGTGAGAGTGACTTTATTGTACCCAACTTTTTCGAGTACAACTACTGGATTAAATTCCAGTTTAGGTGACAAACCAACAGTGATACGCTTGGTGTCACTGCTGTTTAACTTGTAGCATGTTGAAAACAGGAGAACCTCACTAGCCATAGTGAACTGGACTTGACGATCGCCGACCGGGAACTGAGGGCTAGCTGGCTGGTGTGATGGCCTTTATACTCCGGCAGTGACGTCAACACCCACTTCTGTATCAAACAGTATACATCTGAGAGGAAGTGGATTCGTGACATCATGGAGACCATCATACTCGATTTCCCGATTAATGGATGAACTAATCGTCCATTGTCTACTTAAACCAATGGGTCCATTTAAACTCCTCGAAGATAAGACTTTAATTATATTTAAGTTACTCGGTAAAGGTGGAATTGGAATACGCAACACTCGATGACCACTAGGAACTAAAGTGATAGACGAATCCATAGTTTTGTCGCCGCGATACAACTTGTCTGACGTCCGCATTCCAGAACAGGGATGAGGAAATAGTTGCAGGCGAGCACACCTGTGTAAACACGCCCCGGGCGGTGGAATTTCCCCGCTAGCTGGGGGAGTGGAATATCTGCGCCCAAAGATATTAAGCCCTTGGGAGATGGTGCCATCTGTGCGGCCGATCGGTGAACTAACATATGCGCAAGCCCACCCGGTGTCGCCATCTGTGCGGCTGGTTGAGGAACTAAATTGAGGTTTGAACGCCCGCCAAGGGAGGTACCCCCACCACCTGAACGCTGATTGGCTGATTCAAAAAGCCCGCCGGAGGGGAGGGGAGGGAGGTCCCCCCCACCACTTAGTGACGTCACGGGTTTTCCCGGTTTCTGGCTTGGGTCGCCTTACTCCTCCTACTCGCGTCCTCATGAATGCAGTTTGCATTTTGCGCAAAAATCTGACAACCTGCAGCTGTGTTATTGCTTTAACCTTGACCGAAATTACATTCACCATTATATTCTTTTTTTCTGTTAAAACATCTCTATCACGCATTTATTAGGTGTTCTTCATCACACGATTTTGGTAGACGGTTACTCTTTTTCACCATTGTTTACTTGGGATATATTAATGTGGTTTATGAATGCTTAGCTTTGCCCTCATATACATGATTTTATGAATAAAGTATTCATTGTAACAGACCTTTATTTCAAATTTATTTTTCATTTTAAATTCCACTCGACAAATATTTGTTACATCACAACTCTACAAATCCAGCACTTCGTTGCATTTGTTCATTAATGCAGTGGTTACGTACAGTTCCATGTTAATGTTTATTTCTGATTTTAAGGTCCGTTCATTTCCAATAGTGCCCTGAACTACTACTTACTCCTCCGCCAACTTACTTAAAGAGAGCTAACAAGCATTAGGTGGCTCTTCATACTAGGAATTACGCCTTTTTGCTTCTGCTTTATGTCTCGTTGAGGTGGTTGGAGGCGGGAAAGGACTGATGACAAGGAACTGTAAGGATTACGGGCTTGGCATTTCAGGGAACCATCTTGTGATTCGCTTGGAGTGATTTTGGAAAACCATGGTAAAGCTAAATCTGGATGGCTAGACGTGGATTCGAACCTGCGTCCTCCGAAACGCGAGACCAGAGGATTTCGCTCACCCACTGCAGAATATGCTGGGCGCGTAGGGTTTGCCAGGTGTCCCGATTTGCGCGGGAGGTCCAGATTTTCAGGGGTATGGGGACGCGTCCCGATTTACCCTCAATGGAGACGCCAAATGTCCCGTTTTTTTTTTTTTTTTTTTTTTTTTTTAGCAAAGTGATAAAAACCCATGACATGTTGCAAAAAATGAAATCGCGTGTCCACGTCAGACGGATCACACCCAACCAACAGTGCTATTCACGGCTTATGGTTCAACTGATTCCGCTAACCTGCACATTGTGCCAAAAACAGTATAGTATGTTTCATGGTGGCTAAAACAACAAATAAAAACACCAGAAATGTTATGAAAACAAGAAAAAATAACGGAGTGTCAGTTTAACAAAATCGCTGAAAATATTTTAACAGCGGTCAGACCCAAGAATCATGAAAAAGTGATTGCTGCTTTAGTTACAAAGGCATATCATTCTGTTAGGCACACCTTTTCATTTGGTTGTGAATCATAATTCGATCGTACTTTACATAATGATTCTAAAATTTCAGAGAAATTGTCACTTGGAAGAACAAAGGCTATTGGGACTGCACATACGCGTAATGGTTTAGGTTCGGCTTCTACTCAAGAAGCGATCGAAACTATTCAAAATGATATGTTTCATACTGTTGCTACTGACACCTCCAGTCACGGTATTACTTTTTTTTTTTCTGCCGATGTTGTAGTATGACGTAGTGTGTATTCTACATATTATAATATGCAATTTACTACATGTGTTAAGAAGCCACTTGTAAGGTTTCACTAGCAGTGTAGGGTCCTGACAGGGATAAATGGGAGGAGTTGTTTGTGCGGACGCCTTTAAGAAGTAGGCTGACCCTGCAAGGTACTAACCGAGCGGAGCGGTGTAACGGTTAGCGTTCTCGCCTCGCATTCGGGAGGACGGCGGTTCGAATCCCCGTCCGGGCATCCAGATTTGGGTTTTCCATGGTTTCCCCAAATCACTCCAGGCAAATGCCGGGATGCTTCCTTCAAAAGGCCATGGCCGAATTCCTTCCCATTCCTTGCCCCCATCCTTGCCCCCCATCCTTGCCCCCCATCCTTTCCCGTCTCTAAAGACCTCGATGTTAAAAAGAGACGTAAAGCAGTTAAAAAAAATGCAAGGTACTAAACGGAGACGCTTGCCCACCCTAGTCTGCAGATGTTCGTTTGTTCGGCCGGAAGACCACCTGAAACAACAAGGCTGACCATCCTAACGCGTGTTTGCAGAAGATATGTCAGTGTCACCCGCTGAAATAAATTTCTTTGTGCGAGAGAGAGAAACAGAAATAAAAAGAGACGACTGTTTCACGTGACATCACAAATGGTCTACCCAATAAGAGACAAGAGAAGTTCTGGAGGGCGTGAGATGTGTCATGGTTGCTATGAGTTCCTCAAAGAGCATAAAGTTTAAGTAAAAATGTTACTAACATTTAGAAATGTTGGTTAGCATGTCGGGACATCTCGAGTAAGTGGGGGATGAGGATCATCTCTGGTTGGCCACTGAATTACCGGGGCGTTTCCTGAATGACGGAACCGAGAAGGACTTGGGAGCTTCCTCTGAGAGGCAGACGTTTTTTGGTGAACTTAGTAATTTTTTAGTTATACCGCTGGTGTGTGTAGGCTGACGATACAAGTCATGTATCTTCAAGTGATGGGTGCAACCTGCTGCGACCTCTAGAAACGGTAAAGACAATACAGCTGTTCACTTTATTTTCCTTCAGTGTATGTGCCTATACATTCATTGCCCTGCAACGCGCTGAACAAAGAAATTTGTCTGATGTGATACTCATGTTTACCGAACCATGGAGCCTGAGTTCGAAGTCTGTGCAGTTGCTTTTATTAATTTTTTGATTAGTAATTTTTGTCTGGAGTAACTGGCGTCCATTAAACTACAAAACCACAAGCTAACAGTTGCATCGTGTCTCAAGTACCTTTGTTAACATTGAATGTTATGCAACGCTTTAAAATTGTTACTTCAGAAATGTGGCAATTACAATTGCTGTATATTCTCAAGACCATTTGTTTTGTGTTATAAAGAATCGACCCAGTAATATAGGTCGTTGGTGATTGTTTGCAAACTACTTTTGATTGTTTATTTGATTAACAGTAAATACACCACGTCTAGTGTTATTTGAATGCAAATTTGTCAATAAATGTCAAGTTATGATGTGCTTAACTTACATAAATATCTTGTATAAATCACCCTATTCATCAAAATCTAAATCAAATATGAAATTATTCAAATCAAAACTTTAATTGGCAATAATAATTAAACCCCAGTATTAAGAGCTTCCCACTTCAATGGTAAGGTCTTACACCCCAATCACATATTCGAAAGTTTTAGTTTTATGAAGACTCGAATGAAGCTGCATCACCTACATATAAAAATTTAATGACGCGACTGTAGAAGGCCAGTATTTACAGCAAAACATATTACTAATTATAATTCAGACAACGCAGATGTGAACATAAGGTGAAGCAATTTAGTTTTTCCAGATACTGCACCATAGTCAATCATATCAGCGGCAGGTCCGGCACACATTTTGCATAACAGTGTAAGATATTCTGGGTATATGAGAAAATTTTAGCTGGAGAATTTCATCCTGAAAATTCATAGCCATTTCTCAGACTGTGCTAAATAAGCTCAAACTTTAAAACACTTTTATGAGACGTATGAATCTGAATATTTACTTTCATCGCATCAATACCGGCTTGAAACGCTGCATCTGAAAAGAAATTATTTGAGGTTAATATAATTTGGCCTAAGAGCTCGAAGAATCACTCGTGTATGTCAAAGCAGTTAAAAACCAATTTCACTTTGTCTTATAGGGAATTATATAATTGCGTTATATTTAAAAAAAAATATGATAAAAGCAATGAAATCTAGCACTAAATAAAATTTTAATAATAAAATAAATACTTTAGGCAACAAGTCACATTATTACTAAAAATCATAAGTTTCTATCATATTATAGACAAAAAAAAACCTATTGAAGTTAGCTCTGTCCTCCATAAATTATAAAAATAAACATGAGTCATATAAAAAACAATTTTTTGAATTGTCACGATTTGTAACCCCGAATTTCCGTCCCGATTTTTAACAAACTGGACCTGGCTACACTACGGATAGCTCAACTGCGATAACAGTATCTGTTGTTGCTTGGTGTCCACCTCCTTTCAGTTACTAAACGGTATTTATTTATTTTTTCGCTGCCAGATCCATTTGATACAGTTTTGAGCAAGGTGCCTTTAAAGCGTTTTTGCGGTAAATACGCAAGATATTTTACATTGTTCCCAAGAGACTCTTCTAAATAAATATGCGTCAGAAGATGCTGTAGGCTTGGTTTTTATTCAAAACTAGCGGAGTTCCCGGCGTTGCCCGGTATAGTTGGCGTAGATTTAACCGTACCCTATTTTTATTCCCGCAAAACATTTGTACAAAGTTTCATAAAATACGCGCTAACTTTTTCGGAATTAAAGCAAACCTACATTCACCCACCCCCTACCAAGAAACTGGTGGGCTGAAGTTTATTTGCACGTATACTATTTTCATTCGTCCGAAAAGATTCATGTATATCAAGCTCCGATAATTTGGTTAAGAAATTTCGTTACTACATTACTGAAAAACTCTAGATTATGTTAAAAACTCACATTTGATTCAATTGCGAAGTGAATGGACATACTTGTGGCTTGAAACGCCAGATCCTTTAACTCTGCAGATAAAATATCAAAAGTGAATCCGGAATAATAATATCGTAAACAGAAGACTAATGCTGAATGCCAGAGATATTGTCCAGAGATCATGCTTAAAGAAAATCTCTGTTGATTTTACGGCTATCTATGTCGTTTAAAAATTGATATCCCGAATTAAAGGAAAGAATACTTCAAGCTATGGCTTTTAAAAATTGAATATATAGAATTAAAAGAAATAATACTTCAAGTTTTGTTTAGTGTGCAAAATAGTTATTACTGTAAGTTATCTTATTGCTTTAATTAAAGGCTATGGTCAGAGACATTGTGTTGTGTGTTTAGTGCGGAGTATGCGGCATCTAGTGATTTCTCCTGTGGAATTTCTCACCATATGTTCAGAATTTCATTTAATGATCCTACATTATTTAACGTTGAAACATAAGACATGCCAGACAAGTGAATTAAGGTTCTAAGGTTTTAAACGGTGAAAACTCCATCGAAATCTGCCCCGTAGTTTCCGAGTTTTTATACGACCAATATGCCCGGTTTTCGTTTTATAGATATAGATTACCCAATTCTCATTCCTTTTGCTGTAATCTAGTTGGAATTATCTTTTAGAACTGTTTCACACATTTCTCTCTCTGTCTGTTTTCTGAACCAGACAAATGGAAGCGAAAACACATTACGAACAAATATTTTGAATATATGCCTAGCACTGTGATACTGAAACGAAAGTTTCACGTTACAGCTGTTGGGAAGCATGACCAACATTAACATCACACCTGGTATCTGTCAGCCTCGCTTTACTTTGTGCAAAGTAGGTTCCAGCAGATGAGGCGGGTGGAGTAGATTGTTAATTGTTGGGCAAGCCACGCTCCCCTGCCGGCCGGCTATTAGAGGGAGGGTGGACTGCGGAGGAGGGAAACAATCGGCTCGGGTGACAGCAGGCGGGCGCAAACCGCCTCCGCCACGCACCATATGTCGGCCGGACAACGGGGGCGCTGCGGCAAGCACCCACCTAATCACTTGCTGTTTGTCTCAGACACAGCAATCTTTTTCTTCTTCCTGCTTAATATTCGTCGAAGTTACATGGTGGTCAGCAATAGTTCCATTTGCACTTTTTTGTGACCATAACATAAGTCGTAAGTAGAATGTAGTTTATTATTAGTTAGTTATGTATATTAATATTGTAATTTTGTTAACACCAACATGTATGTACATTTACAGTCGCTGACGATGCCCCATTACACAAGGGCGAAACGCATCTGAGCATTTATGAATAAAACCAGTTGCTAATAGACAGTGTTTTCATTTAAAATTGTGTAACAAGCAACTTCGGAAGGATGGCCAATTTACCACATATTAGAATTTTATTGCTAGAATTCGCTAGCTAGCTATACGTTACATAAGAAACACGGAGTAGGGTTAATATGACGGGGAAGGCATCACCACACCCTTCTACGATTGAACCTGTCTCATGAAGGGAACAAATTTACAACTGTGAAAAACTACATACCACAGATCCTCCTGCACATTTTTGTTTGAGATTTAAAATTATCTCACTTTCTGGGGACGTCTTATGTCAATACCGTTTTGAAAACAAAGTTTTTGGTTTTGCTGTCCTTTCCTAAGTACATAGCCTATGGGAGTTGTAAACCGGTGAGCTAGCTAAAATATAAACACAAAGTGTACATGAATAGATCATACACAAACTGACTATACTGTAGACTTACACACGGTATCAATCTGTCTGTCACCGTTCGGTTCGTTTTCAAAATTTCATGACAAAATATGTTATTTATCCTGAAAAAGGTGTCTAAGGTCCTTCCTAATGATACATAGTATTTCCTTGCCAATATCATCAATATCGGTGCACCCGCTAACTCATGAAACGTAACAAACAGACAGAATTAAATTCGAATTTATAACATTAGTGTAAGCCAGCGTAGATTCTGGGCTCTCTAGCCTGCGGAGACAGAAATGCATCCTTTAGCAGACATCGTGCAAGCAATAGGCCTATGTATATTCAGTGGCTTGGTTAGTTGCAAATTAATCGGATGTAATAACGTCTGATTGAACGGAAATAGCATTTTTTTACATGAAATATCAAATCAGAAGTAAATCATGAATTAGTAGCTAATCAGAAACATCAGCGAAGAACTTCCAGTATCTTCACTGTCATGTGATTGCGTCTATCAAAAATTGAACCTTTCTGTTGTCTGAATTACAAATTGCTCCTTCTGGAAAATAATATCAAACAAGGTGTGCAAGTCGCATTGAGAAAAAATAGTATTTTATTCGAGAATTCCGTTTTCCTGAAATCACTCAAGATGAATGTTGTTTATTTTAATTCAGGAACAGATCAGTGAAAAGAATTTAGGATTCATTGAATACATGCGTAAAAGCGCTTAACAGAAACTACCGGTAAACATGATGCAATACTTCTTATGCAGTATCATGTTTGAAGAACAGAACCTTAGCGTGGCGGGTGAGCGATTAACGCTCTGGCCTCGCATTCGGGAGAACGCCGGTTCGAATCCCTGTCCGAGCATCCAGATGTGGGTTTTCTATGTTTTCCACAAATCACTCCAGGTGAATGCTGGGATGCTTCCTTCAAAATGCCATGGCCGAGTTCCTTCCCGTTCCTTGTCCCCAGTCCCAACCCGCCTCTAATGATCTTAACGTCACCAATTTCGGGACGGTCGCTAGAACCTAGAAGAGGTCAACTCTTGATGGCCAGGGCGTTTGACTTTGCTGCCGGTTCCAGGGGACTCTACCTTTGGAGCGCACTCAACACCAAGAAAAATGAACATTAGTGGACCAAAGTGCGTCTGTGACAATTGGTGGTGGTAACAGTAGTATTAGTAGTAGTAGCAATGGTATTAGTAGTAGTAATGTTAGTATTAATATTAGGCACAATAGCAGTAGTAGTAGATGTAGTAGTGGTGTGGTACCCATTCTGTTTAATTACAGTAAAAGTAATAGTTATTGGAAATTGAATCAAAATTTTCTTGCATTCATTGTTTATATGTTAATACGTTATATATATACGTTATATATAATACGTTTTATATATTATATGGACATGTAAAAGAATGGAAATAAGGGCCCAGATTAGATACTAGGTGCTGAGCTATGTTGCATAAGGAAAATAAAAAATAAAAAAAAATAAAAAATAGAACCTAGAAGCTGCCGTTCTTGAAGTATGACAATTCCATTCTTCAGATTTTTCAGCAATGGAAGACGATATTTCGTTGTAATTCTATTTTATGATACACTCGGACTCCCTTACAGAAAAACTGAGCCTGCAAATAATAGTTAGCCACACGTTTTCACTTTTAAGCTTTTTTCAGAACGTCCTTCTTCATTATGATTAGGTTTCTAGGCAGACAAAAATTGCTGCTGTGGCAATCATGTATCGGTCCCAACAGCTACATCGCACAATTTGCGTACGTAAGTCTTCCCGCGAAAACACACACCTATACAAATATGTTTAACTTCATGTAGATAAATGAGTAATTAGAGCTCAATCATTAAAAAGATAACATGAGATGCCGAGTGTGGTTGGTGAGCGGTAACCCTCTGGCCTCACATTCGGGAGGATGCGGGTTCGACTCCCGGTCCAGCGATCCAGATTTGAGTTTTCCATGGTTTCCCAAATTACTCCAGGAGAATTCCGGGATGGTTCCTTGTTCCCAATCCTTTCCGCCTCTAATGACGTCAACGTTGACGGGGCATAGCGCTATAATCAATAAATAAATATGAGGTTTGTAACAGAAACATTAAACTGAGCATTATGTTTTTCGTATCTGACACATTAATGATGATTATAATCCATTATATAGATCAATATTTCTCAATTACTTTTCCCCCGAGTACCACGTCAAGAAAGAGCTCAACCTGGCGTACACCTTATAACTGAAATGATAAATAAATAAATGCAATCTACCAGTAGAGTGCTTTCCATTACAGCATTACAGTAACATAATTCACACACACACACACACACAATTTGTTTTAAAATATATTTTGACGATAGTATTTTTTTTTTTTTTTAGTATTACCTTAGCCACGAGATTACGGCGCGTACCCATTGAAGCAACCTCACGTAGCTCTGGGAGTACGCGTACCACTAACTGGGAACCACTAATATAGATGAATGGAAACAGTGTCAAATCGTGCTACCCTTTATGGGACCCCGTACAAGAATGCATAACAGTTCGCAACATTGTGTTTGGTGGACAGCAGCTTACCCAATGTGATTTACAATGTTATGATGTGAAAACAATATGAATTTATATTTTTTAATTTTCCCCTTCTAATTTTTAATACCCAAATTACTTAAAACAAGAATAGTATTTCATCTCAGTCAGAATATCGATTGGAAAGTTAGAATTTAGTATTTCCTTACAACTCAACCGTTTGATTACACTGATCGCTCACTCCACTGCAATACAGATATTCCACTCTATACATAATCTAAGATGCAGAAACATTTCTTTTGTAAGATTTCAATGTATTTAGTTGTAACATATGATTCGAATTACTCTTTTTTTTTTTTTAATAATAGAACCTGCTACTCGAATTATAACGTTGAGACCTGGCATTCCAGGTGAATTCCGGGATGGTTCTTTCATAGACGCCATAACAGAATTCCTTACCTACAATACTTTAGCCGTTATAATAACGAAGTTGTAAAGTCCTAAAGCGCTAGCAAAAAGAAAGAAAGAAATTAGAACTAATCCTTCGGTTGTATTTTTTAAGTAATAATCCGGTTTATGTTATTGTGGGGTTCAAGAAAAATTTGAGCTGGTGTAAATAATTAAATACGATTTTATTTCTTTTGCATCCAGGCCTGTAAGGGAGCCTCCATAAACTACGTAGCCCATTTTGGCCTCCTGTGAAAACCCCTTACTCATTTAACCGAATAGGTCGTGGGTCATGGACGCGTAAAATGCCTACTTGTTTGTTGGTATTAGTCGGTCATATTCGGCCGCAGTCGGCTGACCACTTACTTTTAGTTAAAAAATTTCTTAATTTGTTAACTGTGCCTCTGGCACACTGATTTCATTTGAGTGCATAACTATTACCATTGTTTTCAAATCAAAGACGCCAGTACATCATTAAAAAAAAAAACAAAAAAAAAACAGGTATTTGAACAATGTGTATTACCGGTCCTTACATGTGTCTGCCAGAATTGGACCCTAAACAGTCACATGAAGCAAAAACCCAGCGAAGTATGGAAAGAGCAATGTTAGGACTTACAAGAAGAGACAGGAAAAGAGCCATCTACATTCGTTCGATACCAACATTCTTGTGTGTGTTACTGACCCATTAAAGCTTCATAAACCTCAAACTGCTATGGACCGTTTATATAAAGAAAAATACTGCTGAATGAGTTGCATAGAAAACTCTTAGATTATAAAAGAATTATTTATTTTGAAATTTTTAAAAAATAACAGTACATATTCAATAAAAGTGAAGATTTTTCACGTATATTTAAAATAATTCCTTTCCGTTTATCTCTGTCTGCCTCTTCTGCATTTATTGAGAGAGTTTTTCATGTCATGAATGAAAAGTGGAACGATAAAAGAAACAAATCTTTGCTCAATATAATAAAGTATTAGATGCTCATTTATTTTAATTTAAATATAGACTGTACAGTTGCTGAGAAAATATTTGGGAAGAGTTCGTTTTTATAGAAGCAATTAAAAATACACACAATATAAATTCTGTACAGCGTAGTACCGAGCGTGGCGGTGTAACGGTTAGCTTTCTCGCCTCGCATTCGGGAGGACGGCGGTTCGAATCCCCGTCCGGGCATCCAGATTTGGGTTTTCCATGGTTTTCCATGGTTTCCCAAATCACTCCAGGCAAATGCCGGGATGCTTCCTTCAAAAGGCCATGGCCGAATTCCTTCCCATTCCTTGCCCCCCATCCCTGCCCCCCATCCTTTCCCGTCTCTAAAGACCTCGCTGTTGAGAGACGTAAAGCAGTTTAAAAAAAAAAAAAATGTACAGCGTACTCTACTTTTGTCATACCAAAACACAAATATGCCTACTCTTCCAAGGGGGTGTCCATTAATTACGTGAGATGAAATGGGATGGCGGAGTTGGCGAAATTTTACCAATACTCTCACCAAGGAAAAGGGGGAGGGTCGATGGAAGTTTCACTTCATCTTTTCAATTCCTTGAAGAACAGGAGAGCTAAAAAAAGGTCCCTTAAGGCCCGGTGCACACGGGCGTCATTTCACGTCGCGTGCATAGGGGGTGGGGAGGTCCTACCAAATCGCACCAGAGGGGGAGGGGGTCCAGATTTCCGGAAAAACACCCCAAGCAATTAATGGACGCCTCGCAACCTTCCTAACCGTAGTGAATCAATCGTATCATGTGATGCCGATTTTAATGTGGCTATTCACATGTACTTAATTCTCTCGCTCCTCTGGTGCCGAGATCTCAGTTCGTTTGGAGTGTTCTTGCGCGGGGTCGATTCTCGTGGCATTTGCCGGTCGGAGGCAGGCCGTTGCCTTTGCTCGTCTCTCCTCCGAAGGGAAAGGACCAGCAAAGTCCTTTCAGCAGGCGGGCGGCGCACCTGATGGATGTCTCGGACCGAATGCTAACAAAGACAGGTGCACTAAAGAATCAGACAAAGGCCATTGTGCCACGGGCCGCGCACCTATAAAAGAGACCCCGGCGACAATGAGGACGTGTCTATTGATGCGTAACAACAATAACAGCGTCCATCAGCGGGCCAGTATCAACATTGTGACGCACCGAGTCAAGGCCCGGCCGAACAATGGGCCACCCAGCCTCCTCCTCCTCATACTCCTTCACGTCCTCTCTGCCTCCTTCCGACGTCCCGCCGCTACTTCCCCTTCGCTTCGATCTGGCCGAGTTATAAAACAAGTATAGAAGCCACGGCGTCCCGTCCGGCTATCTTATACTATACGCGAGGACAATACAAGTTTCCATTGTAATGAGCGGCTAGAGTTAGCATATGAATAAAATGGACAAAAGGAAAGGAGGTTAGAAAGGGAGAGAGAGGTGGCCGGAGGGAGGGCGCTCGTGGGGAAGGGGTGGGGGAACTCTCTGTGTATCAGAACTAACTCTTTTCTTTGCCCGTCGTAAAGGAGAAAGGAGGTGGAGTGCGGAAAGCGGAGGGTTGGGATTATTGTTCTCAAATGTATAGCGCTTTGTGAGGCTTCTATTCAGAGCGAGAGAGGTCCAGGCATTACAACAGCGGATCTTGCGCAATTCTGCAGAAGGACAATGCAGCATCAGACTGGTGCTGCATGTAAAGGGACTGGCTGAGGAGTAGGGAGGTGGAGGGGAGCGGAGGAGGCACGGCTGCCAACATTGTAGTGGCAGGTGGCGGCGCTGGGGTGGTAGCCCTGCTTGTCGCGTGGGCAGCACTTGTTCGCTGAATTGCACCTGCGGCTCCGGGGGAGATCCCGAACTCGTCGTTCTGTCTTTTGACCCTCCTGCCAGCATAATTAACTTGACCTACAGCCGCCTCAAAGCGATAAGTGCTTCCTGGTCCCTGACGAAATGGCTTCAGCCACCATTCCCTTGTTGGATTCAACTGCTGAGTTTAATTTCATTCCAGTATTGACGTGATTGAGAAATTATTGAAGGAAGCAATGATTCTTTACATCAAGTGCACTTGAATTATTACATGTATGTACAGATAGAGAGTATTCCCTCATCATTCAGCCAAAGTGTATGTTTTGGTTTCACTTTTAGAACGAAACGAATTTAATTTAATAACTGTTTCCAAAGAATTGAAAATAATTTATTTCTTTCCTTTATAAGAACAGAAATTCTCATCATAGACACAAACATTGGATGGGCATATCAGTCGGTTAAAAGTAATTTTGGAAAAAAAAGCCGATATGGATGAATCTTATTCACATAAAATCTGCACCTAGACCGAGATCTGTCCTGACTGGACCTTCCCCTCACGTAGCATCACGTGGCTTTTGCTTCGACAATCACCTCCTCACCTCCTCCCCCCCCCCCCTCCCCGTGCGACACCTAGCTTTTCTTCCTATTAATTTTGTACTGTTTTCTCCTGACTATTGTTAAAATTATCGCATATTTAATGAAGATAACCGTTATTTGCGCTGTGTACTGTTCTATAATTATAAATATTCTGAATGAAACATAGACACTAACCACCTGGATATGATCAATTATTGGGGAAAAAACATTTTTCTCATGTGCTATCCTTTTCTTCTTGGCGTGTTACTGAAAACATTTTACTTATCTCATTCATAATTGTTTATTTATTGATAAAATAGATTAAATCATACCCGCCGCGTAATAAAACTAACAAGGGCGGCATTTTTTGTTTTCTTTTGCTGAAGTTCTGCCACCATCTGACTACATTACGAAGGAAATATTCTTTGATTTGCTTAAAAGATTTCTGTAACTCATTCGATAGTGAAAAACTCATTGGAAAAATATATTCGATAAGTCACGCAAAGTTTAATTATTGTACAGCGCCACTTCACAGCACACTTTGAACTTGAAATAACACTTCATCGACTATAATTAGAATTTTGTTGAAATTCACTTGACATAACAACATTAGAATTATTTTATCAAAGAGCAATCCTAATTCAAACAGCTTTGTTTTAAACCATCAAAACAATACAAACTGTCACTGCCTTGGAAAATCCCGGGTGATATCTGTAAGTGAATTTGAGTCTACGTAAGGCATGTCTATTGTTTTCTGAATCATATTTAGCCGTCGCATGTCGATTAGTTCAAATCCGGTGGTCGCGTGCAACCTGACGATATGACTTCAAGTCACATGCATGCGCAGCACTGTTAGTATATAGGGTATC
Source organism: Vandiemenella viatica (assembly GCA_031002005.1). NCBI lineage: Eukaryota > Metazoa > Arthropoda > Insecta > Orthoptera > Morabidae > Vandiemenella > Vandiemenella viatica. The sequence continues at coordinate 186,348,830 of JARYHS010008074.1, read as the reverse complement.
TAAATTACATACGGGGATAATTAAATAACAGCAATTAATAATCACATGTTGTTGTGTATTATCTACCTTACTTTAACTGTAATAAATAAGATGAATGTTGGTTCGTAATCCCTACCCTCTCCACCTTCTCCCGTCGTTGCCCAGCGTAGATTTCTGCCGAAAACTTCCCCCCTCCTAGTCCGATCACGTAGTTTATGGACACTTACTGAAAACAGAATATTTCTTCATTTTATCACAGAGAGTGATAACGGACACAGAATCAATGGTTTTGAGAGGCTATGAGGAAGGAAGCCGTAACCACTACCTGTAGTATATTTTCGTAATGAGTAGAACGGCATCTATGTCAGGTAACTTCTACATACCACATATACCCTCTACTTGAATCATTCTTCCTGATTTAATAAACAAACAGTAATTATATATTGTTCTGTGTTCACCAATAAATGTTTCCAACATGTGTAGAAATAGCTAAAACCAAGATGCAATTTATCTATCCGAGAAAGTCATTACTCACGATATTGTTTTTTCTCGGAATGGAATTTGAAAATGGGCTGCATTTTGATAGTTAATTAAATATAATAAATAAATAGAAGTCTCATATCACTTTGTCGAGAGGCCACGAAGGGATCATAGTCGAACTTATTGAAGTTTCAATTGACTGCCAAATCCATTTACACGATATCTTAACCTTAAACAGATAATCGTTCCATGTAACGGACCTACGGTTTTCCCACAGTTTCCCAAACACGATGCGTTATGACGTGTTTCACACATAAGTCAAATGGAAATTACCATTTCGAAGTAATGGAGCGGTGGAAACTATATGGTGGCTGGGATCCGTTATAAGACTGAATGTTTCTCGGCGTTGTATACGGATAAAATTCTCTCGAGTAACTAGTGGAGTGATTCCGTTTGTGAAACACAAGTCACAACGTTTTAGCGGTCACAGGATCTGTCGTCAATTTCAAGCGATAACTGACAGTCACCTGAGAATGGCGGCAGAGTATATGACCGCCGAAACGTCGTATTTCACAAACAGACTCACTCGGATAGTTACTCGGAAGAATTTTATCTACATGGTCTCTTTATCTGCCTGATCAGTTAACGACACAGACGATGCAGTATTCGCATTGATGGATCCAGTTATGGCTCTCCATCACCTACAGATAGTAGTTTTCTGCTGCAGGATTTACCTGCTGACTTTGGAGCAATTCATCGCGTCGAACACAGATTTAACGATACTTAAGAATCGATAATCTGAAAGACGATTCATCTATCTCGTTGGCAGAGATAGCATCAACGCTATTCAGAGTCGAGTTTCTGCATATATATATAATTCCGTGTTGTCGTATTTACCTGGTGGCAGGGTTTCTATTGTCTGCTCAATCCGCCCCTGTCGTAGCCGACTTAACCTAACCCGGTAGTCTTACCGTGTTCAGGGGATCAACAATTTAACATGGAATCCGAATAAAGGAGGCTGCATATTGTGGTATGACAGAGTCACCCACAATGAATATAATTAAATAATTTAATTAATATTCAGATTTTCTTGAATAATATTCAATTTTGTAAGGTGTAAATATCATAAATAATAGGGACATTGCATAGGTAAATAATTGTATATTAAACCCGGGCAGCCAGAGTTATCATTATTATAATTTTAATTTCTACAAAACTTGCTGCTCAGTAATGTAGTGGATATGGGAAGCTGGAACTGCCATTTTCGAACGGTCAATAGCTGGGTCTCCCGACTCAGCTGCGCCGACGCACACAACAGCGGTGGTCCGTTAGACTGGTGCACTGAACCCACCCCTCTCCGATGCTTGGTAGAGGTCAGGCAAAAGTGCGCGAACGGGGACAGCGAATGCTGGGCGCGATATAAAACACATGACGACGGACATGTATCGATGACCAATCGTGAACGTTTATAGGGGTTCCCAAATGTTAATTCAAGGGATTCTGTTGCATGTAGGGAGTGGGAGACGACTTTGCCGAGGAAGAAGAGAAGAGGCCATTTTTTTGAGGACACTTGCTGTCGGGACGAGCCACTGTGCAGACGTGTCAGCCGACACACTCTCGTCCGGTGATCACTGACTGTTTCTGATCACACTCTCTTGCTCTGGGAAGCGAGAAGTTGTATGGCATGCCTGCCATTATCTGGAAGCTGTTGTGGTAACGCGGTCGTATCCGCTAACCTGGCTTTCGCAGCTGCAGTGGCACTGTGCGTGTCACACTTCATCACGACGATGCAATCATGGTATAGTAGCGACGCATACGGTCACAGTACATTGGGTTTTGACGAGACTTGCGAGCCCTTAAGCGGCACTGGGATAAGACTCCGCTCCCGTCGTAAAATCACTGAGCTAGCTAATTTTCATGTTTAATTTCAAATTCTAAGCATCTTGCTAATTTGTGTAAATTCAAGACGATGCTTTTTAACTTTATATGGCGCCCCTGGGATACTCCTTTTTGTAGTAAATGTTAACTTCAATTTGATGGCCTGTGTTGCCACGTTGATAATACGTTGATTTTGCTATTTGTTGAAATATTTAATTCAGTTTATGTTTGCTTTTCATCGGCGGATTGTAAACGTCGGGTATTGCTTGTTTTTGTTGTCTTTGGAATATGTTTAACGTAAAGTTAATTATTACACGGCCTTGTATAAGCCATAAGACTCAATAAATGGGATATTATTTTGTGTACAATATTCATGGTTCTAGTTCCTTCTAGTTCACCTCTTTTTAAAATCATTTTCATATTAATAAAATAACTCACGTATAAAAGTATGAAGGTAAGGCAGGTGTTGGAGGAGGTGATAAAATTATAATTAATATTTTCACCCACGTCCCCCCCTTCAATTCAATATAAAGAAAGAGTCACGGTCGGAAGTAACAACGGTTTTTCGCAGCATTTACATCGATATCCTGCGCAAAGACTTCAAACGAGAAACAGTTTTTACGTACTTTTTATCTCAGAAACCACAGCTGCAGTTTAAAAAGCAGGGTTACAGTTATGGAAGATAATGATCTCTGAAATTACTGCTAGAGTGACATGAGATAAACCCATTACTACGTTCATAAAACGGAAGGTGATTGACGTATAAGTTTCTTAACAGGCTGACATCGGGAGTGTGCAGATTGAAGAGCAAGTCCAATGATATGGGACTACATCAGCGCTGACACAGTAAACTGTGAGTGTGGAGGAGATTAAACCGTAAATTACAGGCTCTAGCGTCATTGTGTCATTTCGAGCACCGAGGTTGCATGTTCTAATGCAGAATAATTTAAAGAAGATTATTATTTGATAATATTTTGTCCCTGATAGATTTGTGGAAATCAGCGACTGTGCTATCAAATTTATTGATATTGAAAGCAGCAAATAACAAATTGTGACTGGTTGTTGATTTCAATATCAACAAATTATTATATGAATTTTTTAATTTTTTGCTAATGGCACCACGCCTCGTCAACGTCAAGGTCATTGGAGGCGAGATGGGACTGAGGTCAAGGAACGGGAAGGAATTCTGCCATGACCTGTTGGAGGAACCATCCCGGCATTCACTTGCAGTGGAAATCATAGAAACCCTAAATCTGGATGGCTTTATGGGGAATCGAACTTGCGTCCTCTCGAATGCGAGGCCAGAGCTTCATTGCTCATCCACCGCGCTCTGTAGAGATTTTTCTGATAGAGTGATAATAACGGTAAGTTACGCAGAGGAGCTATGGCGCCAATATTCGGTTCGCGGAAGAGTGCTGTGTGTCTGTTCACAGCTGGCCCGCCCCTGGGGACCGTTTGAAACAATCACTGACATTCTATCTGCATCTTTTGTCTCGTCCCTCTCACAGCGTGAATCATCTGCAAAAGGTCGGATGTCGGTCGCTCTCTCTATCAATGGCGTTGTACATTTTTATGCCCGCTGCGCCCTTCAGTCTAGTGAACTAAGCGTGACCTTTCATCTCATTGACGATGGAGGCTTTGTTCCGTGACATTCTTAATCTAAAGATTAACTCCATTGATGTTGGCACCATTCCGAAAGAGCAGAAAATCGGTAATGGTTAGTCACCAGCTCTGAAGACTTTTTCTCTTCCAATAAGGTCGTTACTACAATGAAAATCAAATTACACCGATTGATAATCGTGGAATCCTCAACAAATCGAACTCTTGATTGCACAAAGAAACTAAAAGAATGCCATAATTTCCTGATTTTGTAGGTCATATCGACCATTTTATCTCTCGCAAAAAGAATGTAATTCTATGACCGGGTTTTTGGAAACAATTTTTTGTCATCATTTAAAAATTAGCAATTTATACTTGAATATGCTGATACTCAAATTTCCCTGAGTGGATAATATGAGTGCTACATAATGTATGTAACAAAAAAGAAACAGTGCTTTAAGGATCGTCCAGGACAAGACCGTTAGAGCCGGAAGGGAATTAAATCGATCACGGCGTTTATGAAGTAGTATTGCGGCATTGGTCTTGAACGTCAAAATGCGAAATCGGTTGAGCGGTCCACTAACATCGTTATATTTGTACCCACAATCGGTATATGAAAAAATACAACCCTAATAACCATGGTTTGCGTTCCAGTTTGGCACACACATATGACGCACAAAGATAAAACGAATGGCATGTTGCAGTTAGGTATAAAAATATTGGGAAATTCGTTATGCAGCAATGTTAAAACAGAATTATCACATCACTACGTTTGACCCAATAGATCACTGGACTAGTCAACAATAAGCGAAATGTTGGCTTTAGATTTTCACATAAATTATGAAAACGTTCTTTACCTATAACGTGATCACTTATGGTGTGAGTTTTCGTCGTCAAACATTTTATTTCTTTTGCAAATTTTTAAATCGGGACAAACGGACTGTATCAGTTTCTGTAGGTTCTCCGTAACTGTAAATCATAGATTATGTTCCGCAACAAAGGAGGCTACTAACAATGTAAGAACTGGTACTTGGTAGAAAATAATAAAATATATTTTATTTTTTGTATATCAGGTTTTTGAGTCTTTGTTACAGAAAATGACGATATCTTTACGATTTTATATTCTATGATGATACCGAATGTGCTTGTGAAGAATTGTGTTTCTTGAGAGTGTCTTTACCTGATGTAATATTAATATCCTCAATACAACTCTTACATAAGGCATAATTTGCGCTTTTACTACTTTTTGCAGCCAACCTGAAAATTCTTCTTCTTATTCTCTTTTATAAAACTGAAGGTATTTTTTTTCCTATTTACACTCGCTCTTGTACTCGGTTCTTCGTCCGAAGACATTTTGACTTAGTAACTTAGTAAATGTAGAAAACGTAGGGCACCATGGTATCCCCCAAAAGAAATCAGGAACATTCTGCAAAAGATAAATACTTATCACATAATCGATCGAGGAATTCCCCGTAAAAACATAAACGAAATGGTTTGCAACTTCAAAATGTAAAATTTTATAAAACAAAATTAGGGAATATTTCCTTGTATTCTCAAAAACGTTAAATTTCGATATTTCGGTAGAAGAGACCCAATAGCCGTAGAAATACCGAAAAATTTGTAGGTTCGAGAGTGATTTATATTGGCATTATTTCAAAAAAAAAAAAAAAAAAAAAAAAAAACACGAAAACCCTAATTCGTGATGTTGGACCAAGGGCGTAGCAAGGATTAGATTCAGGGTGGGGGCAAAAACAAGGAAACTTAATGCAAACAGTTGTTGAAAATGGTTTAACTGGAACAAAAAAATTAAACACTCAATTAACTTACTCTGAAAGGGTTCTGGCTAAATTTGGGAAAATTTCTTTATCTTTTTTTTTTTAACTGCTTCACATCTCTCAACAGCCAGGTTTGTAGAGACGGGAAAGGATGAGGGCAAGGAATGGGACGGAATTCGGCCATGGCCTTTTTAAGGAAGCATCTCGGCATTTGCCTGGAGTGATTTGGGAAACCCTGGAAAACCCAAATCTGGATGCCTGGACGGGGATTCGAACCGCCGTCCTCTCGAATGCGAGGCCAGAACGCTCTCCGTTACACCGCCACGCTCGGTAAATTTCTATTTTCAAATTTATTTTGCAGTGTTGTTAACTCCGATGAAAACTTACGAGTACGACGATCATCAACTCGGCAGGATACTCATACATTCTGACCGTGACCTAATGCGCTAAGTAAATTAAATATTGAAAGTGGGAATTTTTATTTTCGTATATTTTTCGCTTGGCAATGAGACAGGGAGCAAAGGTGGGGCAAACGCCCAAACCAGCCCCATCCTGTCTTCGCCCATGTGTCGGGGATCGAACCGGCATTCTCTCCAACGCCAAATATAAGAGTGATAACCATTACCCTGCTAGGATTCACATGCGAGTGTGATGGGTTTGGTTTCAATTTGCGTCCAGACAAATTTCGGCTTTACATTTTTTGCAGTAAAAAAACGCGACAGTTCTTGGAAGCATAATATATAAGTTTGTCCCCGTAATCAGTGTGTTAACAGCTGCTATGGCAATAACACGTCAGAATATAGTTCGTCACGGATTTAATCCAATGTAGGTAAAAGTGTTGCGCAATACAGGTTCTTGAATGCATAATCTGTGGTTTTAGAGGTAGCTCTCCGTATTTCCTTTCAAGATCTAGGTGGTAGAATGTAGATGGTGTGATCATCTCCTCATGCTTTAACTTTACGGTAGCCAGCGTGTAGTTCCCACTCTGTTACTATTGCAAGTTCATTAACAAACACGGCTCATGGTCAGTCTCCTCTATACTCATTACGCTGCCCTTATCCCTACATGCCAAAGGGAAACTTGACACTCGCCTAAGGGGGCGTCCATTAATTACGTGAGGTGAAATGAGGGGGGGGGGGAGAGGGGCGGGAAAATTCACCATATTTTACCAAGTTGGGGAACGGGCCCCTCAACGGAAATCTCAAGTCATCTTTTTAATTTCTTGAAGAATATTAAAGCTGAAAAAAAGATCTACAAAAGACGTCCG
>JARYHS010008074.1:186301601-186340852 GCA_031002005.1 Vandiemenella viatica | reverse complement strand
AGTCAGTCCGCCTCGGGAGTTTGTACGTAACACATCTATGTAGGAGTGTGTCGTGATTTTACTACCAACATTGTCGCTTTGTACCCCATTTCGGCAACGGGAGTCTAAATTGAAGCTAGCGGGGGTATTGCTAACATATTGCGTGGTGCAGAAATTACGTTCCTGTATTTGTGTCACTGTCCGTGTGTAAATTAACGGCGAATAAATTGGAACTAATTTGTAATCTCTGTTTCCGTCAGTAATAAACCTTACCAAACCGTATCAGGCTACCAACACTCAAGCCAAAGAACTCTACGCAGCCTTCAATAAAAAAAAACAGTAACATCTTTTATTATACATTAGTTGTTTCGGCAGCTATTGTCCGCGCAGTTGTCGATTCTGCGTCATCAACGATCGACTGGTGTCAGAGAAGGCCGTCGTCCTGACAAGAAGAAAAGAAGAACATCAAGAAGACGTTGCTATCGGTCAGGTTAGTGATCACACCTCCGATAGTCAACCAGTCACCAATCAATAACCACTCAGCCATCCAAAACGGTACTCTGGCGTCATCTGCGGGACTCAAACCCTGCACCACACGCGCATAAACAGAGACCCCACTACAGTATACTCCAATTCGCGGATTTCGCAAAGTTTCTCGTAGACAGCAAATAATCGATTAACCTATAACTGGTGATGCGACCACTTAAATACGTGTCGGAAATTATAAATATTTAATTGTATTTTCAATTGTCACTAGCATTTCACACAGTCTATTAATTGTTGCAAACAGAGACACGAGCTACGGAAACATAAGTTGTTCGAATAATTACAAATAATTAACGAACGAACCGCTTTTGCTTTTATGGAACACCTCAAACTGAGTATCGAAAATTAAATTATTTTAAATATATCGCAACATTAAATTATTTCGACTAAATAGGAGTAGAAAAACAGTTTAGTGAACCGTAGTAAACAGAGGTCTTAAGCTAGATTAAAGTCTGTCTGCGTAGGAAGGTTGACAAGTGAATATAACAGCCGATCAGAGAGTCTATGAGGTATTTCACACAGTATGGAAGGTTTACGCTGATACCGTTTGGGTACTCATAATTTTTTCAGTGATCGAATTTAAAACAAGTACCACCAATGGGTTAATTATTATTTAATTCCAAAACCAAATAAGAAAGCCACTGAACACTGATAATAAATATTCAGAAAACAGTTTTTGCATGGGTAAAATGCCACGGTTTTAATACAACATAGTACTACAACATAATGACAGCAAGACAATAACGGTGTAAGTTGAACCCACACGGAGAAAATAATGTTTATTTATCTCCCCCCGCCCCCTAAATATCTTATTCACATAATACGCTCCTGACATTTCATTGAAAGAGTACGTTGGAACTATTCAATACAACATTTTATATACGTGTTTTAAATATGATAACTGAGAACTAATAATCAAATTTAGAAGAAGTTTCATATCCTGCAGTTAAATCTGTGACATTTATGTCTAACTTTTTTGTAACATATTATTTATATTTTTCTGCTCAATAAGTAATTAATTAGATACTAACTGTATCTGTTTAATATACTAATAATTGTAATAAATGGTTCCACAGATCGTAGTTTGTATAGTGAGTTGGGTAGCAATAGCATCTTAGTTGCTAAGTCTTAGAATAACACAGTCTTTGTCTGCGCGGACGAGTTGTCGCATGCTCACGGGGGAAAGCTCGGTCATGGACTCCACGAGATTTTATTTTGGTGAATTTTTTAATCAAAAGTAATGATATGTTGAAACTCAGTTTGAATAATATTAAATTGCTCATTAGTGTTAATCAAACCGTGTGTTTTGATTTATTGAAGTCATTATAAGGAATCCTTAATATAGTGTGCATATTTACAGGCATGGTATCAGTTATAGGTGACAAAAATTAGAGCTGTTTCGGCTTGCTGTGTTCGTGATGACCAAGTGGGCCAGTCATCCACAACACGTCGAAAATAGTTAGCAGCTCATATCTGGCGACGTCTGCCAGGATTAGTTATGAGAGGGGGCAGCTCATAAATTATGGAATTGAATATGCATACTATTAGCTGACGAAATTAATATTAAAAAAACTGATTTTTAGTCTAATTGGTGCATCCATGTGCTTATCGATCTCAAATACCAAATATATTACGTAAAGTTTGATTATTTAAGTATGTTAAAGCCGTCGGACTTTATTATCCTATCATAGTAAAAAAAAAGTCTGTTGGCAAGGATTTTAAAAATGTTGAATTTTGTTTTAGTTTGTAGTTCTACCATTTTTTAATATAAACCGTACTTAAATAATGATTATTACTAAAATTATTATTATTATTATTATTTTATTATTGCAGCTATCTCAATCCTTTTTTCAGGATGTAGCCTCTTTAAGCCTAATGAGCTATATATTAGAATTTAATTCTACATAGTGTTGCTGTAGTGTAGTTCTTTCCAGGCCGATCGCTCCTGAGCCACCCTCTTCCAGTTCACGCCTGTAACTCGACGTATATCCTTATCCCAGCGATCCGGGGGTCTTCCTCTTGCTCTTTTCAGGTTTCTCGGTATCCAGTCCAGCACTACCGTAGTCCATCTTTCATCTCTTTTGCGAGCAACATGACCGGCCCATTGCCATTTTTGGGTCATGACTCTTTTTAAGATGTCTGTTACTTTAGTTATTGAACGGATGTGCACAGCCCTTTTCCTGTCTCTTCTTGTAAACCCTAGCATTGCTCTTTCCATACTTCGCTGGGCAGTTCTCAGTTTTTGCTTCGTGTGACTATTTAGGGTCCAAGTCTGGCAGGCATATGTGAGGACCGGTAATACACATTGTTCAAATACCTGTTTTTTAAGATGTATTGGCATGTTCGATTTAAAAACTATGGAATTTCTTCCATATGCTCTCCAGCCCAGCTTTATCCGTCTGTAGATCTCAGGCTTTGAGTCACCATTCATATTGATCAGTTGGCCAAGATAGATGTACTGATATACGAACTCAATACCAGAATCTTTCATGTCCGCCTTGTCTTTATCTTTTTCTGCCCATTTGTTTTGCATGATTTTGCTTTTTGATATATTTATTTTAAGGCCCACTTCACTGCACGCTGTCTCTAGTTCATTTATCAGTTCTTTGAGCTCTTCCAGACTGTTTGAGAGTAAAACTATATCATCAGCGAATCTTAAGTTGTTGAGATTTCTTCCATTTATTCTCAAACCTCGGTTTTGCCATTGGATTTTTGACATTGCCAACTCTAGGACTGATGTGAATAGCTTGGGGGATATAGAGTCTCCTTGTTTTACCCCTCTTTCTACTGGGAACTCTTTGGTGACTTCAGCGATGTTGACAAAAGCAGTGGAAGTGGTGTAGATGTTGTACAGTAAGTCAATATAGCCGGGATTCACTCCTTGTTCTAAAAGGGCTTGCATGATTGCAGAGTGATGGACTGAATCAAAAGCTTTTTCAAAATCGATAAAGGCCAAACAGAGGGGCATCTGGTATTCATTTGCTCGACTTATTACTTCGTTGATGACTTGGATGTGATCTACTGTGCTGAATCCTGACCTAAAACCAGCCTGTTCAATTGGTTGCGCTGTGTCCAAGGTGGAACTGATGCGGTTATTGATGACCTTTGTAAACACTTTGTATATGACAGGAAGAAGGCTGATGGGGCGGTAGTTTTTAATATTGTAACGACTGCCCTTTTTGTATAGCAACACAATCATTGCTTTGTTCCAGCTGGATGGGATATTTCTCTCTTCGAGGCATTGTGAAAACACCTTAGCTAGGTGTCTGTAAGTTTCTTCTCCAGTCAATTGGAGTACGTCGATAGACAGACCGTCATAACCACTAGCTGATCCTTTTTTCATTTCGTTCACTGCCCTTCTAACTTCATATGGGAGGACTTCAGGAATTGGTGAGTCTGGGCTTGATGTCATTAAAGGATTTTCATCTTGCTTGCTGTATAAGGACTGATAGAAGTTCCTGATATGAACCAATACTGCCGTTTTGTCTGTAATACGCTCATTATCATCATCTAAAGCTATTATTTGTTTCTTTCCTATCATTAATCTTTGTTTTGCTTTCTTATAGCCTTTCTTGTTCTCTATTACTGATCTGACCAGGTTTTCGTTATATTTCTTGATGTCAGCTGTTATTTCTTTTCTAATGGTCTTGCAGAGTTCAGCATATTCAATTAGGTTTTTTTCAGGTTTTACTTTCATATTCCTCCGTTTATTCAGGAGAGTTTTTGTATTATTGCTAATTTTACTTAATTTGGTGGTTTTAACAGTTCCTGCAATTTCTATGGCTAATGTGTTAATAGTTGAAGCTAAATTTCCATTGGCGGTGGTAGCTAGTTTCTCCGATAGTGTGCGTTGAAAAATGTCTTTCTTTTCAGTGAGATTGATTATATTTACTGATGTTTTATTGGTTCCTTTTATTAGCTTTCGCCTTTCCTGTTTTATGCAGATACTAAAATACGTTGATTAAATTGGATATTTTTAATTTTATTCAAAATATACCTTAGACAGACCTTATTATCCGCTGGTACCTTACTTTAAAATTTCTAGATTAAAAAATTTAAGCCATATTTTTAAATTTATTAAAAGTTACCAAAAAAGTATTAAATCGAAATAGTTACAGTATTTTATTGCTATAACACCCAGACAGGAATCGTACTGAAATAATTAGCAGAGATTAACATTTGTGGAAATATAGTTTGCGGTCTGTCGCTTTAACTTAGCATGTCATGAGGCGCTATCCGACTGTGGAGAGTGTTAGTAACAGTTAGAACAAACCTCACAGGAAATAGATGTGGTAAACAGATAATAATTTGAAGCTACTACGAAATGTCCCAGAAATAATTTATTCCTTAATATTTGTCTGCAGCCGAGGGTACGGCATATAACTTGTTAAGTTTTACAGCAGACGTCTAAGGAATGTGTTGGCATGAAAGAAATGACATCTGCCTCACAGTACGCACACATACGAAAGTCACCATTATTTTATCAAATAGACATCTCGCAAACATTGGAGTGTGCAAGAAAAGTGGACTGAACTACCGAATGTTCATACACGAATTTATCAAACTTCGCTGAAGAATCGAACTTTAGATAGTTGTTGGTTAATCCGATAGATAATATTATGGGGCGTGAAGAATCTAATGAAATGCACAATTAACCCTAAACAAGCCAGTATTTCCATTTATTTATTTTTTTATCAAATTTGTTGTTATTGATCCTAAAAAATAAATGGAATTTCCACAGATACGAACAACTAATCTGACAGAGTTTTATCAAATGCCTCTTAGTTTTCTATTCTTTAGTTTGCAGTTTTTATGCTGCACCATGGTTATGAGCACATTATTTCTCACTTCTATATTTTTATAATTTCCTCGTGTGGTTCTTCCTTTGTGCACAAGAGCAGTCGCTTTCACATCCATTAACACCTCCCTTCAGTTTCATCCTTTGCATCAACCCCAGATCACCTACAGATTTTTTCAATTGATGATTAGTTAATTACAAACTCATTTCAAAGGAGATATTAACGAGATAACTAGTTTTTTATACGATTTTAGAACTTTGGAATTTTTTGGATTAAAACCAATTTCCATTATTCAAGAGTAAAGTCACAGACGAAGCCAGAAACGTGTGAATACATAACGTTCAGGTCTCGCATTCGATGGTCGTTCGGGCTATCCAGGTATCGATTTTCAATGGTTTCTCGAAATCATTCCAAGTGAATGACCGAAAGGTTCCCTCAAAAGACAATGAGCGAATTCCTTACCGTTCCTAGTCTTCCACTTTCCCCTAGCTCTAACGACGACAATGAGCCGTAAAGCCTCTTTAAAAAATCTTGGTAGAGTGGCAGGATATATTAAATGGTGGCCGGTTCTCGATCCAAAGTTTGGTTTCAATCTGTATGTTTTACCAGTTTCTTAAAAGGAAGTATTGTTAAAGGAGCTATTTAATTAAGATAGAGATAAGCACTTACTAAATTTTCAGTCTCCGATATCTACTAGTTTCCTACCTGCGTGTGTTGAGCAGTTGACGAGTCGGTGCTGTCTGTATTCCTTGCCCAGAGCTCTCCGATAACTGTTCACCTCGCATCACAGCGCTGCCATTCACCGCGACTTAAATAGTATTTCACGCTCTTCCTAAACGCGCACATGTATTCATAGCTTTAGAAAATGGCGCTGAAACCTGTTAGCGCACACATGGCTTCCTGACATGAAAGCTCGTTGTTTCTAATCCCAGATTACGTAGGTACGCCGATGTTTGAATGGCGTTATCGCTTTGCGGATCTTTCTTTCAAAGTGCGCACAGAGCTCGTGTAAGTTGAACGAGATAAAAAGATATCCCCTTCTGTTAAAGAGCATTATTAATTAACAACACTTCGAATAAAAAGTTTGTATGAAAAGGAATTTCCGTGCGTGCATATTACTCGCAGTTACAGAAAAGACTTTTTCCGATGAAAAAGGTACTAGGTATTCATTAGTTTGGTGTATAGCAAATCTTTGGCGTTGCCCGGTCCTTTCAAACCAGGCGGCTGCGCGACGGGCCACTAATTATGTGATACGATGTTCGTAACCTGTTATGCGATTACATTTTCTCAATATATGACTCCTGAAAAAAAGCGGATATACATTACGTGCTCTAATATATCGTTTTTAATCTGTTTTTAGCTTCAATAGGTGGATTTTATTTTGTTGCTTGAATAATATAAGCTGAATTTCAAAGCTCCCGGCACTGGAGCGCAGATTCTATCATAGAGTTTGTCAAACAAAACTAGAGTAACCTGCTCTTCCCTGCAATGGTAACTGAAGGGGTTGTGTGGAAATTAATCTTTGGATGTATGTTTGCTTAAAAATGTTTGGGGGTAACAAAATCACGTTTGTCATTTGTTGATTCTCATATATTCTCTGCGGCAATTGTTGATATAAGTGGGTCTACTATTGGTGTGATTTTTATACTCTTAAAAAACTGTAAAGAAGTTATTCATTGAAGATATCTTTAATAAAATTGACTTGTAGCTAATATTTACAAGTTCATAAAGCTACTACGTCACCTAGCAGTGAAACAGGAAGGTAAAAACTGTTGTGAACTTTAAAATTTTCAAACTATAATGTCGAATCTCCTACAACTATTGAACGGGTTGTGGTGATGTTTTCACAGTTTAAAAGCTTTAAATGTAAGTAAAAATCTCACTATGTATCATAATTTACCTGAATTGCTACGGAAATTAAAATCGCAGTATGATTAAACATTAACAGAGAAATAAATATTTGATTCTCAAAAGTATGCGGAAGCTTCTGAAAATGGTAGGAGTCTGAAATAAATATTAGAAAGTAGTTTAATATATTTACATATTACAGTTACTTTTTTTACTTACACTTATTTTTATAAGGTTACTGATAAACATGGTCCAAGCCAACAAAATAACTGGCAAAATATAGTACTGCATAAAGTTTAGAGTCTAAAGCAATACAGATGTATCTGACTGAGTAATCGACGACATTGTACTGACAAGTTTAGGATACGATTAAACAAACAGTTTTGCTGCCAGTTGTAGGCTACACAGAGACAGCAGAATCAAGGTCGATATAAACTGTATGTCTGGACGATAAGGATACGTAAAATGCTTTAATGAACAGCTGTGTGCCTCTGACGATACGTAATCAGTATCTAGCAAAAAGCAGCTTCGTGGTAATACTCACCACCTTACTCCGTATCTTGGAATATGTCCATTCAAAACAAAACAAAATTACGTTGACATCAAGATGAAATAGTGTGATTATTAAAATTCCAGGAATGAAACTTCGAGATCTCGGATTACTATTCTTCCAGTGAAAATATCCATCTAAAATATTTCCAGCTTAAAACTGAACATGATAGAATTTTTGTTTAATTTACATGAGCTGACTTGTCCCGGCTAATATGAAGTAATGTTTCAAAATAACTGAAAGCAGGAAAAAATCGTATAAAAATTTATCTGTCCGAAGTGTTTCTGCAATGGAAACAACTGGCAACCTACTTTTCCAGTGGTAAATGTTAACCGATTTATAAAGGATCATGACGATGATGATGTGAAGATAATATGGAAAAAGTTCGCAGTTGCTGATATAGCTTCATGTTCATGATAGACTAACATTATATCTAGTGTATTCTGCTCCGTTGTCAATAATGAAGGTAAACTGTTTGATGACGGAGTTTCGATTTGCAGCGCATTCCTCTTCTGTTGTGGTTGGACCTACAGTTTAACAAAGAGTCTGAAACATGGAGCGTCCTGGCGAAGCTGATGTGAGAAAATTATAATTCGTAAAAAAAAGTATTTCTCTCGGGATATGAATCCAAGATCCCTAATTTGCACATAAAGCCCCTTAACTACTGAGCTACTAGACCGCTGTTTTCATCTGTCAACACAAAGTAAGGAAGTATCTCACTAAGGGGTCTCACAGCTGACTCTATGCTCGCGCGTCTACTGAAAATACTTTTTCAGTTATCAGAAGATGAAATTCCTGTGTAGTTTCATATCGGAAACCAGTTGGCAAACGGTGGGGATCCAGTGTTATGTAAGAGGGTTTATTAATGTGAACATATAAGCAATACCTTCTTGTAAACAATATCAGATGTCATAAACGCGATTATTTTGAGTTTTTAGTTCAACATTTTCGGCAACTGCTACAAAAACATTGTTTATACAGGAATTAAATATTCTCGACAGCTGCTACCCCTTGACGTTAGCACTACCAATACGACTGTTGTACGCGGCGGGTTGCGTCTCACCACCGCAGGCGCAGCGATGAGGTGAACTGTGTCACAGCCGGCTATGGACCCACTTTAAACTTAAATATCTTTAGCATAAAATAATGTCAGAAGTGGTTAAAGCTCTTATCCACTGATACCTAAATTATCGCTGCAGGCTTTGCTAAAAAAAGGGAGTGTTGACAGCAGAAATTATAGTTAGGATCAGTGATCACAGCTGTTTGCATAGATACTACCAATTAGTGTACCAAGAACCTATTGCTATCTTGTTTCTTTGAATTTTGATTTCAAGACGAAAATTCTTTTACTGTGTAAATTGAATTCTTTCAATTCGTTTGTTTGTTTGTTTTTTACTTATGGCTTTACGCATCGTCGACGTGGAGGTCATTAGAGGCGGGACGGGATTGGGGACAATGAAGGGGAAGGAATTTGACCATGGCCCTTTGAAAGAAGCATCCCGGCCTTCGCCTGGAGTGATTTGGGGAAATCATGGAAAACCCAAATCTGGATGCCCGAACGGGGATTCGAACCGGCGTATTTCCGAATGCGACGCCAGAGCGTTATCGCTCACCCACCACGTTCGGTTTCAATTCGTAAGCCAGGCTGTTACAATTATTTTCATGATATTACATGTAATACAAAACCTTAAATCTTTGTAATTCGCATTGGCTTCTGTGTTTTAGAATGAGACTGTTCGTAAATAGTAACGCTGAAAGAGTGTATAGCCCTAAAAATAATAAAACAGACTGAAAAAAGAGAGATAAAAACTGGCCTAGTAAAACAGCGTACAGTCGCTATTAACTCGTCAGATCGAAGCAGGAAAAGAGATGTTTTTAAAAAAAAAAAGGAATATTTGGCTGCGAAGCCACACAGCCAGCGCTATGTAATAATGTAATTCGCAACTGTTTAAGGGGGCGCTCAATATGACATTGACGACATAAGTCAAACACAACACTTAATTAAAACCACCCTTGCTCGGGGCCGGACTCGAACCGGTGACCCTTACAACGCCTATCACGCTATCCCTTACGCTAGGCAGTAAAAAAAAACGAGGTTGTGTGAGATATTCACCGCGCTGTAGATGCGAATTGAAAATGTAGATTCCCAAGAGAGCGGAAGCTCTGTCTTATCGTGATGACACCAAAGATCCCAGGTCCAACACGGCGGTGGCACTGGCTAACACAATGTAGATTGCATTAGGAAGCAGCGGGACGTCGGCGGCGGTGTTTTTTATCGTCAGAACACGCGGTCTCTCTCCCGTTTGAAGCATGGCGCTAATAAAGAGAATGCAGAACAATAGCGGCCGTATTAAAATGCACGCGTTTACAATAGAGCGTCCCCGATGTATAATAGACATCAAATTATTCGATACGTGAGTGTGTGTCTGTGTGTGTGTGTACTCACTTCTTTTCAAGCGGCAGGCCCTTAATGGAATACGGGAAGCTATCACAGACGGCTCCTGGTGCGGCACAAATTGCATATCTGTGTTACTGAACTGTATCCCACAGATTTAGTGCCTCAGTATATACAGCTTACATAGATTCATCCCATTATGAAGATAAAAATAATCAGCCGGATTTATTCGTGTTACCAATGACAACATGCACATGGTTAGTATGATTTGCCACAAATTTCCGACAGTTTTTAAGAAAACATTAGAATTTCGTTACATTATTTTACACCAAAAATCCTTTCGTAAAAAGACAGACGCTCAGTCTGTAGACATATTATGACGGGGGTTTTGGGACAGGGAGAAAACTTGACGAAAAGGTGTGAATTCCAATCGCCAGAAATCGCTCATCCGTTTCATTCTTAGAGTGAGTGGCAGTAACTTATTTAATTTACTGACAGGTATTCAATCTCCATAGCTTTGTCGATTTGATTTTCGCTTATCTGATAATTTATTGATATCTATTAACCATTGTTGTGATAAATGTGTTCAAAATGTTTCTGATGATGTTACCAATAGAACATCACGCTGATGTTCTGGTCGGTTTCGCGAAATGTCCTAAGCTAATTGGATGGCTCTTTCTGTTTCGAGAAAATTCCATTATAAACGAAATCTCGGAAGACTTGCACACGAGTTCAGTTTGACCATCGATTCAGTAACGTTTACAGATTTGCAGAAATTAAAATAAGAATGGCTGCTGTAGATACGATAAAAAGTTATTTTTCCATGTTCAAAGTTTTTGACCATACTACTTTATAAGTATGAATTCGAAGGTCATTTTATGTAAATGATTAGAGTTGAAATTCTCTGAGACATATAGAATGGCCAGTAGAGTGCATTAGCGTTGTTGTCATGCCTGGTAGGGTATAAGAGGCGTGAACAATGTCACCTGTTGAGTGATCACTGAGATGATCACGGACATGCCGTGTACTCGTGTGGGACTGGGCTATCAGCACTTGACAGGGTGTGAAAGGAGCCTCATTGTGGATATCAATTTGGTGGACTGATCGAATCGTGTAATATCCAGATTTGTGAGGTATCCGGATATGACAGTGGCCCGATGGGAACGTGATAGCAGGCATAATCACCGTCAACATTCCGGTCGACCTATTCATACCACCACAAGGGTGGATAGCCGTATTGTGCAACAAACATACAATCACCCCTTCATATCTACGCTTTCGCATGCGTAGGTTGCCGTTTAATGAACACAGGAACTGCATTTAATTCACAGTTTATTCTATCACCAAACAAAGTATGTCGGCACCAGACAAGTTACTCCCGGTCACTGTTGAATCGGACTCTTCATTATATCTAGATTGCAGGTCAGCATATCGAACACAGTCTCTGCAGCACTCATGTTTAACGTTCTGTTCAGTACAATTGCTAACATGGGCGGCACATGGCTGAATATTGGTACACGGTGAACATTCTTTGGACAACCGGCCACTCCCACCCACTTTTCCTACCAACCCTCTCACTGAACCTGGCCGTTCCTGTTGCCTCGTTTCTCTCACGGCCAATGACCACACTTCTTTTTCTCACGTGATTGTCCTAGCCAACCAGCATCCTTGTTTTTACGTCGCCTTTCAGCGATATTCCACTTTACTTTAGATGATGCACTCCTTCTCATCCACTCGGTGATGCAACGCTATCGTTACAACCAGAACACAAACGGCTGCGTTTGGAGAGGTACCTTGGTCGGGAAGTATGGACTGTTGATGAATGTCGCACTGTGTTCAGCGATGAATCGCGGTTCTGCAGTGCCTCGTCATGGCTGATAGTAACTAGGGAACACTGACAGCACAACGGTACCTCATCAACAGGACGATGCTCAAGAACTGTCTGCGTCATGTTGAGGTACTCCCGTGACCAACAAGATCTCCATATCTGTCCCTGATAGAACTAGTATGGAAGCAGTGTGGACGTCAACTCCATCCCAGTGCCAGTATTCGGACCATTTACAACAGTTGTTGGGCAGCTTGCCACATCAGAGGATACAACGGCTTAAGACACCTTTCCCAACCGAATCAATGCATGCATCCAAGCGCGTGATGGTGCAACGTCATACTGATAAGTGGAAATTTGACTCTATTTTTTAATCACTGAATAACATCACGTACCCTCTCAGACCATAAAGTTTCATTTCGTTTCCTCCTCCCATTCTGGGTGCTTCACATTTTTTTCAAAGGCAGTTTGTCATCAATTGATAGGAGAATTGATATATTTTAGTTTAATTTGTTTTTGAAGTCGGTTTTTCTTTTGTTAAACATATTACTGTTTTCCACTTTTTAGTGATTCCATGTGTCGATTATTCTGTAATTATTTGCATTAAATATTTTACGAAGCACTCTTATCAATAGATTGTATTTTTGGAGAAAGCGGCATACATGTAATATATATATATATATATATATATATATATATATTCTTTGTTTGTGTTGAGCTTGCAAAGAAATACTGGATTAAGTGAGATGAAAATTGATTGAGACATTGTGAAAGTAACCACTTTCAACTAAAAAATCGGTGTGTCGAGATATAGGTTACTTAATTTGTTTGAATTTGGTTGATTATTTAAATTTTATAACATCTTCTGTCGCCCAAAAAAAGTTTTATGCAAATCGATAGCGTAGTTTCAGAGTAATCGGTTAAAAACTTTTTTTTTTAAAAGAAATGTGCTTACGAGTCGAACTATGAACCTCGGTTAGAAAACGGACAAGAGTAGTCAATCGCTGAAATTCGGAGTGTTGAGGATATATAAGTAAAAAAATTAGACTACAACCCGAAAGACGGTTGGATCGACCATGGCGGAGCTAGAATGGATAAAGCATAATCTATTTTAAAGTTCATGACTGCTCTCGCTTTTCAAACCTGAGTTGTTGAATCTGCAAGAGAAGCTCTTTGTTAATCCACTCGGCTACCAGAGCTTTCGAAGTTATTCTCCATAAATTAAAATCTTTTAATATCCCTTAAATTTTAAAAAATAAAAGGAACCAATTTTGGTGAAATTTATATGGCACCAATCGTGAAGTATCGCCCTTCACTTAACAAAGATTTACTTACACAGATCGTCAGCGTGGAGTAATCGCCGCACATACATACTCAGTTTTTTGTTTTTTTGACTTAATAAACAAGTACAGGACGAACTGATTTGAAATTTAAGTGAGGCCAGTCTGAAAGCATCGCCTTTCAACTAAAAATTATTCCCGCAAATAGGGGTGAATATTAAAAATTACTTAGATGATTATTTTTGTTTTCAATTTATAAAAATTTACTGGATTAAATTAGAAGAAATTTAAATGGGATCAATTCGTCCTCATCCTCCTTCACTTAACAAAAAAAAAAAAAAAGATAGCGTAGTAAAAAAAATGTACTGGTTCAAATGAGAATCTCTCCTTTGAAATTGATTTAACTTCGTGTAGTGCCAGTAGTGGTACTAAACAAATACGACGGCGGCGAGAAGAGCATGTTAATGAATCCTCTCAATCAGTTTTTCGGTGGCCGTATCAGCGAATGTCTTTTTGAGTTCCTGAGTCATGAATCCCTCGAGTTCAAGGTCACTGCTGCCTAAGCGAGGGTTGTTAAAAAAAAAGAGAGAGAGAGGGAGTCTCCCCCTGACCGTGAGCTGGACCGGGACAATGAAATTAAATTGCTCAGCCTTTTTCCTCCCTTGACCAAATTAGAACATTGTACGAGCGGCGGTGGTGTTATAGTTATTTTCCGTGGGGCAGACAGAACTATTGAGGACGGCCTAATTGCGGTTTCCCGGTCGAAAATATTGTGCGGTGGCATTGTAGTGGTGGGTGCCGTCAAGTGGCGCGGGGGGAGAGAAGGGTCGCTTTGTCCGCCCGCTCCGGATGAATCGACGTGGTAAGGCAGCAAACTAGAACACTGCCTGGCCTGACCTCAGCCCCTGACAGCCAAGTTTCTTCCCATTCTTCGGCCTTATCTTGTAGCACGGCGCCGTCGCCTCTTTATTCCGCTCAGAAAGATGGAGAACTTGCCCATAGAATGCGCGACCGACCGGCCGCCCATCCAGACAATGGAGAGACTTAGTGACTTCCTCATTCTCTCTTTTCCGCCCTCTCTGCCCCGCCCACACCCGTCATTTTCCACTTTCTTTTTTTCGCCTTCTGCTTTTTTATTTCTCGCACTTTAATAACCATAATAGCTGACAAAACCGCGCTGATTTCGTGGACGAACGTATAACACAAAAGCCCGATTCTGAATAGACAGTCTTCATTGTGTGACGAACAAGGAGCCAAGAACAGCAGCCGGCAGTAGAAGTGTGTGTGTGTCCTTCTATTCTGCTTTGTCCCAAGTTTCGAGTTAGCGGGGGTTTGGCGACAGTCTATGCTCCTGGTCGCCACTAACACGTCAGGCGAGGAGGACTGTCTGCGAGGTTTGTTTATTCTCCGCAAATACTTCAAGTTGATAAAATTTACTCCAACGTAGACGTGCTCTGTACTCCTACTTGTCCCGTAGCGTACTCTCATCACCTTGGATGAACTTCTTTAAAGTAGCAGCACAAACGGGAAATTGTTCACGTTTCCTTGAATATTATATTTTTACACTTGCTGTGTCAGCGACTCCGTCCCCATGGAATCTGATACGTGTACTGTTAATTCCTGAAACATTATCAAATAAATGTTGGCTAGGTATGAAAAAAAACAGAGGTGCAGCCTACTTTTAGTTTTCCTCCTTTCATTATAATTTTAGGTTGTATGTAAATGTTTTGAACCTGTTTGGGTACATCATTTACATCACTTAAAATTGCAACTATTTCCAAAGATTTTATGGATGTAGATGATCAATAGATATACTTCAGAATTGTTCAAAAAGCTCTTTGTAAACAACATTTGAAGTCATGAAGCTTGGCCCACGCACAAACAGATTGTATGTATACAAACTATCACAAAAAATCCCTAATTTTATCGCAAAGCTAATCTGCTTTAGTTTGAACAAACCGAGCGTGGTGGTGTAACGGCTAGCGTTCTGGCCTCGCATTCGGGAGGACGGCGGTTCGAATCCCCGTCCGGGCATCCGGATTTGTGTTTTCCATGGTTTCCCAAATCACTCCGGGCAAATGCCGTGATGCTTACTTCAAAAGGCCATTGCCACATTCCTTCCCATTCCTTGCCCCTCATCCTTTCCAGTCTGTAAAGACCTCTCTGTTAGAGAGACGTTAAGCAGATTTAAAAAAAAAAGTTTGAACAACATGAACAATCTGTCACGGCTCCTTCAAGGCGTATAAAAATCCAATGTTGTTTGTTAGTAAATAAGTGACAGTAAGAATTATACGTACATTTTAAAAACAATAACCTTCTTTTTTCTTCGTTTACAATTTTCAATGAGGAAATTTATTAGACCCAACGTTTTTAATGAGAAGGTACGGAGCTGACAAATTAAAATCGGCCGTTACGTTCGAAGTCCCAGCATTCCTAACTGAAGTTTTCAAATGACAGGTGACTTATGTTGGGAGTTACTTTATCATTTGTTATTTGGGGCGACGATGTTGTTTTAATGAAGAGGGATTTTAGTAAGTTACAAAAGGGAATAAAAATTTGATAGATGGATACCAAGCGTGATGGGTGAACGGTTAACGTTCTGACCTGCATTCGGGAGGACGCGGGTTCGAATCCTCGTCCGGGCATCCAGATTTGGGGTTTCCATGGTTTCTCCAAATCACTCCAGGCGAATGCCGGGATGCTTCCTTCAAAAAGGCGACGGCCGAATTACTTCCTGTTCCCTGTCCCCAGTCCCATCCCGCCTCTAACGACCTTAGCCGTCGACGAGGCGTAAAGCAATAAGAAAAAAAAAGAAAAAAAATGATAGATGGGTATGCCTTTTCCTGTGATATAAAACTGAAATCTTTATTATTAATACAGAAGTAACATTTAGGTGTATCTTCACTTTCATGGACGCAGATATTAAAGATTTCAGCTAAGTTCGAATGAATTATTATACTGAATGTCTTTCTCATTAACATCAACAAGAGGCAAAAAGTATTAAAAACGTTGAATCATTATGCTCTTGTTCGTAACTAACGAATGAGTCAGCTTCCTTTCGACCACTTCCCATTTTCTTGTTATTGTAAGAATATTTGCGCAAATAGCCATGAAGAGAGTTGGCTAAAACGGTTAAATACGTCCACCATACACTCAAGCTCATCCAACACAGGCTTTATTAGATCTTGTTTTCACTCTAACAAATGCTGCTTTAATTCTAATCTCAATTCCAAAGGATTTCAAAAACATATTTAGAAGAGACAGGCTGGTAGGTCATATTTTGAGACATGCTGGATTGGTTAATTTGTTAGTGGAGGGAACAGTTGAAGGTAAGAACTGTAGAGGTAGACAGAGATTAGAAGATATGAAGCAGATAATTGAGGACGTGGGTTGTAAGGGGTATGTAAAAATGAAGAGGTTAGCACAGTATAGGAAGGGATGGAGGATTGCATCAAACCAGTCGAAAGACTGACGACAGAAAAAAAAAATTTCTGTCTGTAAGGAGGTATTATAAAGACATTTTCTCACATAGTAAAGCTACAGCTTGACTTTTATGCTTGTATTAAAAATTTCTTTACTGATGTTCGCTGCACCATTTGCTAGTTCAGTAAAAATTGTATTAGTAACTACATGTTCCTTTGTGTCCCATACGGTGAGTGGACAGAATTTCCGTTAGTACGACTTCCTTTATTTTCTCAGCTATTCCTTAGCAACACGGTCCGAATACACAGAGGCTCATTTGTTTCAGTGTTAGCAGCGACCCGTCAGGGTAAGGCAGAGCAAAAAAAGAAAGTATTTATCTTTATTGTGTCTTACGATCAAAATAAGATACTAGTATTACATTTACCTCAGACGGTGGCATTATATGTGCGCTCAATGGACCATATGCACAAACAGTAATGCTATTGTTGTTGAGTTGTTTGAAAGTAATTTTCATAGTTCAGTTTTTTTTATATTTAGTTATATATCATCAGATTTTACTGTAACCTCAATGTTGAAAATTTAAAAGCACCTTTGCATGAAGATAACGTATTTTAATGTATGGATCATAGTTGCATTTTTTGAAGGGGATAGTGAAGCAGTATAGTGACAAAGCGTCTGGCGGAAGAGTAAACAAGGAAGCCAATATCTATGGTGGGACAATAAAACATGTACCACATAGAGTATGAAAATCTTTAAGTGGCAGTTCCTCCGACGCTGGTAACATGAAAAAATCATTTCCAGACAAGAACTCTCAGATGCCAAGTATTTGTAAAAGGGGAGGGGAAGATGAGCCAATAAGAGACAAAAACTGTGGCTAACATTTAATCATTTATTCCCCGGTAGCACGCCAGCGAATCAGCAGCCTGGAATCGATCCCGCGCGATTTAACTGAAATGTTAATGTTTGTTTTCTTCGTTGGGTCAGTCGTCTGCGGCACCGAGAGGGTGTCCGGCGCTGACAAGGAGTTTGCTGGTTCGAGGCCTGTTGATGGAAGAAATTTTCATCATCAGGCCTTTGCTGGAAGGTAGGACAGATGTTGGCGCACAGTACCTAATCATCACATTGTGCGGGGTTAAATCACCCAGTGCGTATGGAGTGAGGACATGCGGCACCGTTGATGGTGATTCGTTCATTGGATGGGAACGTTATGCCCGGCGGCCCCTTAGGGTCTTTCGGAAGAAGATAATCCCGACACACTATCCCTTCTTCCGCTCTCATTTCATACAACACAAACAACACTCTATACTATCACAGTCATTCACACCTTCAATAACACATACGAACACACACTGGGGAAGACAACAGGCAGTTCATCTCTCCAAGAGAGTTCCCGTGGTGACGTACATCCTCCACGTTAACCGTCCACGCCCGGAATGGGGCAGGTCGTCATGATAACAAGTTGTCTATGTTGACGAATGGGAGAGGCAAGGAGGATAACTCCATGCCTTCGAGAGTTGTGGACATCGGCTTCTGCGGTGGGGCGTTCTGGCCTTGAAACTCGTCTACAGCAGATATTTGCCAAAACATTCCACGACCAGCTGAGCCGTGACGGGCTGTCTTGTGACAACACTGGACGGTTCCGTTACTAACAGTAAGAGGGCATAACTGGCATGCTAATTATAACTGTTACCAACATCATGGTAAAACACTCATCTATATCACTGACCAGTCATTAAATAATCAACTATATTAATTACTTTTCAATAAATAAACATTGCGTTTTAACTTGTCTGCAAGATAAATAAATTCATCACACGTTATGTAATTAAATTTTTGCTCTTTCATTTATTCATTTTTTTCATTTGTCTACTTTGGTTAGGTCAACAAACCTAACTCACAGTTTATTTGCACTAAATATTAACTATATTTCACTTCATAACCAACTGGGACACTTCAACTTAAATCGCAAAACATTTTATTTCTTTTAAGTCTACTTTATATAAATAGTCACTGGAGAATTCTCCTTTAAATAGTAGTGGTCAAAGGTGGCGTAGTAGGCCTATGTAGTTTCTTTAGTTTTCAGGACCAAGAATTTCTCGTACGACATCTAAAATTAAACTCTTTACCAATTCATCACCAACTGTAGATGATTTATTCGTTTTCTCTAATCGAGGAACAACTAAACAAGATACTCGAAACAGCGACTTGTCAATAAATGTCATCATTTTTATTTAACTTTTCTGAATTTTCTCTGGTCACGTAATCTTTGAAGAAGTAAAACATCTTATCAATTATGTTACAAATTTCATTGATGTCAAACTTTCAAGTTTTTGGTAGCGTCATTTTAAAAAAGAAAATCGAAACCTATTACATATAAACGCTGTGATATGGTTCTCTGTTGATGAAAACAATGAAACGATGCTTTAAACAATCTTTGTCTTAATGCACTACATAGCTTCCTTTTCCCTTCCTGATTTGTACTGCATCAACAAAGTGCCTATCTTAACTTTATAATCGTCCAAGGTACTTGTAAAGAAACTGCAAAGGTTTGCTGGTTCCCCATATTACTCCAGGCGAATGCCAGGATGCTTCCTTCAAAAGGCCATGGTCGAATTACTTTCTGTTCCTTGTCCGCAATCCCATCCTGCCTCTAATGACCTCGACATCGACGAGGCGTAAAGCCATAAGTAAAAAAGAAAGCTTTTCTATTTTATTATCAATCTCTATTTTGTTTTGTATTTACGAAATACTCGATGGTAGAAAACAATATCTACGAGAGGGATAAATGGAATTTTGTTGTTGACTATAACTTTGCGTCCGTCCAGGCTCGGAGTCGCTGGTCCCACGATAGTATTATCTGGCGTCTGTCCGCTGAAAAGAATATTGCTTTAAAACACCATTCGTCACGTACTGTTACAAGAGAGCAATTGAATTCATCTTCAGTACTAATAACAGTCATTCCTCAAGCTGAAAACTGTTTTTTTTTTTTTTTTTGCATTAAATAATTTAAGGGTGTCCGTTACAATATTGCCAAGCCATATGAATTTTGTTTTATTCGCATTTATAATTTTAAGTGTTTTTTATGAAGTTACGATCCGAGTGTCTCTTACCTACTATTTGAGCGCTCAGCTCATATCATTCTGATTGGACTCATTGCTGTCAGTTCATCATTTATTCCCTCTACCACATTTACAAACGTAACACGGCTAAAAATAGTTTGCCTAGTAAAAATCAACATTACCAACCGTTGTGAAAGCAGCCGCATAATCTGTCGACATCGGGCCGTATTAGTATACAAGGGAGACTGAAGGCTCACTGTGTCATGAATTATGCGTACTTATTTACGTGCCGAGTCTACACCGCAACAAAGTTGTTTGCGCTAGCTATGCTCGTAAAGCCTTGGCGTTCACTTCGCTAATGAAGTTGTCGGCCTGGTGCGCACCATATGCAGATTAAAATCAATTCGCCGCTGATTAGTGCGGACTCCAACTTTATTATTATTACCGGCCGGTGCGGCGCTCGAGTATGTCGCGAAATGTGCGTTAATGAAAGACACATGAAAAGGCCTCGACGTTACAAAGAATCGTGCGGTGCGGAACGGGAGCACAAAGCGGGCAGCATAATAACTCAAGGCTGGTCTTTTGTCTCGGCCAGAAGACAAAACCAGACAGAAGGCTGTGACGGCGGCGGCGGGCGCGATACAAAGCACGTCACGGCCTAAGTCCCGTTTATTGCCGAGCAAGAGGTGGGTGGGCGCCGGCACTCGGGTTTGGGCAGGTGTCACACCAAACACAGCGCCTCGAAGCCAAACAGTCGATACGCTCAAATCAGTGATCACAGGGGACGTATGACGAAGGTGGTACGATTCGCCGTCGAAATCTGGTCCAATATACAACAAAGTTCCATGGTAGATAGGACCGGTCAACGGGAGTACCGAAATTGACATTTATCACTCCCTCACGGATCCCCCCCTCAAACCAGCATCCACCCCCACAGCAGAAGTGGACTCTTCCGAACTACCTGTCATTACAGCAGGGACGGTGAGGCAAGGCGCGTTTCACCACCCATTAAGAGTGCCCACGGGGAGGCACGCGGAGTCAGCGCCTGCCACGAACCAGGCTGAAGACCCTCCCAAAGCCTGACCGTATAGCTAAAAACCTCTCTGTGTAACCCGCCCCCCACCCAGCCACCACAATGTGGTGGCCACGCGCGGCGCAGGTACGCCCCGATGTGCATTCAGCCACTAATGCAGCCTCTTGCACAGGGACGTGCTTCGAATGCGCTTTCGCCCACACCCACCCAACACATGTGTCCTGTATGAGTTCCCACACACTCGTCCAAGCTCCACAGAGCACCATCGTAATGCACGATCCCGCTGCAGAGCTCATACGATCCTACAGCGTTCACAGGGTGACGCTGCCCCACCCGGGCAGGCCAATGCACTATCAGTCCTCGTGTATTAAGAGGACCTATTATGGCAGCAGCACTCATGTTGGCAAGGTTCCCCTCGCCGCCCAATGAGTACGGTCGAGGCCGCTGTCGCGTTTCCTTTCCTCCACTTTTACTGCTGAAGTCTGCATCCATTCCCCGCTATCTTCGGGATTGGGTAGCATCACCTCCAACTTTTCCGGGTAGAAGCCGTGGAGTCTGCACGGGGGTATCAGTCTCTGTCCGTACTCTGACGGCCACTGATCTCCCCCGCCTTTTACCCGTTCAGGGGGTGCCAACCTCTTACTCATGTTGAGAAGGTTCCCCTCCTCCCCTGGATGAATAACGGTGGAGGGGCTTTCACCATAACCTCTACTCCACATCTATTTGAACGATGCCGTATCCGGTTCCACTCAGGATTGGGTAGCTGAGCTTGAACTTTACAGGCGTGTTCGTGGAGTCTAGGGGGATACTGCCTAGCCCACAACCCTCAACCACAAGCTTGTACCTATTTATTGCGATATAAAACAGGTAGTCGTGTTGGCTCGGGACCCTGGGTGCGCCAATCTCATATCTGGCCATCCCGATTGAAATCGAGTGTATGGACGCAGACCCCTGGGGGCAATATAGAGGGGGCGTTTCATCGTAGTACAGTCCAGTGCACACCCGCCAGTGTGGCTAAGTGTGCCGATGCGCCGCTCACTGGATCAAAGGGGCTCGACAGTGTCGGACACGAGCCTAGGCACCCGCGTACCATCGTCCTGACTGCAGTTTTTAAATGGTTTTCGCCGGCCATCAATGCGAATGCCAGACGGTCCCCAGTCTCTGCCCCATAAACTACACATTTCACAAACAAAAAATACATTTATCTTACATAGAACATTAGACATTTGACAGACATATGGCACCAATTCACTTCCTCCATTGACGGGCTCATATCAATTTAGGATCCGTCAAAATCTCGATAAACTTCATTTTACGGGAGAGGAGAAGGTCAATAAAAATCTCAACTTTTTCCACGTTGCCATCAAACGTCACCAACGCAGAAGAGGGGTCCAAATTTATGAAAAAATACCTCACGTAATTAATGGACGCCCCTTCAGTACTACTTGCGACTTGAAAGTAGATGTAAAATGCTTGGCGTTACTAAAGGCATGCGGCTGTAAAATCAAGGCTCCAAACATGAGCATGCCAGTGATGAGTAAAAACCATCAAAGGCATCCGACTCCTAGTGCTAGGCAAATATGGTGAAGAAGAAAGAGAAAGTCCACGATAGATCTGTGGATAAGTTCCCGGCGTTCACAAAGCGTCTCTAAGCTAGCACCAATAAATTCGGTAAATTCATTTAGAAAAAAGGCAAATAGTGAACCAAGACAAACTCAGCTCTTACTGTTTTGGCAAGAAGGCTGACTGAATACTTACTAGCACATTCATATTCGTAAAAATTATTTAGTAAACAGGGTGCTCTCTGAATGAAAATAAGATATACACAGTATACTATTATGAAACACTTAAGAGGAAATCAGAGGCACTTGAATATTCAAATCAAGTAATAGATGGTAAATCGTAAAGATACGATGCCAATAAAGTTATACCTCAAAACTGATGGTTGCATAAGTAAATAACAACTAGGGCTGATGGTGACTAGACATAAAATCTAGATTAGCGAAAACATAGAATATCGCTATAAACTGTTTTACATCAAGTTGAAGAGCCGAGCAAGTTAGTAGCTGTTGGTATACTGACTGGGTTGCGTGTTCCCTGCTCGCAATGACATTTTCATATGGAAGGGTAGATGTTGCTCACTACTAACTGGTTACTGTTTGCTCTCACTGTCTAGTGATGATGTCTATACAGTGTACTGTTCTCATTAGAAGGGCCTCTCATGCCCTTGACTATGGTTGCTGCTCTGATAGTCCTGGATCATACGCACAACTATTAAACGTAAAACCTGCAGCAGTAAGGAAATGGTTGCGACATCCAGGTATCAGTGCTCCGTATGACTAATGCAAGCGAATTAAATAAAGTCTTCTAAAAATTCAATTATTTTCTGTCCCTTATTGATAAAAATACTACAAGTCTGTGATATGGCCTTTAGTCCTGTGTGGTCACGAAATTAATTGGCAGCCAGTGTACATTTCAGCTGGAGTTATGATAAATACTTTTTTTTGGAGTTGCAGGTTACATATACATAACATGACACCGGTAATGTTCAACGTGACTTTCGTAACGAATTTTTGGATACCGTTGCTGACTAAAGTACATATTTACCTTCTGAGAATATTTCTATTTACGATAAACGAATCCCAAACTGAAATTCCTAGTAGACCTCGAATGCGTATTTGGATCCGTTATTAAATCTTATTCTCAGCGCTGAAAGCTTCTTCACTATAGATTTTCAATATGAACCATTATTTGCTTTTCTAAATGGACACTGAAGAAACCCTAATACTGAGGCACCTATGGCAGCCAGTAAAGACCATAACTGCTCAAGTAGTGATCCAATGGATCATAAAATAAACACTAAAATCACGGATTGAACTCAGTTGTAATTACATGAGCAAATAATTTAATATTTTGACACAAATCAAAGCCAGAATACATTTTGAATAGATGTACTTATCTCGTTAGGGAAAAATTAAATTATGGACTAAGAAGCAGGTGGTTCGATCCAAAGCTCTTACGTTTCCACGAAAGTACATAACTTACAGGTATTTCCAAGAAAAGTTTATCATTTTATGCTTAGGTTGGAATCACGATTTAAAGAAGGTTAATTTACGAAAATCATAATAATCTTCGCACGTGTTACCAACCTCTTTTTTTTATTATGGCTTCCGCGTCGTCGATGCCGACTTCGTTACAAACGGGAGAGGACTAGGGTCAAGGATCGGAAGAAATTCGGCCATGGCCTTTCGAAGGAATCATCCCGTCGTTCGCCCGGTATGATTTCCGGAAATCATCGAAAACCGAAATCTGTACGAACAGACTGGGATACGAAGGCGTGTCCTCCAGTACTCCAGACCCGAACGTTACCGCTCATCCACCACGCCCCGTATTACTAATCTGTTCTGGGTTACACAGCGAACTCACCGTACACTGCTATAAACGCTGCGTCGAAGTCAAGAGGCTTTGGGTTGGTATTGTTATCTAGTGTCAATAAGGATCATTGCATTCCTCAAGCAAAAAATTAAAAATACGGGGTGTTGAAGATGAAGGAGGCCACCTCAATATCGCCCTTGCATTTTGCGATATTAAAATTGTTTCTGGTATAATTTCAATATTTTCGTAGTAACAATGCCGTGAAAGAAAACATTTTGCTCTCTTCACTGTTTCCGGATTAATTACAACACCATTAATCCTGTTCTCTGGTGTAATAGGTCTATGTTAATAAATTAATTATTTCAATTTCCTACAAACAATAAAGGTCTACTGATATCAGATATGGTGAATTCTGGAGTTCTACGACTTCGAAAAGAACTATTTGGCAATAACGTATTCAGAGACATTTGAAGACCATGAACTAGGCCTTACAGAATGTATTTTTCAGTCCACTACAAGGAAAAAAATTGAAGCGCCAAAAAGGGAAGAAGGAAACGAAATGAAACTTCATGGGCTGATATGTTACGCAACGTCATTTCAGTGATTACAAGATCGATTCAAATTTACAAAGAACGTTAACGTATTAGCCCACTTATCAGTATGACGTTAAACCACCTCTAGCCCGATCCATTCACTGATTAGATTGGGAAGGGTGTCATAAAGCCGTTGTATCCTCTCCTGGACTACTGATGAATGGCGTCGCATTGTGTGCTGCGATGAATCACGGTTCTGCATTACCTTGGATGACCATCGTCGGCGAGTTTGGCGGTCACGTAGGGAGATGTCTCATTCTTCCAGTGTTTTGGAGAAGCACAGCGGTGTTACTCCTGTTGTGGGGAGCCATAAGGTTTGACTTTTAGGTTACGGCTGGTAGTGAGAAAGGGAACTCTGATGGCACAACGGCACGTCACGGACATCCTGCGTCTTCATATGTCACTTCTCCTGCGGCATCACCGTAGTGCGATTTTTCAACAGGACAATGCTCATCCACAGATGCCACGTGTTTCTATGAACTGTCTGTACTATACTAAGGTACTCTCATGGGCAGCAAAATTCCCAGATCTGTCTCCCATAGAAACAAGGATATCAAGGACCAGTTACAACAGATGTTGGCCAACTTGCCTCAGCGGAGAATACAGTGGCCTTATGACACCCTTTCCAACCGAATCAGACAAGAAGAGATACAACGTCATCTGATAAGTGTTCTCATACGGTATTACCAAATTCTTTGTAAATTTGACTCGATTTTGTAATGAGTGAAATAACATGACATACCCTCTCAAAAAGTGAAGCTTCATTTCGTTTCCTCCTCTCCATGTGAGTAATTCTTATTTGTTTTTGTTTTTGTTTTTGTTTGTTTGTTTGTTTGTTTGTTTGTTTGTTTTGTGAAGCAGTCTATGTTCTCCTGAATAAAGTACGGTTAAGAAAGAGACATTAAAACAAACTTTTTTTCTTGCAGCATTTACTTGGTCTAAATCAGCGGTTTCCAACGGGGGTGGTACCGCCCACCGTTGGGCATTGAAGAGATCATAGGCTGCCCAAAACAAATTTAGAGGCGTTGAGTATCATCCACCACCTCCCTGCTTTGTAAGTTTTAATTGCATTCTTATGATCGTGTGTAGCCAAAAGACTATTTAGCGTAGTTACCAATTTATTAGCTAAGGAAAGAAATAAAATTGTCAATAGTGAACTCGGCAGTTAAACATCGCTAATGACAAGTAACGCACAAAATTTCCCTTTCTTTTCTTATAGCTTTACGCCTCGTCGACGTCGAAGTCATTAGGGCGCGATGGGACTGGGGAAAAGGAACTGGAAGGATATCGTCCATGGCCTTTTGAAGGAAGCATCGTCTGGAGTGTTTTGGGGAAACTAAGGAAAACCAAAATCTGGATGCCCAGACGGGGATTCGAACCGGCGTGCTCCCGAATACGAGGCCGGAGCGTTAACCGCTTACCCACCACGCTCAGCGAAAAATTAGAGACATTGTGTCGAGCTCAGTCCTCAAAATAATGTTTTTGTTCATAATATATATTTGTTTATCAACCTGTGAACAATATACCAATATCGTTAATAGCTTTTAATAAAGTAATTTTACAAATCGTTCTTTATTTTTCTATATATGATACTGTACACATCACCTCAGAGGGGCGCCATCGAATCACTGTTTCAAAAAGTGGAGTACGAAACAAAAATTTTGCAGCGCAATGGGCTACATTGTTTATTACAAGAAGGGAAGTAAGTGAGTGTTTAAAAAAAAAAAAAAAAAAAAAAAAAAAAAAAAAAAAAAAAAGGGGGAAGCTAAATAACAATTTTATTTAAAGGGGGCGGTGAGTAATTTGAAAAAGGTGCCTACGGCGAAAAACGATTGGGAACCTATGATCTAAACCATTGAAAATCCATCAGTAGGATTATTTAAAATTTATTTATTTATTTATTTTACAAACAATTACGAAGTCTGAACAATATAGTGGTGGAGGGGGATCTCCACCATCTCAAAACTGGTACTGACCTGTTGAAATCTGGATTAACTACTACCTTATAAGGTCCTCTTCACGTTTTGCATTCTCCTTTTTCGGAAATGTCGCCACGAATTAAATTAAAAATTCTAAAATGTGAGACTCTCCACTACGGTGAAATGTTAGCAGCACTGCAAACATGACATCAAAAATTATCGGTACAGGGATCATATCAACCTAAACAGGTTAGTTTTGTCATAGTGATCGTGGTTAGGTTGAAATTCGGCCTAGACCAAGAGTAAAACATTAACGGGAAATTCATTATGCGGCAGCCATCTCTGAAACTGAGCATTTGTTTACAACGGAAGCAATCGATTTTCTCCAACTGCTTATATCGATTCTAAGATGTCGAGCCTTTTTGAACTGAATTTCGGATAATTATTTTGTATCTGTTAATTTCATGCGACATTTTACAACGGAGTGAAGCTAAAACGGCAAGAAAATATTTCAACAAAGGATTTAACCAACATTTCAAGAGATTATCATTGATTTCGCAGCGCCGCGCCGGCGGCATCTTCTAGCTGCGCTGCAGTGTCATATTTCAGCATTTTTAATTTGATTCGTGACTACTTTTCTGAAAAAGGATACTGCAAGACGTGAAGAGGACATTACAAGGAAGCAGTTAATCCAAATTTCAATATGTCAGTACCAGTTTTGGGATGGTGGAAGATCCCCTCCCACCCCAATATAGTTCTGGTCCTTCTTTAACAAGATGAAATAGCTACAAATAAATACAGTTAATCTGGGGGCAAACGCATATCTCTAAATTACTTAATTTTAAAGGGAGATTATTTAACACTTCTTGTGGATTAATCCAGCACATAAAGGCGATGCGGATTCGACGTCCAAAATGTTTCTTATACGTAATTTCTTAGTTGTAATTTATGAGAAAGCTATTTATTTTTAGAGCTTTTCCTGCTACTTACAAATATGTTTATGCGAGGTGGTGAAATACGTTTGTCCTAGTTTTAATTTTCTCTAGTCGTATAGCTTTTCCAGATGCATTAATTCCGATCCCGAAAGCATTTTCTAAAAACCTTGTTTAAAACCAGCCCACTATTCTAACTACTACGAGTGGTGCATCTTCGTATCTGTTGCACAGAACTGGAAGATTGAAGTTTCTTCCGTCCTAACAGTCAGAATTAGCCAAACTTTCGTCATACTGAAAAAAGACCTTCCCATTTATCATGTTAAAAAAGTTGAGATTTTTATACTTCAGAACTACATATCAATACAAATCTTAAATTCTTTATTTGCATGTTCTCATGTGTTTATTCCGAAAGGTGGCCATTCTTGGCAGCTACGTGATTTCAAAATGTTTTCCGTTTGACGGATAAACGTTGTAACTGTTATGGCTAAAACTAATGTTATCAAACAGCAACTTGTTTTCTTAAGAGGCGCGTGTAGATTTTATCAGTCATAACTTTTTTCTTTGTTTATTATAAAAGAGGAAAAGAAATTCAGCTAATGTAGAAAATCATTGCAATTAATTTCGGAAGAAACGAAAAGTAGACACTCTGATTATTTCGGTTACTGCACAACACAACTATACCGTGCACTGCGAACTTGTAAAAAAAACCTATGAAACTTATGTACTAATTCGGTATGCTTCTATCAAAGAAATTAGTTTTTAATTTCCCTTACGGTAACAATTTCTCTAAAATACATTCGCTTCATTTACTTAAATGGGAAGTACTAGGCACAATGTTTTAACTGTCTATTTGGTATTTGACTCGAGAATAATAATAATAATTTACTTAAATATGAAATTCAGCCTAAATTTTAATGGATGGCGTATAATTACTAGGCAGGACCATTCTACATATCAATGTTAAACTACGCTTCAATGAAAAAAGTGAATCGTGATTATCTAATCGCCTAATAATACGTCGAAAACGCAAAATTGCAAATAATGTGATAGGAGGACAAATACCGTGTGACAATCTGTTGTAATGAGTTACCAGCAAGCAAATCATAACTTGTTTCTGTTGTATAAAAATTCACAGCTGTTGATAATATCAGTGATGTACGAGTTGTTAAAAATGTTTGAATCAATTTTTCTGAAGAAATATTCAAGAGCCAAATGAACTATATTAGGAGTTTTAGAATTAAACTAATAACTAATCACTAATTCCTTATCAGTATCAGAACTGTGACTACCAGTTTCAAGCGAATATTTGTTTCTAATTGACCACTGTTGTTTTTTGCCATTGAATATTACCATTTTACGTGTGTACTTCTGCTAGAAGTCAGATGATTGACGATAGTTCGGTTCGTATTCATCTGCGGTGGTAGAAATACAAGGGAGATGAGGCTGAATAACAAGTTAATTCAGGTGCGACAGCTAATGATTGAGATAAAATATTGCATGAAAAATAAGTACAAGAAGAGATGCAGATATTGATACAATTCTTCTTCTTCTGGTACATTCTCCGTAGAGAAGATTGTCGAACATCAAGATGTAGTTTTCCCCGTAATCTGTTTCTCCTATTAACTGAACCTCTGCCAGCGGTTTTGCGACTCTCTTTCTTGCAGGCACCTGCTTTCTTTTAACATTGTCTTCAGTGACAAGGTACAAAAGTCTGCACTTATCACTTAGAAAAATGTGACCAAATAACGATGCTTTCCTGAGGTTTATAATGGGCAGGAGTAACCATTTTCTTTCGCTTCTTCGTTAGTTACACGATCTGATCACGGAATTTTTATCATTCGTTGGTACAGACTCATTTCGAAAGTCTACGGACGATTAATAAAAAAAATAAAAATTCTTCTATGTCGAGGCCTCGACCCCGTGACCCACGCAGTAACACTGACAGCACAAAAAATTTTGCAACTTACCGGCCAGTACTGAACTGCATGTCACGATTACACACAAAATGTTTAAGATTCTAGAATGTTGCCCTAACCAGGATCCACCTTTGCGGTCAACCAGCGGCCTAGATATTTGAATCTGGCCACTCTTTTAAATACATTTCCATTCAATGTGATTACATCTTGGCTCGTCCTTTTTTTTTTTTTTAATTGATCTTGAGTCCGTATGGTTTGAAGTCTGTGGTAGTTCTATCTAGAAGAAATTGGAGATCTTCCATATAGTACGTGCAAGATCATGGTGTCATCAGCCTAGCGGATTCATTCAGTCATTCACCGTTTGACTCCTTTTTCTACTTCCAAGGTATTCTGAAAAAATAGCTTCAGAATATAAGTTGAAGTATGCCAGGGTCTGTATATATCACTGACTATCACTTTGTAGTATATTTATTTTTGCTGTAATACGATTACCAACACAGCACTGGAGTCAACTTGGAGAAACAATTGCTAATTTAAAGCGATACCGGTTCGTGTTTGGTTTTCGATACAGTAGCGTAAAGATACGTTCCAACTGTTACATGAACACTCAAAGGAAACTTTCTGATTGCTGGAACACTTTCAGAGCTAACTCAAGCCAGCACCAGGTGCAGTTGAGGGGATGCCATTTCCAGCGTAGGTCTTCTTAGTGCTACATCACTGATGCAGTCTTTCGTTCCCTGCATTTTCGTTTGTCTCTTG
This sequence comes from Vandiemenella viatica, assembly GCA_031002005.1. Classification (NCBI taxonomy): domain Eukaryota; kingdom Metazoa; phylum Arthropoda; class Insecta; order Orthoptera; family Morabidae; genus Vandiemenella; species Vandiemenella viatica. The sequence continues at coordinate 186,310,618 of JARYHS010008074.1, read as the reverse complement.
GTGCCAGTACGGGGATTTATAAGCCATTGCACTCCATTAGCTATTTTCTAGTACTCTGTTCACTCTGTGGTGACCCATAGGAATCACCTTACGGAGAAGCAAGTGTCCCTTAAGTAAGTAATGAGGAAGGCAATTTTGCACCGTTAGGAAAATCGGGGCAAGCATCGAATTGGGATTGATAGCACTGTTAGCTATGAAAAAATGTCCCGTGGTCGATGTATGTAGGACAAATGATCACATTGACAGGGCTCGTCATTGGACTACCACTGCCACAGTACTTTAGGAAACGTAGTGGGAGGTCTAGGATAAAACCTCGTGCCAGGGTCTCTCGAGTGTTTCCTATACACAATCTATGGCTATGGAAGCCGTTGTGTTTGAGAAGCCACAGTTGTATCATAGGTAAGGAACTAGGTTCGTCCAAATTGTTTATAGACGTGGTCAGGCATGCTTGTTACTCTCAGAGTTAAGGCACAATCTAGTAGAATCAATCACGTTGGCGTTGCACTTCAATCTTAAATTTTCATCCTACCGTAGATCACTTTTATATCTTGTACAGTAATTTATTCACGCTATTCCGTGACATTAAATAGTGTAAATATGACACATCGTTGAGGTGTCATTTCTCCCTGATGATCCTATCACTAATAATTCAATCAGTTTCCAGATCAACACTTGATATCGATAATTACCCAGTCTGTTTTCTTCAACCGAGCTTGCCAATGTTATTGCACTACCGCAAGTCTCATTACAACTTTAACCGTTAAGGAAAACTGTTACAGTGTTTGAAGTTGAACAAAGTAATTAATTCATAAACGACGAGACTGATAGTTTTAGACATAAGGTGCGTTAGTGACTCGAGGGAAGATTAGCTGTATGAATTCAAATTAACGGAGCCTGCTTAACATAAGGAATTACTGAATGTGCCAGTAATTATTAAGGTACTTTCTTCTACGCAACAAGGCGTCTGTACAGACGATCTAAATTAAGGCCCAGGCACCAGTAGAAATAAAAAAAAATATATATATGAAGAGAGATTTTTCCTTTCTTCAGAAGTTTTACTCCAACATAACAATAAATACTCGGAACACAGAAAATTGACTTCATCTTCTCAACATATTTTTCCAGATATTTCGATCTTGTGTATCTTTCTCTTCTGCACCAAATCTTCTCTTTGTTGTTTGTGCACTCTGGAGCCAGTTAAACATGGGCCGTCCTCCTTTCTTCCTTCCTTTAACTTCCCATTCCTGTACAAGTTTTGGTATCCATCCTTCTTACAAAGTCATACCATCCAAATCTTTTTCATTCTGTAATTTCATACATTATTGTTTCGGCATTCCTTACTTTTTCTATTTTTGATATTCTTGCTGATCTTCTACAGAAATCCATTTCTAATCCTTTCAATTTCTTAATACTTTTTGGTTGATTGTCTATGTTTCTGATCCATATAAGACTATACTTTCCAATAATGACTTAAACATAATTCTTTTTGCTCATAACATTCTCGTTCCATTGAATTGAATTATACAGTTGACTTGATTAATAAGTGAAACTTGAAGTTTGCAGTGAGCCGTCGCCAGGTTCAAAAAAATTAAATTAACAGTTATTATACAAAATTACTCAAATGAGCTGAGATTCTTTCACAAATAATTAACTCGCTGATTAACTTCAGTTCATATTTATTCAGCGACTACGATTATTCTTGAATACAAGCAGAAGAAACAGTTTTGTGGAATATCAATGAAACAAGTTGCCAATTTATTTAATTGAATCTTTAATAAATCAAAGTAATGTTTGTAATATTAAATCTTCTGTTTTAAATTATAACATCACCTTTGATTCAGAAGATAATTACAGATAACAATCATTAATTGTGGAAGGGATATTCTTCTTCTTCTGGGCCCTATCCGTTCCAGATGTCGGCAACCATTTTGGCTGTCTTGTCTCTGCTGATTGATGCTCGGATTAACTCCGTAGTTGTCTTGGAGGTCCATGTTCTCAGATTTTTTAACCAAGAAGTTCTTCTTCTACTAGCACTTCTCTTTCCTGGTTATTTCCCCTGGAGAACAGACTGCAGGAGTTAATAACGGCTATTGTTCTTCATGAGGTGGCCAAGGTACTGAAGCTTCCGTGTTTTTACGGTGATCATTATTTCCATTTTTTTTTTTTTTTTAAATTTTGCGTAGCAGTAAAGCATTTGTGGTGTGGTCTGTCCATGGTATTCTCAACATTCTTCAAAGGAATATTACAAACCCTAATTCGCATTGTTCAGTAGTGTCGCGTCGGCTACATGAAACTTTCTATTAAGTTATACGCTCATAATCGCCTCGAGAAATAAAATCTTAAGGGGTACACACACTCCAGTTTAACTGCTCAGTTATCTCTCCTAAATTACTATCAAAATCTGTACAGTTACTTGAATTGAAGACGTGTATAGCTACATACATTTTCCCTAGTCCCATTCTCAATTCTGGCATTCCATTCAGTGTTCGAGATGATAAAGTTGACAATGGGTGACAGAGAAAGGAAATCCGCAATTTGTTGTGTTGGTTGCATCTGTGTTACTAGAAGAAGTAGTCTTAATGACAACAGGTTGAAATTCAGGTGGCTTAGGACGAGACTGTGCTTACTGTATGATTTCCAGAGGTAACTGCACAGTTTTTCGTGGCAAAAGACGTCTCCCTCTCGCAGGCGAACGGCCTGCGTAAAAGCTTGCCTGAACTGCACAGTAACCTGCGAATATCGCTCCGACATAACATCACACGAGGTACTAAGTTAAGAAGATAAACTGAAGGCATGTAGGCCCCTGTGTACCCATATTGACTGTTGATAAAACATGAAGAGTAAGGAGGGTTACTGTCAAAGCCAATGAGCGTGTAGATCTAACGGGTAATTTGTAAGAGTAATGGAATGGACAAGGCTGTGGTTATTGAGAGCTCGACCCGTGAACCGTTGACGCTGCCAACTCACTGTGAGCTCCCAGTCCGTCCAACAACAATGGAGAGCAGCGCGCCGACTCGCCACCGGTACGCAAATACAAAACACCGCCGCTTTGTGTGGCCCCGCCCGCGTATAAGCGATCGCTGCCCGGCCTTTGTTTGGGCGGCACCACCGGCTCACAGACAGCACGTCAGGTGCCACTCACCGTACGAGTACCTCTCAAAACGAGTTGCTACGGTTTGCTAGCCTCTGGTCCATTTTAATACACGAACTTATTAGATTGTAGACTACACACTATTTCAATTTATTGAACAACAAGGGGCGGAATCAACACGTCTATTCCTCCTGAATAATATACAATATTTGGTAAAGATTATTGTTATTCAGGGGTTCGACCTCTCACATAACTCCTGACAGACTGAAACTGGCGACTGTAAACAGGAAGATTGTTTAACGATCCAAATGGTTGGGTGTCACGTTGCCTTTGAATCAAAGAAAGAGGAAATAGTACAACTGAAGGGAAAAGATGATCATGGCCACAAGCAGCTACTTGATTTCAGGCTTAAGAGAGTAGGAATATTTTCTTCAGCAGGTAATGAAGTCAGCGGTTGGAATGAACTTCCGAGGAAAATGATTATCAAATTACTAGAAACACTGTAAGAATTTGAAATGCAAGCTTAGACGTGAAGAGGTAGACTGATTGGGGGATGACAAGGAAGTGGCGAACGTGGTAAATCAATATATAATACACGCGAACTTACATTATTATGACATGGCATAAAAAAGTAAGGCAACAACAATCTTACAATACATAAGAACGGAGACTTTCCCTGCTTATGCTTGCAATAAAGTCTTCAAGGGTGTACCGCCGGATTGTGTTTTAAAAACTTGATGTTTCGATGACTAGCTACGTCATCTTCATCAGGTGTAGAGACATCTGCACTGGTCGGCTGACCGTCGGATACTGTGACAACTCAGGACCGGAAAGGATAGGACAGGACTGTCAGATGTATGGGTGTAACCCATTCTGCCGTTCGTGAGCCGGGATTATCCAATGCCATGTATCTATGTTTACTAATTTGAAATGTAATTTTGTTAATGTATTGATTTGTTGTGGTGGGAAGGTTATGGTGAAAGTATTTACAAGGGATCTATTTACAAAATTGTAGGGCGAAAACTGAGTTTGCTAAAGTGATAGCATTCATGAAAGGGATTATGTCAATGCTCAACTAATGGCTAGACACGCTCCCAAACAAAAAGACATAAAAATCCCAATATGGAATGCGCAAAGCATTAAAAACAAAAGGCTCGAGCTCCAAACCTACATAAAAGAGAAAGAAATAGACGTCACCTTCATCACAGAAACATTTCTTAAACCACCCGACAAAATGTCTGGACACAAGATATACCGCAACGACCGATTAGGACAACCAGGTGGTGTGACTGCCATCATCATCAAGAAAACACTGACCCACGACCCTATAACCATGCCGCAATTAACAAACATGGAAGCCACGGCGGTGAGGGTCCACTCACAAGAAGGCCACATAACAATAGTGGCAACATACCTATAACCAAACAGAAACCTGCAAGAACATGATCTGGACATCCTCCAAGCAACAGGCGATAAAGTTTTGATCGGAGGAGACCTAAACGACAAACATCACACATAGAACTCAGGTCAGACAATAGAAAAGGGGAAAAGCTCCTACAACTGTCAGAGAGACGAAACATCCAGGTGTTGGGCCCAACAGATCCAACGCACATGCCAGAGAATAGAAGGCACCGACCTGATGAGTTAGACATAATCGTATCGAAAAACATAAACCGACGAGTACGACTGACAACATTAAACGACCTATCGTCAGACCACCTACCAGTCCTGCTCACAATCAGAAACTGGATGCTACCCCATACAAAGAAAAAGAAAATCAAGCAGATAGAATGGGACCAATTTAGCAGATAAATCCATAACCACATTAGAACCACCTTCAGTGTCTCCACCACAAATAGAATAGAGGAAGCCATCAAACACTTCAACCGAGTAGTAACAGAAGCTGACAAAAGAGTCTCAGTGACAACCACATTTGAAACAACCAAACAAGAGGACCCGCTCCCCGAGCTTGCAGAACTCCGCGCCAGGCGAAACCGGTTCCGGAAGCACTGGCAACGCTTTCGAGACCAAAGGGACAAGCGGAGATACAGACGCCTCTCGCTCCAGCTAAGAGAACGACTACGTGCACACCAAATAGAAAGAAGGGAGGAGAAGATGGCAAATATAACGCTCCAGCATAGGGAGGCATGGCAACTGGTCCGAGCACTAAAGGAACCCAGGGAAGCGAACACAGCTATCATGGGCCCTACCATTAGCAAAGGCAGAAGTGCTGGCGGAACACTTCGCCAACCAGCACGTAGAGGTAGCACATGAGCTGACAGAAGAGGAGGAACAAACCACAGAAAACATTAGGCAACAAGCAAGTACCATCAGAACAGCTCCAGATGAAGACGGCCCTGAACTAGCAACACCGGAAGAAGTGAGAAGAATAATCTGCAAGTTCGCAACAAGGAAATCGCCGGGAGACGACAAAATCGAAAACACTCACCTAAAGCACCTCCCGACTACAGCAGTGGTACTTCTCACTCGCATTATCAATGCGTGCATGACACTAAGGTACTTCCCAGGAATCTGGAAACTCGCAAGGGTAACTGCAATCCCAAAACGTGGGAAGAACCACAGGCTACCGCAAAACTACCGGCCAATCAGCCTCCTCTCATCCACATCCAAAGTACTCGAAAGGGTACTCCTCCAAAGAATGAAAACAAGCCTGGATGCGGAAAAAACAATAAGGATAGAACAATTCGGCTTCCAAAGCCGGGTTTCAAGTACCACCCAGCTTCTACGACTAACGGAAGACATCAGTATGAACCTGAACTATTCTAAATCCACGGCAGCCGTCTTCATGGACATCGAGAAGGCATACTACAAGGTGTGGCATGTCAACCTGATAGTCAAGCTCAGATCTCAAACTCGAATTCCCCTATGCTACGTGCAACTGATAGCCAGCTACCTCGTAAACCTAACTATCGAAGGGCAAAAATCATCAACATATGACATCCCAGCTGGGATACCACAGGGATCCGTAATCGCAGCCATACTTTTTAGTATATACACAAACGACGCCCCAACAGCACCATATATAAGCCTAGCCCAGTTTGCAGACGATACTACCCTCTACTCCACCGGAAGACAACATGAACTGAACATACAACATCTCCAGAGAGGATTAGACAACTACAGCGAGTGGTGTCGCAGAAACAAAATAAAAATCAACCCCAAAAAATGCGTGGCAATCTACTTCACCAAGAAGAGATCGATACTTAGGACTCAGCTGAAAATAATGGGACAAGACATTCCATGGTCAGACGACCACAAATAACTAGGAGTGACATTAGACAAGAAGCTAATTTTCAATATAGCAGAAAGAAAGGTCTAGCACTAGTGCTCAACCTATTCTCTGTACTATACAGCAGGGAACTGACAATCAACACCAAACTAAGACTATACAAAACAGTAATCAGACCGTGCTTGCTCTACGGTTGTCAAGTCTGGGGCACAGCCACAAAATCAAACATCGAACAAATACAACGTTTACAAAACCGGTGCCTCAGGATAATGTACAGGGCCCCAATGTACACATGAACAGCCGACCTCCACGCCGAAGCCGAAATCTCGACGATATATGAAGAAATAAAACAACAAACAACGAAAATGCACAACAATACAGATAAACTATGGGGCAGAGAGGAACGGCTTAGGAACTTGGGAACTGTAGTACCAAGGATATGGCACAATCACAAAGTGCCCCTAAGCATAATACGAGACCCAATCTGACAGCAAAAACCAAAACACGAACCCTGATGGGGTTTCCCAAATAAGATCATCATGATGATCAGCCCAGTTTTATCCCCAAAGTGTAATAAAACGGAGCCACCAAAACCAACCCTTCCAAAACACTTGAAAACTAATAGCAAAGCTACCGACATAGCGGGGCTACACAAACAAGCCGCAGAGGCAGAGACTGTTTTTCGTTGCGGCCCGTGGAAGCTAATATTGAGCCTTCTATGGCGGTTGCTGGAAAGACTACCACGCTCTCTGCGGAGAGTTGCCAAGGCTGGTTTCCATGCCTCACTAAGACATAGCCCACTATCTCTGTTGAACGTATCGGCCAATCGAATTTCAATCGCTTCTTTGACCATTGAATCCAAAAAAATATGAGGTCCTAGCCAATATCGTAACGTTGTTGATGTTTAACCTGTGGCCATGGTCGTACAAGTGCTCGGCGATCTCTGACTTTCTGTATTGTCCTAACCAGAGATAGCGTTTGTGTTCTTCACACCGGTTTTGTACAGTGCGGATAGTTTGGCTGATGTAACTCTTTCCACACTCGCACGGGATGCTGTAAATTCCGAGAACTCTGAGACCAAGATAATCCTTAACTGAGCAGAGGTAGTCCCGTATTTTAGGTGGTGGTCGGCAGAAATATTTTTTCCATACCGTGCGAGAATAGTGTCAATTTTCCCCGAGGTGTTTCCGGCGAATGGCAGAAAAGCAGTGGCCTTAGGCGTTTCTTCCTTTTGAACTGGATTTTTCTTCAAATAGCGATCAATTTCCTTTCTTATCGGCCTCTCGGTATAACCGTTCCGCCAGAAAACAGTACTTAGGTGTTTCAATTCCTGCGGTAGGCTGCCTTTGTCAGAAGTCCCCCCTGCCCTCTGTACAAACGTGTTTAGAACAGTTGTAGCGATTTAATGAGGCTTTGCCACTGCTTGGGGTAAGCGATGGGTCACCTGTGGTGAGCGAAGCATGCGTGTGGGGTTGGTAATATGCTTGATTGTTTAGGCTAGCAGGTTCGATTTTTCTAATAAGTCAGTTCAAAGGTCGCTTTTAAGATCACATCGCATTTATTTGCCAAGCACATACATCTATCCCAACACCACCACTAATTATATTTGATCATCTTGACCGTGGATAAGGCTAAACAGTACTTCTTTTCCTCTGACTGCAAGTTCTGACCACGCTCCTGTTTATCGATTTTAAACACTGTGTCCCCACTTCTCACATCCACTACCCCGTAGTTCGTCACGAAGCACTTTTCTAACGCGATCAGCGGACAACATTTTATTACTCTTCGGTCCACCTTACAATTATACAGGGGAAGACTGACCCACTTACGTGCCGCGCTGTAACTTGCGCCCGACACCCGTGGCGGCCAGCTTCAGACTGACTCAACAATTACCTTTTTATCCCGCGCGCCTCCGCGCACAACAATGCTTCGTGGCGACTTAAGCTTTACAAATAATTTTATTTTACTTCTCCCAATTACTGTTATTCCTCTTTCTATACCTGGCTTAATACTGTCTCGCCACACAGTGTCACATTGCACGGGATGGTGAAAACTTGTGGCTCCCAATTACTGGACCGTGTGGGTTGATTTTCTGTATACGCTATGTCTTAGCGTTCTGTGCGGCTTTCTTTCAATTAGTATGTCGAGGAAAGGTAGACGGCCGGCCTTTTCCAGTTCCATTGTAAACTTTATGCTGGGATGAATTCCATTTAGATATTCCAAGAACTCATTTAAAGCCTTGATACCCTGGGGCCACACGACAAACGTGTTATCGACGTACAAGAAAAAACCTGTCGGGTTGAGAACCGCACTTTCCAGAGCTTTTTCTTCGAAATGCTGCATGTATAGGTTGGCGACTACAGGAGAAAGTGGAGATCCCACGACGTTCACTTGTTCGTAATATTCCCCTAAGTAAGTGGACGTCAGCACATGTTTGAAAAGTTCCATAAAGGCTGGTTCAAATTGGCGTATCAGCTCGTGTCCTTCAACGGGACGCGGGTGAATAATGAAATGACGTCGAAGCTCACCATTATATCTGAGTCCTTTAGTTCTATGGTCTCAATTATCTTGACAAATTCCGTGGAATCCTTGAAATGGTGATCGCAACGGCCAGCTGAAGGACTCAAAAGATGGGTCAGATATTTTGCCAGCATGTAATTCATATTTTGCAGTTTT